>JAENPR010000393.1:0-565946 GCA_018135685.1 Themeda triandra | reverse complement strand
CTCAACACCTCACTCCTCTATCTCTCAGCGCACCTTTAATGCGTCGTGATCTCTCTCCAATCCCGACAAAGTACACCATCGTCTCCTGTCTTGATGTCCTCTCTAGCTCCCTCCTCCTATCATATGCTCCACGCTCTTCTCCCCTTCCTCCGGCCATCGTCCTCGCTGCAACGCACTAGATTTGTCGACAAACCCAACCAGAACTCCATAAAATAGTGTCGATCACCACGAGCACACACCTCCGGCCCTCCTCTCTCTCTCTGTTTCTGAAAAAAGAAATTGTCTCCAACTCCGCAAGCACCACAAGCACAAGCCCTCGCTTCCTTGATCTCACTCTTCGCTCTCGCTAGCTCTAACGCCGCCGCGGCGCTGCCGAGCCTCCATCGCCCCACGTCATCACACCAAATCAGGTCAGCACTCAGCAGCCCCACAAGAACAGTCCGTAGGTCAGCAAATCTATTGCTAACTAGTACCGATATTCCTCCAGCTCCCTGAAGAGAAAACATCATCTTGGGGTATTTATACCATGGTCTAACCTGACTATGGACGTCACCGGAGATGCCGGAGCTCGCCGGCCCAACTTCCCTTGCAGCTTCTGGGAGAAGAAGGAGGAACAGCCTTATTCCACGTCCCCAGCAGCTGCTGTGGCTGTGGGTGCTGGGGCTAATGGGCCGGCGGCGGGGTCGGGAGAGATGCTGCAGATGAAGAAGGTGGCGCCGCCGAAGCGCACGTCGACCAAGGACCGGCACACGAAGGTGGACGGGCGCGGACGGCGCATCCGATGCCGGCGATCTGCGCAGCTCGGGTGTTCCAGCTGACGAGGAGCTGGGGCACAAGACGGACGGCGAGACGATCGAGTGGCTGCTGCAGCAGGCGGAGCCCGCCGTGATCGCGGCCACGGGCACCGGCACCATCCCGGCCAACTTCACCTCGCTCAACATCTCTCTCCGCTCCTCGGGTTCGTCCTTCTCCATCCCAGCGCACCTCCGTGCCGCCGGCTGCTTGCCCGGCCCACGCTTCGAGGCGCCATGCGGGGAGACCCGTGGAGCGCGTCGTAGGCCTCGGGTTCGGCGGCGCGAGGGCCTCCGTCCGCTACGTCCTCGGCGTCGTCGCCGCTGCTGCTGAGCTTCACCCGGCAGCGTCGGTCTTGACGTCACCGTCGTCGTCGTCTGCCGCCGCCAGCTCCGACCTGTCCAAGAAACGGCGGTGGGAGCAAGAAATGCAGCAGCAGCAATACCAGCAGCAGATGGCCGGGTACACGCAGAGCCAAATGCCAGGCACCGTGGATGGTGCCGAGCAGCAACGCTCAGGCCGCAGCGGCTGGCGGAGGCGGCAGCAACGAGTCGATCTGGACGACGTTCCCGCAACCAGGAAGCGGCGGCGGCGCGGCGACCGTGTACCGCGGCGTGCCGAGTGGGCTACATTTCATGAACTTCCCCGCGCCGATGGCGCTGCTCCGGTGGGCAGCATCAGCTCGGGCTCGGCGGCGGCCCCGTGGGCGGCAACGAAAATGGCAGCGCCAGCGGCGACGGCCACATGGGGATCCTCACCGCGCTCAACACGTACCGGGGACAAGCCGTTCGACGCTGCGCCGGCGGCGGCGCAGAACGGAGCGGGAAGGCGGCTCTAGTCAGCACAGCAGCATGGCGGCGGCGGTGAGCAGCGACAGGAGAGCATGAGCCCCAGCGACGACTCGTAGACCGTCGGAGTCGGCGTGTTGTGCATGCACTGGTCTGCTAATAAGGCACCCCCTCCTGTTTTTAATCTGTGATTCTTGACTTATCGTTTGCGGTTTTTTGGTTTGCATTGTTATGGCCTTCTCTGGCTCCTTCACATTCTTGCAAGGATCATACAAAGTTTCATTTGATGGCACATCTGGGATTCTAGGGAGATATAATCACTTCCGCATTCGTTTTGGTATCAATCACATCAAGAGAGAAGAAGACGATAGCGAGGAAATCCATGAAAGAGAGGCTTTGCATTGTTAGGGTTTGACGGGTATGGCGGAGATGGAACGAAGCTAGAGACACTGGCGGTCATGTGACACACCCGTTGTCCAATGTTCAACCATGACGATCCTTCTTCGTTTTTACACCAGGTGATTATACTGATGCCTAAGCCAAATTGCCCTTGTCTCTCCCTCTCAGCTCATTTTCTTGGAGCCGCCTTACAAATGTGTAGTAGCAGTAGTATGCCACCTTCAATTCTGCGCCAAATTTAGGTTGTTTTGTTTTTTTCTAACTACATAGCTTCTGCTACGCATCTAGATAAAGAAAGTGTCTAAATACCTAATAAATGTTGTGTCAAAATGATCTATAAATTAGAACAACCAAGAGATTACTAGGCTACAACGGTATTAGTAGCTAATTTAGGCCAGTCTTAATGGAGTTTCAACAGATTTTTATGGGCATTAAATATGCTGATGTAGACCGATTTAACGAAAAAGAAAAATGATGAGAGTTTCATAGAGCAAAAGAGAGTTTCATGGGGATGAAACTCTGCACTGTTTCTCAAATTTAGATGTCTCAAACTGTGACACGTAAACTCAGACCGAGACGGCGCTTTTACGAGGGCAAATCGAGCTCATCCCCCACAAATTTTAATCAAAATTGTGCATTCATATACTATACCCACAGGCATATCTTATAGACGCCACCGGTTTCTCCATTGGTTTGAATCGCGTTGGCAGCAAAAAAAATTTCATGACCGTGCCTTCACCCGTTTTTCATTAAAAGGGCAAACAGATTACAAACACGTCTCAGTTGATCTCGCAAGCTGCCTTGATCCCCAGAGAAAACACTTCCTATACTACTGGATTCTAACTAATTGATTACAAAATAGCAAAGTTTTGCGACCACAACTGCAGCAAGGGGGCGAACGGCACTCTACCGCTGATGACCCAATCCTCCGTCTCACTAAACGCGCTCTGAGCCACCAAGCGTTGGCAGCAAAATCGTGTTGCCGAAAACGGAACACGGCTATAGTGACACCTAACAGTGTAGCAACACACACCAGCCAGCAGCTAGCCATGTTGTCACATTCTATATATTTCATATATTAGCCCAGCTACCCACTATAGCAGAGAGCTGATCTCCAGTTCACCACCGTACCGGGCGGGCCAGGCTGGCCCTGGGTAGAGATCGCAATCACCCGTTCCAAAGCATGGAGTAGGTTTCCAACCCGGCGACGCGCTCGCGGACTGGCAAGAACGGGCGCGCGCGGCAGCTGCGCGCGTCTGCACCAACCAACCCCCGGCCCCGCCGCCGTCCCAAGCTCATGTACTTGTAGTCTTGTAGTAGCACTGAACTAATAATCGTGCGACGGATGAGCGAGGACGAACGGACAAGAGCGGGAGATGCGAGAAGTGCATGCGGTGGTTCACCCGCAAGACGCTCCGGCCGTCAGCAGGCCGGTGATCCGGCGGTCCCTTGCTGGCAAGCGGATCCTCCAGCGGCCGGGGACGGAGGGCCACGGATGGCCGGGGCCGGGAGGCGGACCACATGACCAATAAAACCGGCCCACGAGCGCGGTCGCTGGCGGTATAGCTGTACTGGCTACTGCTACACCTGCGGCGGCAGCAGCCGCTGCCCGCAGCAGGAGCGTGTGGAGTGGCCCTGCGACTGCGATCCAGCACGGTGGGTTGCCCATTGTCTCCCGCGGCTGGGACCCCGTTTTTTTGAAGAGTCGGCTGGGCCCCGGCCTTGGCCAGTTGGCCCCGGCAGATCCGTACGTCCTGGCGCGCAGCTCTCTCATCGCTCGCTCTTGATTGGCACCTACGCACGGTGTGTAACATATAGCTGCACCGACGAAGTGTGCCGCGCGCAGCACGTTCCATTTCTATCCATGCATGGCCCAAGTGGTGGCCGGCCGGCGTATGCATGCATGAGTATACGATCTGGGGTGTTGCAAGCTTGCGGTTGCTGATCGTGAGTTCGTGACGATCGATCTAGATCCGAGAACGAGTGACACGACACAGGTTGGACATGTAGTAATAAAAGTTGTTTAGAAGTTTTAACTAGAGTTATTTAAGCTCGCAATCATGGTTTGCTTGCATGTGTCACGATAAGAAATAAAGCTTATATAAAGTCACTTAAACATCATCATTACGTACGTGACTACTAAATACAGTTCAAAATTAACAAGTCATGCGCACACATGAATGAGAAATGCTAGCGTTTATTTATGAGATTTACACATGGAATGCCTCGCTCCCCTTATTAAAACCTAGAGTACGTGTTACATGTGTTTTCACAAATTTCACCCACTTGCTATATAGTTATATAAAAAATATTTTAAATGTAAAAGTGCGCATCCCCGGGTGTTTAGTGGCAAACAATTTGGCAAAATATTGTCCATTAGTTTACGAATAGCTTTTAGTCCCAAAGGTTTGGCCACCAACCAAAAATGGCCATCTCCAAGAGTTTGTTAAAACTCACTTTACCAAATGTTTTGATTTGGCTAGTGGTTAAAACATATGGGCAGTGAAATATTGAAGATCTCCAACAGTTTCCCATTTTGGCTTGGCAAAAATAAAAATAGTAGGCCCATTTGCAACCAATCAACTAGCATGGTTGCATTTCAGCAAACAAGTGATTGCATGCGCACCCGGAAGACCGGTGAGAGGCGGGGTCATATGGCAACGCGATGGCAATCCTTTCACGCGCGCATATATGCGCGTGGAGGAGTGGAATTTGGAAACTTACTAAAATTTGGCAAGTTGGATGCCAAACTTGTTGGAGGATGTTTTTTCATGTTTTGCCAAATTTTTATGGATAGCAAATTAATTTGGCAAACTCTTGGAGATGCTCTTAGTAATAATGTAACATTTTTTTAAGAAACCCTTAGTAATATAAGAGCATATATAAAGCATATATAAAACAGTGCCCTTATCAATCCATGCTCTTGCACGTTCGAGACACAAGCATTTAAACTTTGAACTGAATTAACTTTGGTTTAGGTTGTCTATCCATCTAATGTAGTCTTAAAAATTCAAAAATGAATTCTAAAATCATAGAGCTTAAAATAGATTTTTGAACTATAATTTGATAGAAAAATTGTTAATTATAAAGTTTCTCATTATCCGCTTGAATTGAAAATTTATTAACTTTACTATGTTGCACCTGTTTTTAGAGGTGGTTAGTTTACTAGCCGCCTCAATCCCATTTCTAGTGACAGATGGCTTTCCCAACCTCCTCTAAACAGGGAAAGAACCACCTCTAAAAATGTTCTTTAAAAATTGTGGGCTTTTTAGTCATCTCTAGAAATAGAAAGCATTTCTAGAGGTAGTTGAACTCTATTTGCTTCTGAAAATTGATTTCTAAAGATATTATCACAAAGACTAATTTTAGATATGTTTCTTAATAGAGTTGTGTTTATAAGAAAAAGAGTGCCTTTAAATTAAAATATAGTTTTGTAGTAGTGTTAATATCAAATGATGGATGTGGCCCTATCCTTGTTGTCATCGGAGATGTCGCTTGAGAAGGAGGAGCCCCTAGGAACGGTGATGGCCTAGAGCCCCAGCTGAGGGGCGACGATGGACTTTTCAATTTGGCGACGACAGCATAGAAGCCTTGTTGTCGTTCCATCGGTTATGAAAGGATACAATTTTAGACCGAGATAGTGCATCGTACTATACATATTTTATGCATATAATGACATTATTAACAAAGTTTGACTTGGATAAAGAAGATGGAGTAGTGGCATTTATGATTAGATGAAGTGGTGCTGATTGCAAGACTGTTTTTGTGTAATGGATGGACTTTTGTGCTTCCTTTGATCAACTGGCCCTATTATTCATTCTTCCTTCGGTGGACAGTGCCATGCTACTGGCCCCCACATCCTACTATAGTCTCTTGGTGTGTCCCCATCATCATACTAACCAATAGCTAGCCATATGGTTTCATAGTGGCTACTGTAGCTAGCAATCCAAACCCCCCCCCCCCTAAGTGTCTCGGTTAGTTCTGCCATAACTCCGGGCATTGGAGGACTAATGGACTATGATATACAGAAGTAATGCAGAATAGGAGAATGCATAACCTTACCGTCTACACAGTTGGATTGGCTAGCTTCTAAGTGTTCGTAAAATGAATTTGCGTGGAAAGTTACATCGAACTCTTATGGGTTTCACGCACGTGTTACGCACATATCGCTTGCATATATTGTACTTCCCTTTTTGTAAAGAAGCACTACTTGAGAGTTGGATCAATAAACATAACATAGATGGATTAAATTAGGTTTACCCACTTAATTAATACTCCTACTAGTAATTAACCTGATCAGTTGAACTACCGTACCACATGTCTGGCGCTGATTAGTAGGTCATCCCCATTGGGAAGGCCCTGGTTTTAGGGGTGTGGGTGGGTGGGGGGTTTGTTTGGGATGGCAACATCAACGTGCACACTACACACCGGCATGCATGGCTACATGATTAGCTGAAATATGTGGTGTGGGAAAAGGAGCGCCCGCGCTACCTTGCTAGCTAGCTGCAGGATGATGAGGCCAATAACGTGCTGGAGCTGTCGGTTGTTCTCTGCACCGTCACATGTCCAGCCGGTTTGGCTGCTGCATAGATTGCATTGCTGCCATTGCATCGCATCATCGAGTGGCCCAGCCCCAGTCGCCCAGTGGCTGGCTGGCGGTAGCCGGCAGCTGCTGTTGCCCCTGCTCCTGACCACATGTAGTATCATCCTCTCCTCCTTCACCTGCGTATAGAATTTTATATGCCCAACCGATGACCACACGCTTTGACCGAGCCTGTAAGGTGAATTAAGTAACAAGAACTGATAAGAGCTCGTTGGTTTATTTGATCATGATCGCTTGAACTTATGAATCACAGATAGTGTTTTTTTCTCTTAATTGGATTATTAGACAAACGCGAATCTGCGCTCGAGTGACAGCCTAACTTTGGACAGTCCAAAGCTGGAAAAAGTTACTTGTTTTACAATCGAAGCAATTTAGTTCAGATTTGGTAAAATTATCCAAATATCGATTAGCCAAAATGCTCATCTCACAAAGACAACCAAACCGCGATTAGTTTTTGATTTCATCTACATTTAAGATCTACGACAATGGTATTCACGCATGGGGAATCTTCTTTTTCGAAATGAAATTTAGGAGCAATTCTGGAATCCAAATGCGCCTAATTTAAAATTCTTCTTCTTCTGCACATCAAGTACTGGTGGAGGATTACACTCACAGTCTCTCGGAATCGGAGAGTTGAGTTGAGTTGTGAGTTTGAGCTTTGGTGGACCTCGACTGGCGCGCGCATTCCTCTTTGCAAAAAAGCCAAAAGATAGGCAGAGCAGGCCTTCTGGCAGCGAGCGGCAGGCAAGCGCATGTGTGCGTGGCTACCGAGGCCCCGCCAGCCCGGCCCTGCGTGGCAACAAGATTGCAGGAGGAGGGGGCAGGGGGGTATCAATCAATCCTTTCGTTCTTGGGATCGATCATGAGTGCCAAAAGCGGCAGCGACCATTCGCAATTCGCTCGTCACATTCGCCCGCGCGCCCGCGCACAGAAACACACGGACGACATGCGAATGCGATGCCAAGGCGTCGCCGTCTTCGCGTCACTTTCCTCGCCCCCTGCTGCATCATTTGCTCCCAGAGCTAGCGGCCGTGCGAGCCAGCAGGGGGAATTGCAGAGGCCGGCCCGGCCGAGGCCAGCCGGTTGCAACGAACGCAGACCGTGTAGGCAGCCAGCCACAGGACACCACGCTACATGGCTACAGTCGACATCCACAGTAGAGACTAAAGAGGAGGAGGAGGGCCGGCCATGGCTTGCTGGCTTTGCCATTGCATTGCGATCTTTATCGCTTTTGTGGCTCGGGATGCGTCACCATGTCACGCACGTTAGTGTATCCTTTGCATATGTACTGTACCGTTGCTGCAGGCTTTGGGGGCAGGGCAGCAGCAGCTTTATAACGCGACCGGGCCGTCAGATTTACGTGCGTGATCGTGGTGGTGGTGCCGCTGCGCAGGCCGCGCAGACGCCCCGACTCGGGCACAGTGCGCGCGCGTGTGCACGGTGAATCGGTGATGATGGAGACGCGTAGTAGGATGACCGGCGGTGCGGCCTTTTTCCGCGCAGCGCATGCGAATGCGATGCGATTGAACAATTCCTCCCCTTTGCCGCGCGCGCCGGGGCTCAGCTAGCTTTTTCAGAAAGGGCTCATCAGCTTTCGTCGCGCTCTGAAACGCTGCGGCGCCTGCTGCTGCCGCGCGCGCGCTGTGCACCGCTCGGCTACCTCCCGCGTCCCTTTCTGCAGCGCGCGCCTCGGCCGCCGGAGGCCATCCCGTGCCATGATTTCCGCTTGATGCGCCGATGATGGCCCGTGCATGCATGGGCATGGCCGGTGGCCGCGCCGCCCGCGACTGTCGTCCAACCAATGCAGCGGAGCCGCATGCCTGCCACTGCCATTATCTCATGGTTCATCGATCACCGAGGACCTATGCGATCAGCTACTGCACGCATGCCACTGGTCGATGACGATGAGCCGCTGGTACGTACAGTACGTCGTAGGAGTAGACTGGTACTACTACTAGTCGCTAGTCGCCACCACATCGCGCTGCAAGATCGACTGCGAAAAGGTGCCATGGATTTTAGTGCGTTTTTGGCTGCCTCTTGTCTCTGATGAACGGTGAGGAATCAAAGCTGCTGCTGGCTACACACTGCTGTGTAGTCTGTCGTCGAATCTGTTTGATTAGTCTAATGCCTCCTCTACCCACTGCTAGCATCTCTACGTGTTTTGACAGTATCACGCTCTGGTGGTCCTGGTTCATCATGCAGGCAGTTTCGATCGATACAATGCAAAAGGACATCTCAAATGAGTACTCTACGTAGATGTCACGAGCAAGAGAGAATGAGAGATAGACCAAAAAAATCGTTAAACTAGTGTGGAGAAACACTTCTACGTGGCATAAGAGAGAATATATTGAATATTACGGAGTACATCTTACATTACAACACGTTGGTAAGATGGCAATTAATGAGAATATATTGAATATTACGGAATACTCTCTGGTTCTTCTAGAGGAGCTCAAGTCAATGATATTATTTATTCATTAACTCTCAAAGAGGAAGAAAAAAACTCCTTACAATTTACTATAGTGTAAAATATTGTTTACAAGTTGAGGCTCTTTTGGAGGAAAAAACCCTCCCAAACAGATTTAACTATGATCATCATAGATGCCATAAGAAAAGGTTGCCACCATCGGCGGTTGGGCAAATAACTCTCGTCATCGGCGACTTGGTGTTCTCCATGCTCCTCTCCCTTGGTATATATGCTTGCTACGAGATTTATTAAGGTGTTTCCACACAATCGTTCAATGAAAATATGTGGTGCAACAATTTTTAGAGGTGACTAGTCAACCACCTCTATCAATGTGTCTCTAGAAAACGCAGTATCCAACCACCTCGTCTATAGAGTTTGATTTAGAGATGGGGTGAATCCTAGCCACCTATAGGAATGGTTTTCTAGAATTTTAAAAAAATGAGCCACAAGAAATGGATTAATCTATGAGAATATTGTCAACTAACCGCATCGCAACTTGCAAGTCACATGTCGTAAGTTTTTCTGCACAAAATACATGCACGTGTGGCCACTAGGGTTCAAACTCAAGTTTATATCCTCGTGCGTTGCTTTCTTGCCACTACGTCTCAAAGTGACTTGTGACTAACATTTGTATTCATCGTACTAAATATTATAGTGCATATTTGAAATTCCAAATATTTCTAAATAAAAGAAGTTTGAACATAAAATTTTTAATATTAAAACTTTGGTTTAAGTCATTTCTCCATTCAAGGTCATTTTAAACAATTCAAAATATGAATTTTAAAATCTTAATTTTTAAACAAAATTTCTGGGCCCTAAATAACTTTAAATGAAAAGTTTTAATAAAAAAGTTGCACATCTTTTTTAGTACTACAACTTTGATTTAGGTCGTTTCTCCATTGAGATACTCGGAAAAAAATGAATGTGAAATATGAAAACTTAGAACCAAATTTTCAGAAGGAACCCAACCACATAGTTGTAGATCCATCGAGTACTATACTTTCGATATAAAGTTTGTCTATATCTGCTTTCCTTTGGAAAAGTTAAGATATTTACTGTACTCCACCTATTTTTAAAGATGAACCAAATTTCTAAACGCACAATCTATTTGTAAAGACGACTATATGTTCATCCATATCTAGAAATGCTTCAATTTATAGAGGCCGCTAATAAGTCGAACCATCTCTAAATACCATTTTTAGATAAGGTAGTTCTCGGTTTGCCAGCCACATAAATTATTTTTAGAGACATAATTTGATAGATCTGATAGATCTGCCTTAAAGAGACACGGTTCCTTTCATAGTGGATTCCTTCAGTCCACCCCTAAATCAAAAAAAGAAAACATTTGATCAACATGCTCAGTGAGTGCTGAATGCGGTTGACGAAAGAGGCCTGCCTAAATAAAATGGCCAAGAGACAGCAGTGACCTAACATGACAGGTTTTAGATAAGATCACACTTGTGCGTGCGCATGCAACCTCACCCAAAACGGAAATTTCCCTTCACGCTATCAGGTAGTATCATTTTGGCAAATCAAGGGATCAGCTAGTACAAACAAATCGATCATCATCCCCGGTGATGACCGATTTGTACGTATTGGGTGATTGCCGACGCATCCACAGGGAACTGAACTATTGGCGACGATAGAGCTCCGGATTCATCTGTGTGGATATGATGGCGAGAGGTCACTCGCCTGGAAAGCGGCGGCTCCCATTTCCGGACATGTACGGGCACACGGCCACGGCCACGGGCGCGAGCGGACGTGCCGGTCCACGTCTGCACGTCAGTACGTCACGATCGCGAGAATCTCCGGCCGGCCGGCGTCGGCCAGCAACAGGACTGGACGGCTGCATGCTGATCTGCCGCCGCCCGAGTCCGGGCCCCGGCCGCTGTGCCATGCTTGAGTTGACGTCGCTGAGCAGCGCGAGTATGTACAGGCGGAACCGGGATCCTCTGCAAATGGATTCCACATGAATCTCAAGAGATTCCAGGAGTTTATGCAGGTCCGGAGAGCAAATCGAGCCAGGAAGAGGTACGTATTCAGGGCCTGCACGCGGTAGACGTAGACGACGGCCACCTGATGCTCCACTTCTAGATTGGGCTGGAAAGGCCGTACTGGCCTAAAATTCATAGTTGGGCTGCACGGGTCTCTCTCTCTCTCTCTCTTCGCCCGGAGCGCACGTGGGCCAGCCCACGCGGCCCAGTAGTACAACATCTAAAAGGAGAATAGAAATTTTTCATTTTATCTCTGAATTATTGTCGTGGTTTGATTTGTGTTGTTGGATTTCAAAACTAAACACCTTACTCCCTGAACACACGAAAATATCTTAGATCTTATGAAAATGGTTTTTAATGTGGTTTCGTCCATTTTTTGGTTAATAAAAATACAAAACTTTTAAACTATGAAAAATGTTTCAAAACTTATTTAGCTAGAGCTCATGAAATAGAAGCTTCAACGACTTTTCTATATCTCGTACACACTCTAAAGACCCAGCCGTGCTCTTCTTCTCCGGCTACTGAGAAATCTAGAATATAGAAAATAACAATATTTGAAGATCTAAATAAACACAAGTGGTTGGAAGGTTTTTTCCCCACCAGAAACCTCTATTTTCTTGTTAATTAGGAAAAATATGAAATGGCTCTTGGAGATGCTCTTAGTTGCTAACTTTAGCTAGGTGGAAAGATCCAAATAGGGCCAATTAGCGACACATCACACATGGTAAGTATCCCAAATATATTGGCTGCATTCTACGCTCACATTTCACGATAAGCACGAGTTGCATGTCCATTTCAGTCATGGATAGATGCTTCGCAATTATTAAGATATAATAAACCATAGCTACAGATTCTTCAATGCGCACTGAAGACTCAACTCCACATTACTGTGGGCAAACGCTGCTTGGAGCCCATCGCTTCAGCTCATGGTTTCCAGATGCCGGGCAGCAGCCAGAACCACGTTTGAGGCTGGAACTGTCCAACAGACAGCCTGGGCCGTCAGCACAGCTCACTGCTCCTTTCAAATTTTAAAATCGCAAAGCATCAGCATGAGGCATGACTTACAACAAAGACAACAGACAACATCCAGCGCAGCAAGCAAAGGTAAGTCTTGTATTCAGAGTGTGATGGCCAGCTCAAGGTTGCATATGCTGCCATACCAGCTCTCCTTGTCACAAAGAAATGAAACCCAGAGGAAACAAACCTCAGTGGATCTTCATTAACTAGATGTTTTATTTGCTATATCTTTTGGGTACAACATGGCATTGAATTTGCCTAAATGATTTTACTATATGGACAGGAAAAATACTTCTACAGTACAAATGCAGTCAGAAGGGGGAAAATCAGGGGAAGTAGTAGATGAACAGAACAGGAGGAGCCACACTGCTTAATCAGCCTTGGTCTGCTGTGCTTGGTTGAGCTTGACCGGGCGCGCCTCAACCCACCTCCCTTGCGGGTCTCCAGAGTGTAAGGCATGTATGTTCCAAGGATCTTGTCCCACATGACAAAGAAGGGCTGCGAGAAGTTGTACTTGTTGCCATAGAGCTGGTGGTGGATGTCATGGTAAGCGCTGTTGTTGCTGAAGAATACATGGAGGATGTTCCCAGGAAGCCACAGACCACAGTGGTCGTCGACAGTCTTGATGGTCGCAAATGAGAAGAAGAATATGCCGGTCCTTGGGGTCATGCCAGAGATGAGGAATGAGAGCGCACCACCGATGGTGTCAAGGATGAGTCCCTCCAGGGGGTGGTTGTACAGAGCTCCAAAGGCGTAGGGGATGACAAGAGTGTGGTGCTTAGAGTGGACGTGCTTGTACAAGAATTTGTTGATGTGCATGTATCTGTGCATGAAGTACTGCCATGTGTCCATGACAAACATTGCAATGATAAATTGCAATGCCATTACCAGAGCCGAAGGCTGCTTCCTCACTGTCCCATCCTCGTCACCAAGAACCTGCAGTTCCAGGAAATTTCATGATTGTAAGTCCACAGGTGAAATCTCCAGGAGCAGCATCTAGAACCAATGTTGGTCAAAACTAGATGGAGAAAGTTCTCAAGTATTAGTGCACTAGGTCAAATTTTAGTGGCTTCTAAATATCAATTCCATCAACACAGTTTACTTTTGTTTTGTAACCACTGGAAGTAACAGTCCAGTTTCCAATATGAAATTAAACCAAAGTCACTTATTACCATTTAAGCTTGAGACAAGTTCAACCACAAAAGAACCAGTGAACAAGTTCAGGTCCTTAGTTTTTTTTTTTAGCATAATTTCAGGTCCTTAGTTAATTTCAGCGATTTGTTCTGAATCTACCTTCATTCAATTACCAAGAACCCTAAAAAATATGAAGAAAAGGATATATATATGAAAAAGCCACTGCCCACTGATTCTGATTCACATTTTTTTTGCTTTGCTATTGAAACACATCAAAACTATCTTGAACAGCAGTCTACTTACCAAATTGAGCATCTGGAAAAGAACTACCAGCAAAATACTAGTAGTACCAAATACTACTCACACATTCCAAAAATATCTTGCTGAAATCACAAACTTGTTTTGCACTTATTAGATACTACTGGAAAGAGGAATTACCGTGAAGAGAAGCAGGGAGACAGCGATTTGAAACGCCTGCTGGACAAGGACACCCTTGACGACGGTCCACTTGGAAACGATGTTCTTGGTAGCCTCCTCCCTTGGGGTGGAGCCTGTAGTCGTCCATGCCCAGCCCGTCCAGGACGACGTAGAGCCCCGAGTAGAGCCAGTACACCGCAATCGGCACGAAGGTGCCCAGCAGCTCGTCGGAGACCGCGAACGCCATCCTCACTTCAGCGAGCCCTGCGACCGTCAGCAAGCGCGGATGTTAGCCAGCAGCTGATTGGGCTAGCTAAAACGAATGATAGAACAACTGAATCTTGAACCCAAGCGGCCGCAATGCCCTGGCATTATGAACACTAGCAGGAGATACGCCGCAAATGCGCAGGAATCAGGGCGGATCTCGTTCTTACCAGGCAAGAGGAAGAGGAAGCTTAGCGCCCGAGGGTTCCTTCTCCTGGCTGAGCTCTGTCCTGTCTGAACAGGGAAAGAAAGAAGCGCCTTTTGCTGGATTGCTGCTTCTTGCTCCGAGATGGATGAGAGGAGTTGGGATGGGATGGAGTGGCCGACTGGTCCGGCGAGTACTTATAGCTAGCTGGGGCGTCAAGCGCAATGCTTTTGGTCTGAGAAGGCCGGCGAGACCGACGACGTCGACTGGCCGGCCGTGGTGTGCTGAGGGGAGATTTTACTCGGCTCCGGTCACCCTGGCTGGGGCTGGCCTCAGCCTCAGCTCCGTCCAGGCGTTGGAGTCTTGGAGAGGGGAAAGACCGAGGGGGAGGAGAAAGAAGGCTACTCGCGCACACGGGAACGGGACACCTCTGCGCGTTGCTGCTTTGACTGCTTTGGAGGCGCCTTCTCGTCGCACCGGAGACGGACTCCTTCCTTGGTCCTTGCATGCTCGCGCACTCGTGCTTGCCACATCGGGGTTCACGGGGTCAGCTGTCCTGTGTTTTTCTCCTGCTGTATTACTTTGCTACTAAATACACTTCTAATGTTTTAAGGAGATCATTGTTACTTAATAAAAATTACATATTTACTCTTATAAGAAATTATGTAACTGTTACACTGTAAAAATAAAATAAATATTACTAGAACTAGGCAGAGTATACTTTTTTTTAACTGAAACTTCATTACTGGCCGACAGATCGTCAAGAATAATAACAGATACAGCTTGAGGCAAGAAGATTATGAACTCCCTTCCCCCACATTACATAAATGACCCAACACCGCTAATTCATGAGCAGGCCTATTAAGTAAACTTGTTTAGAACAAATTTTATAAATAATAGAAGCGTGTTTCATTTGGAACAATGGTCGTAGTAGACTAGTATTCTGTTGTAATCGGGATGGAGCTGACCGGCTGAAGCTGTCGCTAACTAACGGTAGGTCTAACCCTAGGAGCCATAAAAGAATTGCAACTTGAGCTGGCACACAGGATTGTAGGATGTGGGAACGGATTCTCTGCTGTCTGCGCAACTGAGGGGATGCAGATGCGTCACCTCCTGAGGGGATTTGATAAAAAAATTTGTAAATCTACTTCACGAAAAAAATGTAAATCTGAGAGCAAAATGTTAGCATTAATAAATGACTTAAATACAAAGTTATTTACATGAAACATTATTCGTTTTGCATCCCTAGGAATTTTTTTTTTTGAGAAATTCCTAGGAAAAAGTAAGAACATAATGGTTGGCCGTAGGGACTTCACATTGTGGAGTTTCATAACTTCTTCAATTAGATGATGTATTTTTTTAAAATAATAATCATAATCTTTTCATAGAAACTCTTTCTTAACAAAAAAAAAACAGAGCACATGACAGAGCTATTGGATGATGGTCAAGCGTATTCCGAACATTCGTATTTTGTAGTTTGTGAAGACTTGGCCACCTGATTTTCACAAAGCTTAGAGCCACTAGGGGTGCAAACCCCTCCAGATTTTATATAAAAAAACAAAGCTTAGAGCATCACCTCCGGGAGTTTTATAAAATAATTCCTTTTCTTATTTATACTAAAAAGGAAAAGTGTGTTCGCCACATTTTGGTACAAAATCTCCTTAAAATAAAGAAATCACCAAATATCCTCTCTAACTAGTAAGTGATATAAGAAAAACTATGTGTTCACTGTCTGTTTGTCGTTTTCTCAAGAAAATAAAAAAAGGGATTTCAGATAAGAAAGCGTAAGAGACAAAGAAACTATTACAAAATATTTGGTTAGTTAGAAATAGTTCAGAATTCCCAATGCAAAGTCATTTAGGAAGTTATATTATTATAGGATATCATAGTAGAAAGACAAAAACTAAGGTAATTATTGTTTTGTTAACTTGCTAGATCTATTAATTTAGCAAGTAAACTATGCCAAACTCTTGAAGATGCTCCTAAGTCTCTAGGCACTTGAACCTTCTATTTTCAAGCCAGTAAAATTTGCGTATACAAGTGTAAATACCAATTGTAGATTTTCTCAGAACACCGAGTGGGACTATTTCGCAGCCTCCAAATCGATACAGTTATTTTCTGAGGTCGCAAAGAAAAAGAAATTGACCGAGTAAGTATGCAAAGCACTGTTTGCGCTTTCGTATGCATCTCATGCTGAGAATATCATTTTTCTTCGATGACGTATCCGTCGACGTGCTCAGAAAAGAATTGTACCAATTTGGAGGCTGCGAAATAGTCCCACTCGGTGTTCTGAATTTGTTTTATACTACTAGATATCAGAAGTCTTGGAGCTATTTGGTGAGATATGAGGATACAAACAGTGGCGGATCCACGGGAGGGGCTGGGGTGCTGCAGCCCCTCCCGGTGGCAAAAAATCACCTACCATATCTTTATTTTTGTCTATTTTTTAGATAAGCTAGTGTAATTTTTATAATTTTTATCTATTATTAAGATATAATTAGATATTTTTATATTTTTGCCTATTATTAAGATATATTTAAGATAATTTTTAGAATACATTGTTTAGCCCCTCACTTAGTTGGTTTCTGGATCCGTCACTGGATACAAAGAACCGGAACAAATGGAAAAGAAAAGGAATACCAGGCCAAAAGCCATCCATTCTGGACCCGCGTACGGCGACCGGAAAGCGACCGCTTGAGACTTGAGTGCTTGACCCTCGTGTGGCCTCAGCCTCACCGTCGGTCAGCAATTGCGTAGTTAAATATTGCAAGCAAATCTACTGAAAACGACAGGTGGTCTATACGATCCTGACTGTTTCAATCTGTTGCAGCCAGCTACAGTGTCTATGCTAAACATTTCAAATTAGACGTCTTGGCTTCGTACCGTGGAACAAAACGACCCAGGTTAACCAAACACCAGTCGATGCGTTGAATATGTGATGGTAGTCAGCCATCTACAGTGCCATGAAAGGAAATTTGTATCCAGTGGTTTGGATCGTTTTAGAGATCAGAGGTGGACTATTTGCCGTCAATGTGCCATTTTATTTCATACATGATTCACATGAGCGGTCAGTAACATAGCCATAACACGGTTGGTTATATAAATTCCCTACTATTTCACATGACAAAGCATGGCGATCTATAACCTAATATAGCAATATAGTGAGTGGTTCAGCATCGGCGTCAGAAGTTAGACAGGCCAATGCTGCGGCTAATGGAACGACCACATGCACGCGCGCATGTTTGAGGGAGATCAGCATGAGAAAGAGCCCACTCCCGCAGTGAAAAAAAAACACGATTGTTCTTTTTCTCCAAAATATTGGAGAAATAGTTTTAGTTCCGTAACAATAAACACTAACAAACCAACCCAGAGAAATAGCTTTAGTTCAACACTACAAGATTACACATGTCGCTGACAAAACCCAAAAAAAAAACGGTTTAGTTCAACTAAAGATTACACTGATTGCCGATAAAAACAACCATGACCGAACCAACTACACTCCCACCAATCATCGAAGCAGCCATCATCAATTCTCAGGAATACCTGTGAGAAGGAACAAGCACAGAGCAAGTGATTGCCCGATTCCTCCTCATTCACAGTGGACATCAAGAAGGGCAGGGACTGGGACCAGACCACGCCATGCTAAATGATAACGGTCCGCAGTCAACATCTGAGCCAACAACCACAACACATACACACACACAAAAAAGGCGTAAAGGTCGTGAGTTCCAACTTCTCTCCCATTTTTGAAACGAATAGTTCATAGGAAGACTTGCAGAACACGGATGAACACACTGTCCCGTCAGAAATTTGAACTGGCGTATGGCGGTGAAACCATTCCCAGAAAAACTACGTTGGCCAAAAACAAATTCCCAGGAAAAACTCATGATCAGGAATGCAAACCCTCAGATATCGCCCCTTGAACATCCTTGACGATCAACATATAAACAAAACAAATCCTACGAAACAAAACAAGTCCTAAGAAATGATGCTACTTCAATCTAGCACCACCGATCTGCTGGGCAGAACAAGCCCATGATGCTACCAATATGAGCACCGATCCATTCACAGAGAAACGAGCTTAAAGCATGGAAGAAATGCAGCACAAATACTTAATTCAACAGTTTATAAACCAAGTCTTGATAACGAATGTCATTCAACCAAGTAAGGATATTTAAGAAAATATAAAATAGAAGCTAAGGTAAACAACTGTTGCAGTTATAACATCCTGTCTCCTTGATCTGGCTAAGGCTTTCAACAGAGCCATGATCACTCTTAACGATACACTGGACCACCAGTGAAGGAATAGTGCGACGAAACCGGCGCACCAGATCCACTAACCCTTGCAGAGACAGGCCTAAGGCTCGTTTCAGCATAAGCAGGGTTAGTCTCATAAGCAGTTGTCAGGTAGGCTGAATGAGGGGGCTCCACAGCACGGCCAGCAAGTCGATCAGAACGATAGTGTTCCTCCACACGATCAGCTCTTCCCACACGATCAGCATAAGCAGCAATTTCCCCTGGGCGGTACAGCTCCTCCGCATGAGCACCACGAGTCCGGTAGAGATCATCCGAGCGGTCTGCTCGAGCAGATGCCTCCCTGGCAGTGCCATATGATCCCTAATGATTGGATCTCTAGTGCTTATGTCAGCCACCATTCTGTCTGCATATCTGAAAGTAAAAACTTCAATTAGTCAAGAGCATATCATATACTTCTAGTACACATACAATGCATTTTATAAATCATAAAACCATGTTAAATTTTGAAGCCCTCATTTCCAAAACACCATGACACCCTTAGTGCAAGAATCATACAGCCTAGATGATACATTAACAACTGAATAACTTTTTGTCAAAAAAAAACTGAATAATTGATAGAACAATATGGTGTATGCAAACTTGAAACAAAAAGAGAGCAAGTTGGTTCATAACTTACCGCTCAGGCACCAGATTCTCAGCAGACCGGTAGTATGAATCACCAGATGGAGCCAAAGTGCGATAATATGCAGCTGGGGCATGTCGAAGCTCTGGCACAGTAGTAGGCACATGGTGATGATCTAGGGTCAGCGGAACATAGCGAGGCTCTAGAACAAGAGGAATGTGTCGAGGCTCAGGCGCAAGTGCTGGTTGATAATATCTGTGATCACCCTGAACACTAGCCAAAGAATGGCCAAGCTGAGACTCAACAGGAACTGGAGCAAAGCGTGGTGCCCTATATGGATCCTCAAGAGGAACATGCCTAGCCACAGGGCGCCTTTCCTCATCAAACCGTGGCCTACGCACTTCTTCAAATGAAGATCGCCTTTCCTGACGATATGGCTTCCTTCGTTCTTCATAGTGACGCCTTTCCTCAAGGCGATTATTTGGAACAGATTGAGGTGCACTAACAGGTTTAAACAGCGAAAGTAACCTTTGGACCTGCATATATCACATATTCATAGTATTATATAGGATACAGATTAGCAATTTAGCATTGTGTTTAAGATCCCTGAACCACTATTCAAATAATACTTGTAGCATGATTCCAAAACACTCACTTGTTTTGTGGTGAGCTCTGGGTCAAACTTGCTCCTTGCACTGTAGTTTTCCTTGATGGCTTGCTTGAGACTACTCTCAGGGAGAGGACGGCAATCTCTATCAATCTTAAACTTAACCTGCATTACACATATAACATAATTTTTATTTAATACAAGAATAATGATGAACATTCAACACAATGATCTTCTAAGAAGGCCTCTTTAGAACATCTTCCGCTTTAGCTTCTCCATATGAAAAAAAGGCAAGTACTGCCAAGCACTAAGACTATCCACAAGCTGGGATTGAACTGAGAATCCCTATGAGTTGGTTTTACAAAAGCTGGAGGTTGGCCAAAGTGGGGGCAACATCACACTTGATCATGGAAATTCTAAAAAGAAAATTTTAAAGATTCCACAGCCAAGCATCCAATTCTGCATCAAAAGGTTTATAGCTTCATGTCTTTGACTTGCCAAGACAACCTTTGTCTCCTTACTTTGACTTGCCCAGACAAGATAGCCAAGAAGTTTCACTCAGTTCGCTACTGCCTCAGCCAAAGCTCACTCATGTTCTCCAAATCCAATCACCACCACTGTACAATACAAGATGGGGTTCCATAGTATACAAGACTGTTAACCAAGGAACCCTTTCTCCTTCCCTCCGAGGCAGACCCACCCATAAGCCATAGGTACCTCCCCTCCGACAGGAGCATTACCCAGGCCATCAGAGACCAGGGTGACTGGGTGAGGCTATCGAGCGTCTAAGTGCAACTGTCCGAGGCTGAGGACGGGAGTTGCGGCAGACCGGCTGCGCGAGCAAAAGGGGCAATGGACGACCTGGGCCGTCCTAGAACTCTTGTGGGCCATCGAGGAGGGTATGGACTCAACCTATTGTCACCCAAAAATGGGATGACAACAAATACCTATAGAAAGGCACCTCCTTAAGCACCCAAAAATGAGTTTACACCAGGTACATATTAACCCCTCTTTATAAGTTGCTCATAAGGGTATATGCATCATACTAGACTAGGATAACATGTAAACTAAAAAAAAAAAAAAAAAAAAAAAACAACAGGTTCATGTCTATCAGCAGCATAAGGCATGATGCTAAAAACAGAAAGCTACTAACATGTTTAAAATGGGAGACATCAATGCTAAAAGCTTTCACATCTACAGACAATAAAAATAATAATACATTAATTCACGGTGAAGTTACCACTGGTAAGAAGTCAAAATAAACCAAAAGAAGAATGAAGGTGGGCTGGCTCATCTTGGGTTCATTATCCAAAAAAGTTAAAAAGATTGCCCAAAGTATAAGCTACTGACATGTTTAAAATGGGAGATATCAATGCTCGGTAAAAAAGTCAAAACAACCCAAAAGAAGAATGAAGGTGGGCTAGCATTATCCAAAAAAGTTGAAAAGATTGCTCAAAGTATGATAGCCTTCTATTTTTGGTGCAATAAACGACAAATGAGAAAAGCTAGAGAGGAAAAAAATCCACAACCTTCATCAAGTGAAGAAAAAGAATAGCCCAAAATATCTCTTATCTCTAAAGACTAAGAGCATTTTGATCCAATGCAGAAAAGCCTTAAGAGACAGAAATTCACCAGTTGGAAACAACCCTAAACAGACCATGCTCAATTCTCGATTCAAAAAACTGACAGCCTAGAGTGATGTACAAGGGACACTACATTTTAAAGGGCAGGCATTTTTTCTACAGACATATATATTGCCAATAGATTGGCGTAGAACGAAGTGTTATTTGATAATGGCCAAGCAGAACCACAACTAACCCCTGTAACTAAATATACCAGGCACACAACAAATTTTCTCAATGTATATGGGCATGTGGTCATAGAAACATACTAGCAAATATTGAAATCGGTCGACATCTAAAAACACCTATTTTTCTAATAAGGGTAAACACCTCTCACTACTGCCATTTCTATAAACCTTTACCGGCACAGATTTAGAACTAAATTTACCAAAACCTATAATCCATACATGTCATAGCCCCAGCAGAACAACATATCTACACATGTCCACTATTCTTTAAACCACATGTGAACCCTATTCTCACACGTCCCACATACAACAGATCAAAACAAAATACATCGCCTCACTACTGCATTTGATGCAAACGAATCTATGAAGTGGAAGAGCAGAATTACCTGTGCAGGGAATTTGCCATTAAATGCTTCCTGGACAAGGTTCAGCCCACCGTGTGATGCTGCCTTGTACACACCATACAGAAGCTTCAAATCAAAATCATACAGGAACAGCTTCACCCCTGGCCTAATATTCTTGACCATGCCAATCTTCCCACTGGGCATCCCAAACAAGCGGTTCTCGTAGCACTCCTTCTTAGTCTTTGCATTGCACATGAATATAAACCCCGCAACCTTACGGTCACCCCTTTCTTCCTTCTTGCCCAAAGCCTTCTTCCCCTTCTCCTTTCCCTCACTTCCTCCATCCTCCACAACCTCCTTCCCCTTGCCACCCTTACCCCTCCTCCTTCTGTTCTTCATCCTGCCATCACCCCCGCTATTATCAGCACCCTCGCCCTCGCCCTTGCCCTTGCTGGCAGAAATTGCAGCTGCAGCATCAGCATTAGCATCAGCTGGTTTTGGCTTTGGCGACGAAGCTGATGCTTCAGCGGTGCCTGGCTTGCCCTTGCTGGCAGAAATTGCAGCATCAGCATTAGCATGAGCTGCTTTTGGCTTCGGCTTCGGCTTCGGCTTCGGCATTGACGACAAAGCTGATGCTTCAGCAGTGGCTGGCTTCGGCTTTGGCTTTGCCGACGGAGCTGATGCTTCAGCAGTGGCTGGCATTGGTGCAGGCACCGCTCCTTCAGCATCAGCGGCTGGCTTCTCCATCTGTGCCGCAGCAGATGCCTCAGCAAAAGTGGTTGACTCTGGCGTTTGCACCACAGGCGATGCCTCAGCAACATCAGATGACTTGGGCGTTTGCACCACAGGTGATGCCTCGGCAGCAACATCGGATGACTTAGGCGTTTGCACCACAGGGGACGCCTCATCAGCAACATCGGATGACTTAGGCGTTTGCACCACAGGGGACGCCTCAGCAACATCGGACGGCTGCGGCGAAACCGCCGACGCATCTGCATCGCCATCACCAGTGCCTCCCGCGCCTACCGGGGCAACCTCGTCAACAGCCGCGGCAGCGGCCGCCGGCTTGGCCTTGACCTTCCGGACGAGCCGCTTCTTAAACTTCGAGGGCTTGGCCGACGGATTCGCCTTGGCTGGCCGGGCCGCCGCGCCGGCGGAGGTCCCCGCGGCTTGGGCCACGCCGTTGGGCTTCTTCACCATGGCCGCCGCTGCTCGGTGCAGATTTGAGAGGAGGAAACGAGAAGTATTACACCACAAAAGCAGAAGAGAATTGGATCCGCCACAATCGACGCAGATTTGCACGGGCACGGGCGGATCGATCGCACAGCATATAATCGAATATCTTCGGGGGAGGAGTCTACGATTCTATCGGATCGGAGAAAAAAATTAGGGGAAATCGATCCCTAACAACAACGGATTTTTGGGCGAAAATCCTACGATTTCTAGCCGATTCGAGAGAGAATTTGCGGGAAAACCTAGCGCATGGTCGGTCGATTCTAGCTACGCGGAGCGGCCGAGGAAGACGGCGACATACCTGGAGGCGAAGGTCGCAGCGGCGATAGTCGGGAAGGGAGGATTTTTTTTCCTCCGACCCGGACTTGAGAATTGAGATTGGGATGGCGACGGGGAAGCGACGGGGGATATAGGCAGAAGAAGACCGCCCGATACTGCCCGGATTGCGCCTGTACGGTCCGGATGGGGCCAGGACAGTTGGCAGAACTATTTGGGGGCGGCGGCGGTCCCGATGAGTGTCGGTCTGCTTGTCTAGGCTTTCTGGGCAAGGATGGCTATGGCTACGTCTATGGCTAGCATGAGCAAATGTTTTAGTTTGAGAACTCAGTTCTCTCCTCCTTTTTCTTCTTTTTCTTCAAGTTCGGCGGGCATAGAAGGGGTTCGGGGAGAGAACTCTCTCTCCAGCTTCTCTCCTTCTGCTTTAGGTTCGGCAGGTGTGGAAGGAGGTTTGGGGAGAAAAAGGTCAGGCACGCAGACGGCAGAGATAGCGACAGGGTTGTTTAGGAGCAATCCCTGGTGGCGGTGGAGGCGGCTGGACCAGGTCGAGGCGGAGATGCCATGGCGGAGCTTGTTGCGGAAGTCGACGATCAGAGAGGGGAGAAGGAGGCGCCACGGCCACGCTAGGGTTTTGCCGGAGCGAAAGAGCACAAGCCACGAGGAAGAGCAGAGTTATAAGCAACATGCATGCAATTGTATTAATTAAATCACTTTCCATTTAAGCCTTGTTTCATTATCCGTTCGGTGGTACTATGACGTAATATCGATGCCAAGACAAGAGGCGCTGACCTAAGCGTTAGAGACCTGACGCCCGCCTTTGGACACGTCAGCCACCATCTCAAAGCCACATGACCAATCTTGGCGCTAAGTAGTGCGACGATAAATGTGTTTTCTAGTCGAGGTCTATTTTTTAAAATCTAGAGCTCGAACTTTTTCGTCTGCTCCAGATTGCAATAGGCGAAAAGGGAGGAGAGCATCTCTGCGTGGCGAAGCCGGTGATATCCTTCGCCTCTGATTGACTAAGGGGGTCGCGAGGTGGCAGAGACCACGGGTCTCTTGTCGGATGGGGTTGTAGGGGATAGGTTAGGTCTTAGTGAGTCTAGGGTTTCGTGTCCAGACGGTGTGAAGGAATAAGTCCTTCTAGGCTCTCCCCTGTCTCGTCGGTGTTTGGCTCCGGCAGTGGCGGCGAACCTACGGAGGTGGGTCTCCATGTGTGGAACCCATGGCGACAGTGCATCGTCGTCTTTGGTGGCAGCACCTAAAGTTGACCTAGTGGCCCAATGGTGCGGAGGAGGCTATTGTGTTGGACTGCAGGCTTGTGGATTGAGCTCAATTTCCCTTCGATACATAGTTTGGGGCACGTCCCCGGTCGATGTTCCTTCAGTGATGGAATCGTTCCAGCCTCAGCGTCGGACGACTATTGTGGCTCGACATAGCCTTCGTGTGATGGAACTCCGTCAAATCGAGGCGGCGGAAGGTTCCGACGCCGGAGATGGAAGGTGAAGGAGTCCAGGGGATCTGCTTGTAATTTTTACTTTTCTTGTGGTTCTTTCTGCAAAGTTGGGTGGGGCAACTGGCCTTTGTATTCTTATACGTACTTGTACAGGTCTGTGTGCGCTTCCTTAACTATAATACAAGTATGTTGCATCAAAGAAAATGTATTTTTTTAAAAGACTAAATTAAGAAAAAGTCAGGGGCTGAGAGATAGGGATACATTTTTTTTTTGAGATTAGAGAGATAGGGATACATGGAAAAAAACCTAAGTAGGTACCAATTAATGGGCCCAACTAGATAACGCCATTGTGATGGCAACTAGATCCACATGAGTGCAGCAATAGGGATGCCTAGGTGTTGCCACGGGGATACGTGATGGAAATGAAAAC
Source organism: Themeda triandra (assembly GCA_018135685.1). NCBI lineage: Eukaryota > Viridiplantae > Streptophyta > Magnoliopsida > Poales > Poaceae > Themeda > Themeda triandra. Next base: position 540,894 of record JAENPR010000393.1, on the reverse strand, counting down.
TAAAGCTTTTTTTTTTTTTTTTTTTTTTTTTTTTTTTTTTTTTTTTTTTTTTAGATGAAAACCAAAGCTTTGAGCAAACGTTTTATTTCCTATGAAATGACGTTATATATCTTTTCTCCGTTTCAATTCTCGCTTTCTATAGAACTCTTCGAATCTAAACAGAGCTTAAAGCGTTAAATTTAGAATATATATAAACCCAACAAATTTTAGAATATAGATTCCATAATAGAGAAGATGCTCAATTATGTGGGAGGCGGTAGTAGGTGGGGTGGGAGCCCTGTGCCCTGCTCATTGTTGGATATGTTTTGGCATAAATGTATGTAATTGTGGGCTCTTTATTCATTTGGACACATCAACACAAAGCCCATATTGATGTGAAATTTTAGAAACTTGCCAAAGTCTACAAGTCATGTCTTTTTATCTCTCACTTCGAATCGAGCTCCACTGTTTTAGAAGACCTGGCATAATTGGGTCATGTGCCTGATGTTTCTAACCTTTCTTAAAATTTTCGAGACCGCGACTTCACGCGTTTTTCATTAAGCAGAAGAGCCGATGGAACGGCAAAGTAACCGATACAATGGATTCGCAAGTAATCCATGGATTACCAACGAGATCCACAACACAAAACGAAAAGCAAGAAAGATGAGAGGGGGGACCCTCCACATTACAACCCCCGATAACTGAACCTAATACAAATAACTCAACACAATGGTAGCCAGCAGTGAAGTGTAGCAGTAGAAGAAACCTCGAGACGGCAAAGCATCCGTCCAAACAACCTCGGCAGCAAAGCATCTGCCGGAACAGGCGACGACCTCAGTGGCAAAGCATCCACCGGAAACCCCTCGGACCAATCCGCGCGTGGCAGCAAACTCCTCCGTCACTGAGGGCCTCAGGACCACGGGCGAGGAATAGTTCCATACCAAGGCGCTCGACGACGACAACTCAACCTCCATGGGATCTTGGAGTCATTCTCCGAGTACTCCTCCGAGTCACTAAGGACACACACATGCCCTAAGGACCACGGTCGAGGAGCCCCACCTAGATGCCCTCCAAGTACTCCTCCGAGTCACTGAGGGTCAGGACCACGGCGAGAGCACCAAGGAACGCGGCGACGCCAACTCCTCCGTGCCGGCGGCAAAGCATCCGCCCAAGCATCCACGATCCACAACACCGGCGCAAAGCATCCGCCCAAGCAAAGACCAATAGCGCGGCAAAGCATCTCGCGAAAGACTACAACTAGCTAGGCATACCATGTGAGGAGAAGCACGAAGCACAATTAGGCGCAGCGCAACGACCGCGGACGCGACGACCAACCGGGAGACGAGGCCCTATGACCCAAACCGGCCCGGACGAACAAAAAACTTCGACGACGCGCCAACAATGCCATCGCCGCCGGTCTGAAGGAGCAGGATAGGTTTTCACCTAGTTTTAAACGTCCGAGGGCGCATGCCGGCCATGGCTCCTGCAGTAGCGGACCGAACGGCCCGAACGCGTGGCGACCCTGCGCAGGTACATGAGGATGAAGAACGACGCCCCCAGGGAGGTTCGTGGCGCCCGAAGCGTCACCGTCGTCTGCCCAGCCGAAGCCGGGCTGGGCTTTCGCCCAATCCACCATGATGTGCGCACCCACCCCGAGGACCTTGTGGGCCACCCTGAGACGGTGGCCATAGCGGCGAGGCCACCGCGCCCGGCCGGCCGCCCAAGGCGGGACCCGCCATGGGCGAGGCCACGCCGCCGCCGCCCGGGAGGGGGGCTGGGCCGGCCGACGCGCGATCCGGAGCCCTAGGGCCCGGATCCGGCCGGCCGCCACCCGTCCGGGTCCGGGGGAGGCCCGGCCGCCCGGGACGCCATGGCCGGCACCCGAAGCTCCACCGTCGCGCCAGGAGGGGGCGAGGGAGCACGGGGCGTCGCGGATCCGGCCGGCCCGCCACCAGAACGGCCGCCAGAGGGAGTCACAGGCGCGGCTCCCATGGCCGCCGGCCGAAGACGCCGGAGGCAAAGGAGTGGAGGGGGGACCGGGAGAGGGGGTGGGAGGATGAGGCGCAGACGGGCCCCGTTTTTGGGGACGCCGCCGTGGCCGCCGCGCCGCCACCGCGGGAAGGGCGGCGACGGCGGCCGGAGGCTCGCCGGGGGGGGTGCCGGCGGCGGGCGCTGTCCCCCGAGTCGCCCGTCGCGTGGGCGCTCGGGGGAAGGGGGTGTGTGGTAAACCGTGGCTTTCTTTTCTGAACCTTTCTTAAAATGCTAGGACATATTACCATAATCCACCTCTACTCCTATTCACGATGAGACTATCCACGACCCGGCGACACCAACCCGGCGGCTAGCCTCCGGCCTTCGTACTCTTCTCGACGTTGTCTCGATGCCAAACCCTAGCTACCGCGCCCGCCATGGAAGCGTCAAGCAAATAAAATTAGTTGTGCTTTGGACCGTGGTTAACTTAATGGAAATAAGAAGGGGCAAATTGGTCAATTCAAGTGTGTTCACTGTGGCAGAACCTCCTAAGTAATGTGGCCCACATGCACTAATCCTCGTCTTAATAGACCTCAGATTACTATGCATGTGTTCCACACGACTTATGAAGCCCTGTCGATGTTCTTAACGAACACCGATTGAACCACTTTTTACACTCATACCCGGGATCAACAATGGAGTAACTACAACATTACAACATTTGTTACAAAATATATATATATATCAGAGTGCGGAAGAATGATAACATTAAAAAGTTTACAATAATGAATAAGTTAACATTTTACAAACTTAACTTTATATTGCGGAAGTAGAGTAGAGATACGAGAAGACAACTTAGGTAGGACACCTAAGTTGCGAGAGGCAACCAAATCATGTCGAGCCCAACGACACAACATGGTTAGGAGCAACCGTCGCACACGCAACAGGGGTAGAACAAACCCCGAGTACATTCAAGGTACTCCGCAAGACTTACCCGACTAAAAGTAAAAGACTCTCAAGGATATGCCTTTTTGAGTAGTGGAGCTAGAAAAGGGAGTTTTGCGAGAAAAGCATTACTAATCTTGAAACCTTACTTTCAATATTTTAAACGGAATAAAAGCATCAACTTCTATTATATCTATTAAAGCTAGATTTGCACTGTTCTATTCTCAACAATCATTTAAGCATCACACTTGAGATTATCTTTCCAAAAAGCTTCCTTCTCGACTCCACGAGTCACCAAGAACCAATTCTTTCATATTTCTCTTGAATGCTACGATGCAAAAGTGCGAGGATCAAGTCTCCTTATACGTGGAGCAAACGACGGTTCAAGCGATTTTACTCACCGAGGATCCCTAAACACACGATATAAGTGGGACTCTAACCCACAATTATATCAACAATACCGTCGGATATTCTAGAACTAGGCTCAGCTTCCGCGCCACCCGAGAGTACACTTACACCTCCAATCCGGGGGACACGGCCCACGAGGGTATTGTACTCCCGCCATCTCGCCACTCCCAGTGCACGGGCTCACCGTACTAGTCCTTAGATTATCCTAGGGTAAAGCTTTTCCGTAGATATGTGAGTAGTTGTAAAGTCTTGATCCAAGGGCCAACAACGGTACGGTCCTTAATCGACAAGTCGGAAACACTACATCAAGACTCCATTCCCGATGCAAGTTACCCGACCGGTCTCAATTTCTTATAACCATATTCTTATGCCCTCGTGACCCATCTTTAGGTCTAGAGAAGCAAAGATACAATGGTAAATCATGATCAAAGATTAACGACCTACAACTTCTACCGAAGTCTAAGCATGGCTAAGCATAAGAAATCGACCTACACATACTAGTGGGATATCATGATGTAAAAGTAGATCAAGGTAGTCATGCGGCAACGGTATCAACCAAATCCTATTAACTTAATGCACAATACACTAGACTTATAGTGTAAAATATTTGCGAAAAACAGAAATGGGTTGCATGCTCCGGGCTTGCACGTGTTGCGGCGGAGTTAGATTTCAATGGTCGACTTGACACCAACACCAAGAGAGATGACTCGACATCATTGGTGGATGACCTTCTCGAATACCCTTGTCGGATGACACCTCTCCAAACTTTGATCAACACGATCCACCCCACTCTCGTATCATCTACACATAATTAATGATGCGTGATTTAGAACGATGAGCTCATGGCATGATGCATGATGAAAGCATAACAACTAGATTAACTTGAGTACAACTCTCCTTCGCGATAAAGTTGCAAGCCAACAAAGCTAACTTAACGAAAATCCCTAGGGTTACACGGTGAAACTACTCTAGTTAAAATAACCAAAGATCAAGATAATTCATACAAGTCATCAAAGTGCCCCAAGGTCATTAAGGTCAATGACCTAAGGTCTTCAATCAATCTCAAAAACACTCAAACCCTAAGTCATAAAGAAGTGAATAAGCAATTAAGATCTATTAAATAAATAAACATAAAATAACGACTAAATAAAAAGTTGTCAAATAAATCTCAAAAATTAAACTTAAGCTTCTCATGGCCTGAGAAGGCTACAAAATAATTTTCAAGATTTTTGGAACAATAAATAAATAACTAAAAATAAAGGAAGGAGCATTTTTCAATTAAAAGGGCTAATTTTAAAACATATAAAACATAATCAAAATAGGCATCTAATATTTTTCTAAAATCAAGCACATGACAGAGAGTATACACAAAAATTTTTATAATTTTTGGAGCCCTAAATAATTTTATATGAAATAAACAAATTGCAACACTATTCACTAAAACAGGAAAATAATAAAACCTAAATAAAAAGGAAAAGGCGAACTGGGCCGAATCCGGCCTGACTCGGCCCAGCACTGTTGCGGTCCGGCCCAAACAGTAGCCAGGCCGGCCCAACAAGCTCGGCCGAGCTGGGCCGACGGCGGCGAGGAGCTCGCCGGCGATATCTCGCCGGCGGCGAGGTCTCCGGCGGCAAGGCTTGGTCCTACGTGACCCCAAGACACGGCGCACCTCCTGGGCTAGCTAATGGGACGGCGGAGCGACGGCAGCACTCTCGCCGGCGGCCATGGCGGCACGGCGGAGCGGCTACGCGACGGGAAAGCTCACCGGAGCTTTTCCGGCGGCGTTAAGCGCGCGACGGACGGTGCTACGCGACGCGGCGAGCGGGATGCGCGAGCCAAAGGATGCGCGCGAGACCCTATCGGCCTCGGCCTTGGACGCGGCGGCGGCGGCAAGCGGCGGCGGCGACGCGACGCGGCCGGCCGCTACGGTGCCCTAGCGGCTCAAGTAAGGGCATGGATAGGACGAGGAGCTCGCCCCGGTGACGATGCGCTTGAAGATGGGATAATTGGGCGGCGGAGATGGGAGCTTGGCGGTGGCGGCAATGGCGTCGGCGGCGGGCTCCGGCGGCGAGCCAAGCGTTCCGGCGTGTCCTGTCCACCAAACTGAGAATCAAGGAGCGCATCACGTGCCGGCGATCAAGGCGAACATGGTGGCGAGAGGAATTGGAAAATGGAGCAACGATGACGACCTACGACGATGGCGAATCACGACGGCTCGGCGGCCGACCGCGAGGAAGAAAGTGGGCGTGCGGCGATTCTAGCGGGAGCAAGGCGCCACGATCAATCTCAACGGACGCGCGAGGACGAGGCGGAGCTAGCGGTGGTATTTTCTTGGGCGGAAGCGACGAAACGGCGACGGCGTGCGGAGGCGGAGCTCGGGCGCGGCAATGGCGACGGCGGCCGAGCGAAGGGGATAAGGAGGAGGGGAGTGGTTGGCCGGCGGGCGGGGTTAAGGCGCCGGGACGGGAGGAACGCGACACGCGGCGGAGAAGCTTCGAGCGGCGGCGTCGCGGCAACCGGCGGCCGGGCGGCATGGCCGCGGCGATGCCGCGCCCCGAAAGGAGAACGGGAGATCTTGACGTCGGCACGGGGACAGATTTTGAAATTTTCAAATTACTCCAAAATTTTGAACTGAAGTTGAAAAATTCCAAAAAGCAACCCTAGCTAATTTTTCATTCTCTACAACTTTCTCAACTGGCACATTTTCAAATTTTGCAAGGAAAATTGAATTTGAATCAAATTTTGAAAAGGGGACAAAAACCCTAGAAACAAATATATGCAATTACTTTTGATTTTTCAATAAAACTTGAAAAACTCCAAAACTATGGAATGCTCAGCTTTTCAAACTACACATTTTCTCCAAAAAGAGTTTTTCCAAAATATGCATAGTTTTTGAATCATGATTTGGAATTCAAAAGGGGACAACCTTGGAAAACCGTATTTTCAAAATAATTTGAAATTCTTTTTGAAAACTTGAAAAACTTTGAACACCAACATTGATGCTCTCATCAAGACCCACAATATTGCTTTTTGGACCAACCCCAAATTCTTTGTAGATTTTGAAATAGAGAAAAGGGGGTAAATCGGGGTTTTCGGGAAAACGGGGTTTTTGAAACGAATTGGAGCTCGATTTAATTTCTACACTAACTAATCGGGCATTAGCAATCACAAGCATCATTTCATATGTAAAACAAAGCATCACATCAAAAATAATATTAAAACATGAATGCATTAATGCCATGATGCTCGATGATTAGGCCTTAATAAAATTCTAAATCAAGTTTTAGTTGCAATTAACATCTAGGATGTTACATCCTTTCCCCCTTAAAGAAATCTCGTCCGAGATTTTGGAGCAACAAAATCCCGTGGGGTAAGTAATGGAAAAGGAAATGTGTCAAGCAAATCAACTTGACAGAAGTTCATAGATCATCAAGGTTCGATTCGAGAGTTACAACCATGAGATAAAAGTGGTCACAACTGACAAGGTATTTAGAGTTTCAAGGGAGTTTCAGCAATAATTCCCAAGATAAGTTCGCAGAGTAGGATACATTGTCATGAGACTATAATGGCTCATGCCCACAAACATTGATACTGCGCACCTAGCGGCAACTTGTGTGCCCGGGTCACACAAGAGACCCTAGGTCCCGTCGCGCACCGGGTTACGGAACACGGCACCACTATAGGGCACAACAACAAGAACCCACATTTTGAAACATTGATACAAGAACCGAGATCGAAGTCGGTCACAACCACAAGGTTTCTTTAGGATTCAAAGAACAACTTTGAATCCCTATGGAGTGTCGAATGATCGATAGCACATTAAGTGTGAACCATAATGGTTCGAGCACCGACTATGATACCGGTGCACGACTTGGCGAAAACTCAAGTGGTCGCGAATCACGGGAGATTCCAGGTTGACACGGCACCATAGTTACGGTTCGAGACACCACTACAGAATACAATCAATATGACCCTTGGCCAACAAAGTCGGATATCAAGGTCAAGAAATTAGAATGTGCAAACAAGGACTGCACCCAAGAGGAGCATGATCATTGACCCGGATAACGACGAACACTCGGGTTCGGCGATGTTTCCAAGTCATAAATCATGATACCCTAGAAGATATATCCATAGCGATATACATGTGAGATATATGTCGTCAAACGACATCAAGGAGATAGCACAGGTCAGAGTTGAAAGAAATCAAAGTATGACACATACTCAGCAAAAGAATTAAGGATTCACACTAGTTTCAGTTTTCAAGGTAATAGTGTACTTCAGAGCATATTCCACAAATTTCCAAGGATCAGAAACTTATGGAATACAGGATTATTAACAGGTGACAAAAACCTGATATAAGACGAGATTCGGCAATGGAACAATTATAAAGGATATAACTGTCCTTCAAACATAAGGAGGGAATTGTAAGCACCACCATAGATCACATCATAATGACTTTCGACAATTATTTGTCGAATATCAAGGTCAAGAGATTAGCATGTTCAGAGAATGTGAACACACTAATTGTGAACTATAAGGTTTCATGATCATAGACCCCGACGTTAGCGAACGCCCGGCGGTAATTCCTTATGGTCATAAGCCACGGAGACCCCAGGTTTCATCGCTATTTCCCGGTCATAGATCATGGTACCTTAGAGAACATAATCAAGTTATGAACAAATGAGATATATGTCATCAAATGACACCAAGGAGATAGTATGTGTCGGAGTTGAAAAGAATCAAGGCATGGCACATACTCAACAAAAGAATCAAGAATTTGTACCAGGTTTCATCTTTAAGATAATGATGTATATCAAGGTATATTCCACAAATTCTGAAAGATCAGAAATTTATGAAATAAAAGATTCAATTGATAAACAATCCTGGTACATGGCGAGATTTAACAATAGAACAATCATAAAGGAATATAACCATTCCAACCTTAAGGGGATCTTTTAACTTCCAAAAGATTTTCATATGATACGCTCGTCCTATACGTCCTCACAATGTTAGAAAACTTCAACTTCACCAAGTTAGTGAATTAGAGGGCTTGTTAGACGAACTGTTAAAAGACACTTCAAATGAAGCTTTTGTTGAGGAAGTTGACTTCCATGTTGACCATTTGAAGAAGTACCGAGAAACTTCTCAAAGTCTTTCAAGAAAGAAAATAGATAAGGATCCATTTTTAATTTGTTAACTTCAAAAACTTTTATATAGTAAAATCATTTTGAAGTTTTCAAATGTAATGTTGTAGCCGATCCAAAGTATGAGCTCTGATACCAACAGTGGCAGAACCTCCTAAGTAATGTGGCCCACATGCACTAATCCTCGTCTTAATAGACCTCAGATTACTATGCATGTGTTCCACACGACTTATGAAGCCCTGTCGATGTTCTTAACGAACACCGATTGAACCACTTTTTACACTCATACCCGGGATCAACAATGGAGTAACTACAACATTACAACATTTGTTACAAAATATATATATATATCGAGTGCGGAAGAATGATAACATTAAAAAGTTTACAATAATGAATAAGTTAACATTTTACAAACTTAACTTTATATTGCGGAAGTAGAGTAGAGATACGAGAAGACAACTTAGGTAGGACACCTAAGTTGCGAGAGGCAACCAAATCATGTCGAGCCCAACGACACAACATGGTTAGGAGCAACTGTCGCACTCGCAACAGGGGTAGAACAAACCCTGAGTACATTCAAGGTACTCCGCAAGACTTACCCGACTAAAAGTAAAAGACTCTCAAGGATATCTTGGCCTTTTGAGTAGTGGAGCTAGAAAAGGGGAGTTTTGCAGAAAAGCATTACTAATCTTGAAACCTTACTTTCAATATTTTAAACGGAATAAAAGCATCAACTTCTATTATATCTATTAAAGCTAGATTTGCACCTGTTCTATTCTCAACAATCATTTAAGCATCACACTTGAGATTATCTTTCCAGTTTGCTTCCCTTCTCGACTCCACGAGTCACCAAGAACCAATTCTTTCATATTTCTCTTGAATGCTACGATGCGAGTGCGAGGATCAAGTCTCCTTATACGTGGAGCAAACGACGGTTCGAAGCGATTTTACTCAGCTGAGGATCCCTAAACACACGATATAAGTGGGACTCTAACCCACAATTATATCAACAATACCGTCGGATATTCTAGAACTAGGCTCAGCTTCCGCGCCACCCGAGAGTACACTTACACCTCCAATCCGGGGGACACGGCCCACGAGGGTATTGTACTCCCGCCATCTCGCCACTCCCAGTGCACGGGCTCACCGTACTAGTCCTTAGATTATCCTAGGGTAAAGCTTTTCCGTAGATATGTGAGTAGTTGTAAAGTCTTGATCCAAGGGCCAACAACGGTACGGTCCTTAATCGACAAGTCGGAAACACTACATCAAGACTCCATTCCCGATGCAAGTTACCCGACCGGTCTCAATTTCTTATAACCATATTCTTATGCCCTCGTGACCCATCTTTAGGTCTAGAGAAGCAAAGATACAATGGTAAATCATGATCAAAGATTAACAGCCTACAACTTCTACCGAAGTCTAAGCATGGCTAAGCATAAGAAATCGACCTACACATACTAGTGGGATATCATGATGTAAAAGTAGATCAAGGTAGTCATGCGGCAACGGTATCAACCAAATCCTATTAACTTAATGCACAATACACTAGACTTATAGTGTAAAATATTTGCGAAACAAATGGGTTGCATGCTCCGGGGCTTGCACGTGTTGCGCGGAGTTAGATTTCAATGGTCGACTTGACACCAACACCAAGAGAGATGACTCGACATCATTGGTGGATGACCTTCTCGAATACCCTTGTCGGATGACACCTCTCCAAACTTTGATCAACACGATCCACCCCACTCGTATCATCTACACATAATTAATGATGCGTGATTTAGAACGATGAGCTCATGGCATGATGCATGATGAAAGCATAACAACTAGATTAACTTGAGTACAACTCTCCTTCGCGATAAAGTTGCAAGCCAACAAAGCTAACTTAACGAAAATCCCTAGGGTTACACAGGTGAAACTACTCTAGTTAAAATAACCAGCAGATCAAGATAATTCATACAAGTCATCAAAGTGCCCCAAGGTCATTAAGGTCAATGACCTAAGGTCTTCAATCAATCTCAAAAACACTCAAACCCTAAGTCATAAAGAAGTGAATAAGCAATTAAGATCTATTAAATAAATAAACATAAAATAACGACTAAATAAAAAGTTGTCAAATAAATCTCAAAAATTAAACTTAAGCTTCTCATGGCCTGAGAAGGCTACAAAATAATTTTCAAGATTTTTGGAACAATAAATAAATAACTAAAAATAAAGGAAGGAGCATTTTTCAATTAAAAGGGCTAATTTTAAAACATATAAAACATAATCAAAATAGGCATCTAATATTTTTCTAAAATCAAGCACATGACAGAGAGTATACACAAAAATTTTTATAATTTTTGGAGCCCTAAATAATTTTATATGAAATAAACAAATTGCAACACTATTCACTAAAAACAGGAAAATAATAAAACCTAAATAAAAAGGAAAAGGCGAACTGGGCCGAATCCGGCCGACTCGGCCCAAGATCATTGCGGTCCGGCCCAAACAGTAGCCGCCGGCCCAACAAGCTCGGCCGAGCCGGGCCGACGGCGGCGAGGAGCTCGCGGCGATATCTCGCCGGCGGCGAGGTCTCCGGCGGCAAGGCTTGGTCCTACGTGACCCCAAGACACGGCGCACCTCCCGGGCTAGCTAATGGGACGGCGGAGCGACGGCGGACTCTCGCCGGCGGCCATGGCGGCACGGCGGAGCGGCTACGCGGGAAAGCTCACCGGAGCTTTTCCGGCGGCGTTATGGGCCGACGAGTGCTACGCGACGCGGCGAGCGGATGCGCGAGCCAAAGGATGCAGCGCGAGACCCTATCGGCCTCGGCCTTGGACGCGGCGGCGGCGGACGGCAAGCGGCGGCGGCGACGCGGCGGCGGCCGGCTGCTACGGTGCCCTAGCGGCTCAAGTAAGGGCATGGATAGGACGAGGAGCTCACCCCGGTGACGATGCGCTTGAAGATGGGATAATTGGGCGGCCGGAGATGGGAGCTTGGCGGTGGCGGCAATGGCGTCGGCGGCGGGCTCCGGCGAGCCGCGTTCCGGCGTGTCCTGTCCACCAAACTGAGAATCAAGGAGCGCATCACGTGCCGGCGATCAAGGCGAACATGGTGGCGAGAGGAATTGGAAAATGGAGCAACGATGACGACCTACGACGATGGCGAATCACGACGGCTCGGCGACCGACCGCGAGGAAGAAAGTGGGCGTGCGGCGATTCTAGCGGGAGCAAGGCGCCACGATCAATCTCAACGGACGCGCGAGGACGAGGCGGAGCTAGCGGTGGTATTTTCTTGGGCGGAAGCGACGAAACGGCGACGGCGTGCGGAGGCGGAGCTCGGGGCGCGGCAATGGCGAGCGGCGGCCGAGGCGAAGGGATAAGGAGGAGGGGGAGTGGTTGGCCGGCCGGGCGGGGTTAAGGCGCTGGGACGGGCGAGGAACGGCGACACGCGGCGGAGAAGCTTCGAGCGGCGTCGCACAGCAACCGGCGCGGCGACCGGCGGCATGGCCGCGGCGATGCGGTGCCGGTGGAGGAGAACAGGGAGATGCTTTGACGTCAAGACAGGGGACAGATTTTGAAATTTTCAAATTACTCCAAAATTTTGAACTGAAGTTGAAAAATTCCAAAAGCAACCCTAGCTAATTTTTCATTCTCTACAACTTTCTCAACTGGCACATTTTCAAATTTTGCAAGGAAAATTGAATTTGAATCAAATTTTGAAAAGGGGACAAAAACCCTAGAAACAAATATATGCAATTACTTTTGATTTTTCAATAAAACTTGAAAAACTCCAAAACTATGGAATGCTCAGCTTTTCAAACTACACATTTTCTCCAAAAAGAGTTTTTCCAAAATATGCATAGTTTTTGAATCATGATTTGGAATTCAAAAGGGGACAACTAGCGGGAAAACCGTATTTTCAAAATAATTTGAAATTCTTTTTGAAAACTTGAAAAACTTTGAACACCAACATTGATGCTCTCATCAAGACCCACAATATTGCTTTTTGGACCAACCCCAAATTCTTTGTAGATTTTGAAATAGAGAAAAGGGGGTAAATCGGGGTTTTCGGGAAAACGGGGTTTTTGAAACGAACTGGAGCTCGATTTAATTTCTACACTAACTAATCTGGCATTAGCAATCACAAGCATCATTTCATATGTAAAACAAAGCATCACATCAAAAATAATATTAAAACATGAATGCATTAATGCCATGATGCTCGATGATTAGGCCTTAATAAAATTCTAAATCAAGTTTTAGTTGCAATTAACATCTAGGATGTTACATTCACTCATCTAAGAAACGACTTAGCTTGACGAGATGAGCTAACATGGAGGAGCCACGTTGATCAGCTCAAAATTACAAGTTCAGGGATTAAAACAGGCGTTTTGAAAACTGAGGGACGCATTTGAGCTTCGTACCAAAGTTTAAGGACAGATTGGCTATTATACCAAAAAAAGGAGGATAGTGAAACCATCATTAAAGAAAAAGTAAAAGGGTAACGAAACCAAAGAAAAAGCAAGCATTCGCACACCAACATTAGACATTTATCCACCGTCGTGCATACATGACCTGTTTAAAATGAGAACGGATCGTATGCAAACTAAGCTTTCCGTGTAAACTTGCAAACTAACGACGTGGATCCTAGGATCGTCATCTGAGGGCTGTAGAGAGAGGTGGGGTAGTTTTACATTTTAACTCCCGCATTAGAAACATGAATCGCTCAAAAATTTTACGTAACCCCCTCCTCCGTTCGGTCTCCGTCACGCCGTCGTATCCTGATCGCATCTTCACGTATCGGAGACCGACCGTATCGCTCCGTATCTCTCCGTATCGGTCGAGCGATCGATCGATCGGTCGAGCAGGGATCGCCGCCGCCAGGGAGCACCAGGGGTCGCGACCGCCAGCCTGCCTCACGCGAGATCGCGATCGCCGGGGCCGTCGCGTGTCGTCATCGAGGCCTCACGCTAGCGATCGCCGCCGCCGGCCTCCGCTCGTGCTAGGCTCGCGCTACGGCACGGCCAAAAATAGCGATCGTCGCCGCCGGCCTGGGCTCGCGCTAGGGAAGGCTCGCGACCCCGCCGCATGGACTCCCTCCATCGCGCGACCCCGCCGCCTGGACTGCCTCCGTCGCGCGCCGAGCAGCATGGCACCCACCACGAAGCCGTCGATCTCGCTGGAGGTGAGACCCTCCATCTCTCCTACCTCTGTCCTCTCTCTTGCAACTCATCTACGTTAGTTTGTAGGCGGGTTGTAGCCAACAACAATATTTCTTGTTTGGAATGGTTTTGCACTAGTGATTGCTTGTACTGACAATATTTCTGATCTACGTACGACAATATTTCAGCGCTCTCCTTCCGGCAGCGTCCACCGTTGCGACTGTGACGATGCCCACGAACTCCACTCCGATGGTGCCCGCGAACTCCGCCCTCATGTCGGCTCCGACGTTGGCCACGAACGGTGCCGCAATGGTGCCCATGATCTCTGGAACACACAGCCCGGATGCAGGTTCGTTTCTCGTACAAAACTTTTACCTTCACTTTCACCTATACATTGCTAATGTCGTCGTTAACATGCAGTCCTGACCATCGTGGACGTCGATCTTGGAGTTGTAGCCCACGTTGAGGAACCAAGCACACCACGGACTATACCTTCTCCTAATATAGCAGATAAGTGCAAAGCAAATAAAAAGCCTGTGGTGGGAATGACTTTTGATACACTCAAGGATGCGGAGATTTTTTACAAAAACTATGCACACGATGCTGGTTTCTCGGTTCGTGTTGGTGCACATAAGAAGGAGAATGAGGAAATATTTTACCAGAGGTATTTGTGCTCAAATGAAGGATATAGGAAGAAAAGCGTACAAGAAGTTAGTGAGCAGTCCGGGAAAAAAGGAAGACATCAAATGTGATGGACACCCGATGTGGTTGTGAGGCTCATATTGTTGTCAAGCTTGATGGTGAGAAGAAGTATCAAATATTGTCATTTGTTGAGGAGCACAATCATGGTTTCGTGTCGCGGATAAGAGGCACCCGCTAAGATCCAACCGTCAAGTTAGTGAGAGGGCAAAGAGTACTTTGTTCAACTGTCATAAGGCTAGCATTGGCACGTCACGAGGCATTTCGACTTCTCCAAGTCACCGACGGTGGATTTGAGCACGTTGGTTGCACGCCGAGGGATTTCAAGAACTACTACCGTGACTCCGAGGAGCAAAATCAAAGATGCTGATGCACATATGTTTGTGCATCAACTTGAGCGAAAGAAGGAAGCAAATCCCGCCTTCTTTTATGAGTTTATGGTGGATAAAGAAGGACGGCTTGTGCGTGTCTTCTGGGCGATGCCACATGTAGAAAAAATTGCGTGTTTTTGGTGATGTGCTTTCGGTAGATTCTACATATACTACCAACCAATATGATATGAAGTTTGTGCCATTCACTGGGGTCAATCATCACTTGCAAAGTGTTTTCCTTGGCGCGGCGTTTACGGGCGATGAAAAGATCGACTCATATGTATGGTTGTTTCAGACCTTTCTTAAGGCTACGGTGGAGTAGCACCTCATCTAATCATAACAGACGAAGATGCGAGCATGAAGGCTGCTATTGCTCAGGTTCTACCAAATACAACTCATAGACTTTGCATGTGGCATATCATGGATAAGGTTCCTGAGAAGGTTGGGCCAGACATAAAAAATGATGAGGATTTCTGGAAATTATTAAACGAGTGTGTTTGGGGCTCCGAGAATTCAGATGAGTTTGAGTCTCAATGGAATTCTATCATGACAACGTATGTGCTCACTGAAAATGAGTGGTTTTCCACAAAGTTCAGCATGCGAGAATCATGGATCCCAGCATACTTTATGGACATACCTCTAGCAGGACTCCTTAGGACTACATCACGGTCGGAGAGTGCAAATTCTTTCTTTAACCGTTTCATTCATCGAAAATTATCCTTTGTTGAGTTTTGGCTAAGGTTTGCAACAGCTTTGGAGTGCCAGCGCGAAGAGGAGTTGATAGCCGACAATAAAAGTCTTCACTCCAACCGTAAATTGATGACACCTTGGGTCATGGAGAAGCAGTGTAGTAACATATATACTCATGAAATTTTCAGCAAGTTTCAGGAACAACTCACGATTGCAAGAGACCATTGCATTATTCAAGAGATTTCAGAGATTGAAGATATGAAAATTGTCACCATCAGCAGCCAATCTGGTAAAGAGCGAGTGGTTCAGATGAACAAATCAAACTTGTTTGGTATGTGCTCATGTAAATTTTATGAGTCCTATGGCATCCCGTGTCGTCATATCATTCAAGTGCTTAGAGGCGAGAAGCAAAATGAGATACCACAAATTTATTTGATGAAGAGGTGGGATATGAGGTGTAAAAGGTGAGTTTACACGCCTGGTTTGTTTTATATAGACGTACTTGTTTTATATGTGCAATATTTCTGATCGGTTCCCTTTTTATTTACATAGAGAAGTGTTCTTTGATGAGGAAGGTAACCTTCGGATGAAAAGGCTAAAGATCCCGAGGAGGTGGCAATGAGGAGAAAAATTTCAGATTCACGTAACAAATTTGAAGATCTAATCCAGATGGCCAAGAACTCTGAACAAGGAATGGAATTTTTGTATTCTAGTTTATCAAACCTTGTAGAACCTCTTCAAAATATCGTTCCTGCTGCTACAGTCACTAAACAAGATGAGTTTGAGTCATTCCTTGGTGGCAAAATTCCACAAGAAGTTGAGATACATCCACCAAATGATATCAACTCCAAAGGGCGAAGCAAAAGAATCAAGAAGGGCAAGGAGCAGAAGGCGCCCAGAAAACGGATGTGTGGAAAATGCAAGCAATTAGTGGCTCATGACGCACGTAATTGCCCGCTCAATGCTGTTGGTTGATATTGGAAAACGGATGTAACTTTAATTTCAAGTTCTTAGTTCTCCATTCTGTTAAGACATGGAAGGTCACTGTTAATGTCGCCATGTTACTTAATATTTATAAACATTTCAATTTTTTTAAGCATTGCCATCTGAATTTTCTTAGCACATTGTCTAAACTTTCTGTTCATTCTGGTCGCCACTGGCCTTGATGCCATTGCCTGTACTGACCACCTCATTCCGGTCAGGAAGTTTGTGCAACATACCTGTTTTGGTTAAGTTCCAATCCTGCTCAGTCATCAAGTTTCTTTTGCAATGGTCAGAGTACTGCTCGATAATCCGTTTTGCTTAAACGTGGGAGTTTCTCAGTATCATTATCGTATAAGTAGAACTGAAAAATAGTAAAACAAAACAATAGCAGAGACATAAGCAGATTTTGAATCGTTCACACTCACCAATGAGCACAAATAAGACATCATCTCAGTCGAAGAATTGCTACTTAAATCGTCATCTTCAAATCTTGTTACATTTGCATGTTTGTGGCACTCTATGATTATGCAGCACTACGAAGTTGCTATTAGCTCAGACATGTGTAACATGAACATGCGTGAGCACAAGGGAAAAGAAGCAGCCTGACAATCTGACGAGAACTACATGTATTGCATTTCCACCGTGACCTTCCTGCTGCAACTGGCGTCCGCGATGCCCCTCCGTCCGCGATAGCGCGAGCCCAGGCCGGCGACGGGAGGTCGCGATCCCAGGACGGCGCGCGACGGCTCGAGCGATACGGGAGGTCGCGGTCCCTGGCGATCCCTGGCGGCGGCTATCCCTGGCGACGGACCGAGCGATACGGGTCGAGTGCTACGATCGAGCGATACGGCGTCGCAAGCCCTACGGAGGATCGAGCGATACGATCGCGACATTACGGCGTGACGGAGGACCGAACGGCTGACGGAGTAGGGGGTTACAGGAAAAATTTTAGCGATTCATGTTTCTCAGGTGGGCGCTAATGTGTAAAACTACCCCACCTCTCTCTACAGCCCTCAGATGACGATCCTAGGATCCACGTCATTAGTTTGCAAGTTTACACGGAAAGCTTAGTTTGCATACGATCCGTTCCCGTTTAAAATACCTTGTGTTCTGGAATAAAAGTGAAAAATCTCAGTGGAAGCCGTGACTGACAACATTCAGTGTTCGACGACATCATACCTCAAAGTACCCAGTAGTATTCTCAAAAAAGATCTGCACAAGGGCAAGGAAACACCAGCAAAATAGAATTCCAACCTGATCCCAGTAACCTTTTCTTTCCCGTATAGATACAATTGGCGTACTAAACACTTGTTATTCAATAATAATACAGGAAATGTTCATCTACAGTTTCCTCCCAATGACTCATTCTCTATGCACAATAATCCAGCAAATTTAGCTGACAGAACAAATACTATCACAAACAAGCTACCAGATCTACAAGAACATTGTTGCCCAGCACAAGTAACAACTCTGCTACAGATAAGTCTACCTGTGCAGCATTCGAGGCTCTTTTGTCCCGAAAGAAAAAGTAGCACCTGCCAGTGGTTTCCTTAGAAGCTCTCCAAAATCTCTTCAACGACCAAAGTTACAAAGCGTTAGGAACTCCATTTCAGTGTCCACATACTTTGTCCACAGGGCCTTGTATTGGTTCAAAGCGACATCAAGCCAGGGCTTCATGTTCCCATCGAAGTGTATCACTGCAGCACTATGGATTGCCTCAGGGCTGATGCTTGGATTATAGCCAAGACCCATTACATGCCATGACTTATCCAGTGGCTTGGTATTGCCATAAAAGGACATCAGCCCAGCTGTTAGAATGGATGTAGGATCCCACAGCTCGCCATCCTCATTCTGCCAGAATATGCAAACATCAGTCCCTTGGGTCAAAAGCATATGAATTTTATTCTGATAAGAATGGGCAACTAGTGACATCATTTGCATAATTGCATACAGATATTACACATCAGAGACTAACGCAGAACATATTGTTAGTTAAGTTATGGAATAAACAAGTTTAGGCTTAAGAGCAAAGCATTACTAGAGCACATGAACCTACTCTCAGATAGGAACTCTTCCAGAAAGTTGCCAAGACCCCAATGAGCACCAATCCACTATATACTAAAATTAATATGCCATGTTAGGACTTTAAATTCCTGACAAAAAAGAATAAAACATGGAAGACTATAGACCGTGGTTAAGCTACACCCAGAACAGAAAAGAATGACAAGGCATGGCTTACATGTTCTCAGAAACAGGAAAAACATTTCTAGTTCCTGTTAAAAAGGAATGAGAAACAGGAAAAACATTTCTAGTTCCTGTTAAAAGGGAATGAAGAAACATAACACACTCAATTTTGTGACTGTCATCACATTTAACCCAAGCAATTAGAAGTTACCTACTTGCAACCAAATTGAACTAAAAGGAAGTAAACATCACAACAGAAGCTCAATTTGGTGTTCCTAAATACTCCCTCCAGTCCAAAATACTAGTCACTTTGGCTTTTTTAGATATGTATGTAGACATAGCATATATCAAGATGCATAGTAAAAGCCATGTACCTAGAAAAGCCAAAGCGACTTATAATTTGGAATGGAGGGAGTACATTTGAACCCCAACAATTAGTTGTCAGCAACCAAAGTAAACTAAGAGGAAGTAATCATAACACTATAAAACAACCCACATTAAGATAAGATTTAAAACAAAATTGAGACAGTCATTAGGAAACTCACTAAAACTTAAAAGAAAAGAAAGCACTCTAACCATCAAAGCAAGCCTTGCTAAGATATTATGCAAGATAATTGTAAGTGTGTTAAACAATAAGACATAGGAGCTGAGTAGTTGAGTGCATAAGACTGAACCATGCAATTGCTTGGGCCAATCCATCCAGAAATTAATATTAAAAATTCTACAAATGATTGCTATCCAATCATCTGTACACAGGCATGAATAGCACAAGTTACTGGAATCATTAGCCTAGAGACATAATTACCTTTGTTGCAATACCAATTACCAAATGCTACAGGCTGAAGCACCCTATACTTAAATCCAACACATGAATATTGGTAATGGGAAAAGAACCTCAAACAGAATCCACATCAAGCAAGTGAAAAGGTGAAGTTGAAGCAAATACGTGACCTAAACTACATATGTAGCCACTTATCAACCCCAATGTACCACAATGCACATGTAAATTGTGAACAGAGATTAGAACAGCTCACCATTTCCATATACTGATGGAACAATTCTGTGCAACCATCTCGCCGCCATGTCTCAAGATCAAACACATTTACCCCATATGCCCATGCACAGGCACTGGGATTGAATCGATCCCGCACAATGGGCTGCGTGAAGTTGAGATACTTCCTATACCTCCTGAACCCCCCGAAGCACGTCTCCACGGCGCCATTCACCTTCCCGTCCAAGTCGACCTGCCAAAGCGCTGCCAAATCCTTCTGCACCACCACATCGTCCTCCAAAAGGACCACCCTCCGCAGAGAGGGGAACATATCAGGGAGGTAGAACCTCAGGTAATCCAGCAACTCGACGTCCCTGTTGCCGGCGTCTATCTGCCTGACCACCGGCGAGTTGGTGGCATTGAGGAATGGGAAGTCGGAGTAAGCAAGGAGCTGGACGTGCACGCCGAGCGGCGGCGGGCGCCGCGCGAACCAGACCCGGAATGCAGGCAGGTACATGGGCGCGGTGACCACGTGGAAGACGTGGCGCGAGGGGTCGGCCGCGGCGCGCGCCGCCGAGGCCACCACGACGGAGAAGGCGAGCACATTGTCGGAGAAGACGGCGTAATGGTACAGCGCGGGGTCGTCGAACTCGGCGGACGGGTCGGGGTCGTCGGCGAACGCGGAGGGGTTGGCGAGGCGGGCCTCGAGGAGGCGCATGGCGAGGCAGTGGAGCGACTTGGGGGTGGAGTCGGCGGCGATGCGGGAGGACATGCGGCCCGCGCGGCGCGCGCGCGCGAGGTGCTCGCGGACGGCGAAGACGGTGTCGGAGAGCTTCTGGATCTTGGACTGCGTGTCGAAGCCCTCCTTGGCGTCGGCGGCGAGCGCGCGCGCGAACTTGATGCGCTCGCGGGCCTCCTTCTCGAGGGGCCTGAGCGCGTCCTCGGGGAGCGAGGACGAGGAGGAGGAGAGGTGGGAGGCGAGGCGGGCGGAGAGCGCGGAGAGGTCGGAGGAGAGCGTCGAGAACGAGAGCGACTGCGCCGCGGAGGCCTCCTTGAGCTTCCGCGCGTGCGCGACGTACGCGGCGAGTACGGCCGCGTGGTCGGCCGCGTGGCGGCGCACGGTGGCGAGGCGCGCGGACGGCGGGGGCGAGGACGAGGAGCGGGCCGCGGGCGAGGCGGGCGTGGAGGAGAGGAGGAAGGAGAGTGCCGCGAGGAGGAGCAGCGTGAGCAGGGCCGCGAACGCCGCGCGGCGCGGCGCGGACGGCCGGAACGCGCGGCCGCCGGCCATTGGGGATAGGGGGAGTGGCCGAGCTGGAGCGGGGAGTGTGGACTGTGGAGTGGCCGGTGGCGAAGCGCGTCGCGGGATCTGAGATTCTGAGCTGGTGGGCGGCGAGGCGGAAAGAGGCGGGTGAGCGATCCTGTGGGCCCAACCAGTCAGTGAGTGGAGGAGTGGGCAACCGTCGGTATCGATGTCGGTGAGAAGGAAAAGAAAATAGGGAGAAATGAAGACAGAGAAAGAGACATCCATCCGGCCTTGTTTAGATCCCAAATTTGCCACCAAATTCACTATGCAGAATTTCTATTCCCCGTCACATCAAAAATGTCGGCGTCGTGATCTTAAATGTAGATGAAATCAAAAACTAATTGCACAGTTTGATTGTACTTTGCGAGACGAACATTTTGAGCCTAATTAGTCAAAGTTTGGACAATTTTTACCAAATACAAACGAAATGTTACAGTGCGCTGATTTGACACGGCACTATGCAAACTCCCAACTTAGGCCGGAACTAAACAAGGCCTAACAAAAGAATACATTATTTTGTGCATTTTGTACGGCCAATGTCTGTGAACCGTCAAATAAACAAAGAATAGTACAGTATACTCGCTCTGTTCCTAAATATAAATTTATGTTCATTAACGTTCGGCTGCTATAGTCAAGCTACACAGCCAACGCCCAACGAACAGTGTTTGGTGTCAAGTTTGAAGCAGCAGCTGGAGCCACAGCATGGTTTTGACAAGAAGCCCAACAGACAGGAAATTCATCCATCTATTTTATTATGTATCTGAACATATTGTTATATCTAGATACATAGCACAATAAATGTTTAAAAAGTTTAACAGAAATCCTAACTGATGGTCGCCTGAGATTGTGGCCATTGTTCAGGCGACACGCGGCGCGCGGCGCGCGCGTGTGCGACGCGAGAAGCGGCGAGACGAGCGCTACTGGTCACGGGTTCGGTGGCGTTGTCGGGTCTGGGTGTTGTCGGGTCCGGTAAAAAAAAAAACCACCGCCCCCCTTGGCCGCGCATCTCTCGAGTGCTCCACCACACACTCTAGCTCCCAGTCTCCCACCCTCTCGTCTCAGATCTGCCCACTCTGTCTCCTCCGTCTCCGGCTCCACGCACCCCCTTCTCCTCCCCTTCCGGCCCCCCGGTGGAGAAACAACGGAGGAGCATCACATGGCGGTGTCACCGCGCATGGGGCAGCGGCGGTGGAGCAAAGGCGCGTGGCGGCCCATCCCCACCGGCGACGGCTCCCTAGCGGTCCGCAACGAGGATCCACGACAACATCCTCCGGTGCGTGTGGTCGCTCTGTTTTGTTCGTCCTTGTACTGCCTTGCTCTTATGTTGCTGCACGTATCGATCCCCTTTCTATATGTGTCTTCGATTAGCTCGATTGGTAGCTTGAAGATATCAAGGGGTTAGGGATTGCTTTGGTATTTTGGTTCGCATCTTTGCGGGGTGTTCTCGTGGTGTAGGGATGAGCGAGTTTTTCGTTGTGCGCTGGTGATTTTTGGGGGTGACTTGTGCTATGCTTGAGTGAGGTCTGCGATGCCAAGTCGCCGTGGCAGTCTAGACGTCGTAGTTTGGGCTGTTGTTGCATTGGCATCCCCATTGACAGAACTGCAGAAAGCTCAGCTGCTAATTGCGGTCGGCAGAAGGCCTCTGTCCCTAGCATCGACTGTTCCAGGACGAGTCCACCAAGGGCGATCCCAATTGAGGGAGGCACGTTGTTGTTTGTCTTCGGCTATTGATAGCATATTTTTTTGAGTTCAAGGGTGGCCCCGGCCTTATATTGCAAGACCATGACAGTTAAGTTCATTACAAAGCTCATAAGCTTGAATCACTCACTCGGCTATCACCAAACAGCGGAACCGCAGATAACTCAAAGATTAAATTTGTCTCTCAAACCCATCACACTCTCTAGGCCCTATTACATGTTCCAAGCGCTCTTCATTGAGGAGAAGTCAAGCCACTTCCCGAGGTTTCTTCGCCTCTTCCCCCCACCGTCGTTTCTCTTTGGCTTCATCGATATGATACTCTCCCGTCTCCGGCCGCTTCAAACAACTGTCGATCACCCGGGTTGTTTATCTTCTTGAGCCAGTCGGCCTTTGGGGTCTCGAAGCAAGCGCCTTCGGTTGTCCAACCTCATCATGAACTCCATCGATGATCCTTCGGACACGGGAACTCCAATTCCCCAGCATGGTCGCTACCATTAGTAACAACACATGCCCATTTTTCCACCTCACACCCCGAAAACAAACTGAATTTCTTAGCTTCCAAAGCCCCCACGGGCAGCAGCACAAAATATATTCACAACAGAATATTTCTTATTACTTAACCACCTAGCACCTATTGATAGATATTCTGAACCCACTTGGATTCCTAACACCTCGGACATATCCTCCCAAAGTTTCTTTGCTACAGCACATTCAAAAAAGAGATGACACACACTTTCGGTTTCTTCACGAACGGACAAGTTGGGTCTTCTACCTCTATCCTAATCCTCAAGTTATCTCTAGTCAGAATCTTATTTTTAGAAAACAGCCATAGAAAGAAATGCACTCTTGGTGGGATATGCAGAGACCAAACAGCAGGAGTGTAAATAGGAATCACTCCTCTACAGTTAATCACCTTATACAAGGATTGAGAAGAATACACTCCATTGGAGCTAAATTGCCAAACTAAATCATCTTCTCTGTCAAAGAACTCAATTGTGGAAGCCAACTGTACCACTTCTAACCAAAGGTTATATTGCCTTCCATTTACACACCTCCTAAAGGTACACTTGAGGTTGGCCCCATCCCAAAGCTCAGCCACTGTAGCTGACTTTTCATTCACCAGAAAATAGATTTCCCAATATTGGATTGCTAGACTAGAGGTACCTAGCCAATTCTCTTCCCAGAATTTCACTTTTCTACCATTCCCTATTCTCCATCTATACCCCATCTTGGCAGCAGAAGCAGCCCAAATCATTCCTTTGAAAAATTGAGAAGCCCCAGTAGTTGAACTATAGAAGATATTAGGTCTATCAGTATGGTACTTGTAATCAATGAATTGCTTCCAGAGCTTATCTCCATCTAAGTTATACCTCTTTATCCAAGAGGCTAGAAGACACACATTTAAATCTCTAAGATTAGGAACACCTAACCCACCATACTTCTTCAACATACTCACACTTTCCCAGGTTGCCAAATGGAATTTATGAGCCTCGGGTTATCATTCCACAAACAGTTTGCCATATGGGAAGTTAAGATTCTAATTGCCCATTTGGGGAACTTAATAAAGGATAACAAGTAAATGGGAATACGGCTAAACAAGCTTTAACCGAAATTAGTCTACCAAAGAAGACAACAGTTTACCTCTCCACCCTAACCTATTTAACATCTTATCAACTAGAGGTTGTATGTCCTCTCTCTTAAGTTTCTCAAAATGTAGAGGTACACCTAGATATTTGATTGGCAAGGAACCCACTTTGGACAGGTAAACAAATGTGCTAATCTATGAGTAGTCTCCTCATCTACATTCATTGGAATGATTTCACTCTTGTGAAAGTTAATCCTCATCCCCGAAAGTTGTTC
The DNA here is from genome assembly GCA_018135685.1 of Themeda triandra. Classification (NCBI taxonomy): domain Eukaryota; kingdom Viridiplantae; phylum Streptophyta; class Magnoliopsida; order Poales; family Poaceae; genus Themeda; species Themeda triandra. The sequence continues at coordinate 516,517 of JAENPR010000393.1, read as the reverse complement.
AAACCACATTAGGATACCCTTCGATTCCTAGTATATCCTTCCTCTACTCTAGAAAAAAGAATAGTATCATCTCGCATATTGCGGGAGACACTACCCCTCCTTCTACAAAACTATCTCGCTAAACCTTTAATTAAACCATTCTCGGCTCCTTTTTTGAGAAGTTTAGTCGGGACATCCCCTACTAAGTTAAACAACAAAGGTGAGATTGGATCACCTTGCCTTAGACCTTTTCCAGTTTTAAAGAAACTACTATCTTCACCATTTAAATTAACACCTACGAACCTCCAATCACTAAATGTTTCATCCAACTAATCCAAATTTCGAGAAGCCCCTAGACTCTAAAACTTCAAATAAGAAATCCCAAGAGACCCTGTCATAGGCTTTCTCATAATCTAATTTTAGGATAAGTCCAGGTTCATGGGATTTGTGTAAACTATGGACTAATTCATGAGCTAACACCACACTCTCTAAAATATATCTGCCTTTAATAAAGGCACTTTGCTGAGGGGCCACTAATCTATCAATCACTCTTCCCAGTCTAAGAGTCAACACTTTAGAGAAGAGTTTAAAACTACAATTAATCAGACTAATAGGTCTAAAGTTTTTCATGTTCCTAGCATCTTCTACTTTTGGGATCAAAGTAATCAGAGCAAAATTTAATCTTCTAAGATCTAACTCTCCCTTGAAAAAATCATCAAACATAGCCATAATATCCTTTTTAATCAAGTCCCAGAATTTCTGGTAAAACATAAATGACACACCATCTGGGCCAGGGGCCCCATCAGAATAGCAGCTCCATAAGGCCTGTTTTACTTCTTCTTCGTAGAAAGGAGCAGTTAACGGCTCATTTTCAACCGAAGTAACCGATCTTGCTCATCCCAAAAATTCTCTCCTAGTTTAACATCTTTCCTACTTTCTTTACCAAACAAATTCTTATAAAAATCTACAGCTATCTTCATCATTCCCGACCGGTCTTCTCTTGGACCACTAGGACTATCCAAAGATTCAATCCTTTTCTTTCTCATCCTATTAGAAGCTACAGCATGGAAGTAAGCAGTGTTCCTATCTCCCTCTAAAATATCTCTATCTCTGGATCTTTGTCTAGCTTTAACTTCCTCTAACCCCCAAATCCTATCCAACTCCTTAGCTACCTGATCCATCCTAGCTTGCTCAGTGCTAGACAGACCTACATCATCCTGACAAGCCTCCAAATCATTATATTCTAACGCTAGATCAGATTTGTGTTTATTCAACTTAGCTACTTCATTTGCAGCCCATCCTCTAAGCAAACGTCTCAGAGTCCTAATCCTAAACTGCCAAACCTCAATACTCTTAGTTAGACTACAAGGAACATGCCAAGCTTTCTCTACCATATCTACAAACCCTTCTTGCTGTAACCACCATTTTTCAAACCTAAAATTTTTCTTTCCTAAAGCCACATTAAACCCAGTATCCAACACCAAGGGATTATGATCACTGGGGATCCTGTCCAGACATTTTACAGAAGCTAAAGGGAACTTGTTAATCCAATCAACTGACACAAATATCCTATCTATTTTTGATAGCACAACCCCATCTTGGTTGTTTGTCCAAGTGTACTTCCTATTGGATGGATCTAACTCCAACAAAGCCCACCTATGCACCCACTCATTGAATGCATCCATCCATCTATAATTTAAATTATCATTGTTTTTATCACTAGCAAACCTAATAAGATTAAAATCCCCCCCCCCCAACAGGGTAGGTCCATCCCAAGCATTCATAACGAATGTAACTCATTTAGAAAGCTCTCTTTCCCTTCTTCATAAGGTGACCCATACACAACCACTAATTTCCGCTTAAAACCAGACTTCTTGTCCACCAACATGACACTAACCGTATAATCTAAAATAGAAACTAAAGTAGATGAAAACACATCACTATTACACCCAACTAGGATACCACCAGCTGTCCTCTTAGCTGGGGCATAAAACCAGTCAAAAGGAGTTAAGTGAGTTAAAGACTTTAAATAACCCTCAGTAAAAAACTCTTTCTTGGTTTCCATAACACCTACAAAATTTGCCCTAGTTGATCTAATTCTACTCCTAAGAGCAGGCAATCTACCAATTTTACCCAAGCCTCTAATATTCCAAAAAAGGCCTATCATTTTCTACTTCTTGATTTTTTCCTATTAACTACTTCAGTCCAAGCTTTCTCAATCTCTGCTTCTAGTATGTTTAGGTCCTTCAGACCACTAGAAGCACTACTAGGTGTCCTGGGCTCATCATCCCTGGCATCACCTTCTACATTACTTGAACTACCTACAAAACTAGTATTCTGTGCTTCCTGAAACCTATTAGCACTACCACTAGTTTTTGCTACTTGGGTTGAGTTGTTCACTGCAGAACACCCCACAACACAGCTAGACTTGTCAGCCTTAATATAGCAACCTTCTACAGCACAAATTTCAGCATAAGTTCTAGTTCTATCTACTTCTAGATTCAACATATCATGAATAGCAGAACTACCATTACTTGTACTAGCACTACTAGATACTAAATCTACAAAGCCAGAAGCTAACTCATCTAGAATTTTAGCGAAATAGCAGCAGTTGGTTTTTTACCTTTTTCGATCTCCGTTGTTCTTCCTCTTCGAGCTTGAGCCCTTTCCAAAGATAGACATCCCATCTTGTGGCACTCTTTTGCCCATCTTGTCAGGTATCACAGGGCCCCAAACCACTTTGTTTGATTTGGCAGCCCCTTTAGCTCCACCCACATCTTCTGCAGCTTTTCCTTTCCCTTCATCATAGACATTTCCTCCCTGCTCAGCTTTGTCACATTTTGCCAGATCTTGTTTCTGAGAATCATAAAGCCATTCTTGTGGTAGATGCAGACTTTCTTCTTCAGCAGCATTATCAGTCACAATCTCTTCACCAAGTACCTCTAGGCCCTCATCAATTTCCATTGCTTGTAAGATAGAGATACGGGAGACTCTCTTTGTTTCTCTTCATCATTAAGAGCCGAAATTCTTGAGCAAACACCTCACTCAAGTTCCCCGACGCCTGTTTCCCGTTGAGCTACCCGATTTTTTGTTCCGATCCACTCCCAATAGACCCACTAGTCCCATTGTTCTCCTTAGGAGGATTACTCCCATTCTGATTCTCATCACCCATGTTATCCTTAGCCTCTTCAGGCCCATCAGGCAGATCTTTATCTTGTGGCCTAGTGTCATCATCATCTCCACCATCATCACCACCAATGTCCCCCTCCACCTAAATGGCTACTTCAGTTTTGAAGCCAATACCAAAGAGGTCATCCCCAAACTCCATTAGCCTCTTAATAGGAATGCTTGTAGGATCTCTACACTTGATCTTCATCCTAACCATTGCAAAGGAGCTAGCAAACATTGAGTGCCAGTCCACTTCATCAATTTACCCACAAACAAGCCACTCGCCTCATAGTGTCCCAGTCCACACCACTTGGGTGGAATACCGCTTACTTGCACCCACTCCTCTACCGGACCGCTAACAGGGCTCTATGTTACCATTCCACACCCTCGTAGACACCATCACCCATCCTTTGTCCGATAGAAATAGGAGACCTTGTTGATCACCAATCTATCCACTCTCAACTCGAGGAAACTTGACAAGATAGGTAAAAGCATCCAAACTCTTCAACCGCCAATCCCAAGTTGGATTAAGCCGAGTTTTCAAAGATGTTAATCGAGACTCGGAACCGAAATCCCTCTTCCACAAAGTGAACACACCATAATTATCAAACCTCGTCCACGGCTTGAATCTACTCCCGGCCTTCTCACCATGGGACGGATCAATGTGCAAAAAGCCCAGACCCTTGCTAGCTGTACCCAAACACTTCACCACCTTCTCATCTTCACTCCATCTAGGGCATTTCTCTGCAATATGGTCCAGCTTGTAACAGATAAAGCATTTTTTGGGCTTGTTGCAACTTGAAATGAAGTGCCCAGATTCCCCACAATTATAACAAGCCACCTGAGCAACTTTACTGCCACTGGATTCCCCCTCAGTAGACATAGCAGAACCACCATTAGCTCCACTGCCTTGTGTTTGAATCTGCTGATCAGATTCCTTACCCTGCTGAGGATGGTCCTTCTGCTGAGCAACTTGTTGCCTCTGACCTTGACCCTGAGACTGACCCAAATCCTTGCCCCTATTCCCCACACCAGCTCCCTTTCCCCCTGGCCTAAACTGCTGATTCTAATTCCTCTGATAGTACTGATTGCTGTGATCCATACCTTGGTTGTAGAACGATGGAGGAGGCCCTTGGTTGGGGAAGTAGCCATAGGGCGGTGGATAAGGCCCCATCGGCCCCATGGGCGCTCCCATATGAGCTCCCATGGCGCCCATCTGCGGCGGGTAGAACGGCGCCGGCTGCCACGGCCCGTCCACCCACCACTCCGGGCTGCTCGGCCTCATACCCCGACCACCTCGCCCACCTCGATTCGCCATCCCTTGCTTCACCGCTTCCACGAAGGTCTTCCTGCCTCCCTTCCCCCAACAATCCACCGCGAAGTTGAGCTTCTTCGGTACTCCGATCTCTCGCACACCTCCCTCAGCTGGGAAACAATCACCAGGACCAAATGCTTTCGCTTCCCACAAATCCTTCCTCACCCAAACTAGGGTTCCAGGTTGAGACCCCCGAACCCTAGGGTGGCGGCGGGGAGAAGGATTGCTGGATGGGATATACCACAACTGACCAAATAGCTCCTCAAACTCGCCGTCAGGATCCACCAACCTCGCCGCATCTGAGCCGTCGACGATCCCGGGTCCGCCCCGCTCCGATCTCGCCACCTGCCGCTCTCGCGCGATGCCGCGTGTCCCGCGAGGGCCCTTCCCGTCAGCCTCCGCGAACTCGAACGCCGGTTTCCCGCGCGGAGCTCCCGGACGGGCACGGGACGCAGGGATGGTCGCCGCGCGCGTGATCGGCCCCCGCAGGGTCCGCGGGGCCGCGCCCCTAATCGCCCTCGTCCAGCCCGACTCTCATTCAATCAGCGTACCATGAGGTCTGCTCATTGATAGCATATTTGGATTTCTACGTAATTTTGTTTTGGATTTTTTGTTCTATCGATGCATAGTTTCTGCTCTAGGCTCCATGACAAACCAAATCCATGAATTAGTGCCCAAACCATCAATTGTTTGTGGATTTGCTTGTCCCCCCCTTGCTACAGGCTCGGAAATGCCCTCGAACGTTCGGAGGGGCTCGACTTTGAAAGAGTTAGGAGCACGTTGTCTTAGTATGTCTTGGAAAAAAAGCCGAGACATATGCAACCGAGCTTTTTTTCCCCTTCCATTCTAAGTTAGACCATTTAGAAGGCGAATCTTTGCTTCGCGGGTGAACACAGTTGTTAATTGTATTTGTTTTGAACACAGACCAATAATTATGCCTTCATTTGTTATTGTTAATCTGCCTTCATTTTTTTAGTTATAATCTAGCATACGTCATGCTAAGGGGTTGCCAACTCACCGCACTGAACTGATTCTCATTGTGTTGGTCTCCTGTTTTTTTTTTTTGTTCAAATACAACTGTGTAAGCTTTCATTGTTCCTCAGACTTTTATTCAGTGCATTTTGTAAATAAATGTCAACGTTAGGTGCACCAATCAATCTATTGAAATTAATACTTTGACAGCATAGTTCCATGTCACAAGGGATTGATAACACAAGTGTGTGCTCACAGCATTTTCCAGAATTTTGTCAATTGAGGATCTACCTCTTTATTTTTAATCTGTACACACATATTTTCAATTGTGGTGATATGGCTATGGTACAGCATGTTACTTGTTGTAGCTTGTGTGGTGAAGAAACAGAGGCAAAGGGGCTTACACATTCCATAGTTAATTGTGATTTAGTTGTGACATATCTATTATCTACTATATTTATCTATAAATCTTTACTGACATCGCACTAGTGTGGGAGAGGAGAATCTTTTATTTATAAGAGCAGCATGTACAGTATAGGGACATCTTGCTTAGGTGCTTCACATGGGTTTGCAAATATATAAGCACACTAGTGTCGAGGACTACCTAATGAAAGAGCTAATTTATATTTGCATGTGTAATCATTAGTTGCGGCTACTCATTTACCAGCATTGCCTAGCTAAAAAGGTCATGCATATATCATCGATTTTAGGCAGCACTGCACACAAGTGTCGAGGAGTACCTGATGAATACCATCGATTTCTGCTGTCTTAGTAATCCTCAGATTCATGATAGTTATGTTCATGATCCATTTTAGGCAGTATAATTATCTTTTTCTGTCCAGTTTTAATGCTCGGTATGTTAGCATTCATCGATCTGTGTTGTGTTGACTAGCATATGTTGCTTCAGTGTTCTTTTCCAATATGCTCTACTTATGAATGTTCAGTAATCAGTATCATATATAGCATAGCATTATTCTTACGACAATGTCTGTGTTGTATGTAGGTTCTCATCTTGTCTGTACCACATATGGTGTTAGGTGACTTGTGGTGTTAGGTGACTTGCATTCGCGGTGATTTTTTATTCACTCAGACCAATCTTGGTGATGAGGTAATTCTATGAAAAAAGAACCTTGTTTTCTATGCTATTTTTAAGTCAGGATAAAGGATATTTGAACTTCAAATAAGCTGAACTAGGTTATCATGTCTTACAGTTGAGTCACCCATGTGGCTATCCTTTGATATGCTGATCTGAATCTTTTGTGCTAAGAGCTTTGGCTTTACACAATGACATCTCTATTTTGTTTGGGTTATGAATATTTATACTTGTGAAAGCTTGTTTATGTTATAGTGGATGTCAGTGATCAATCCACATTTGTTTATTTACACTCTATGCTCTGTTTCCTGTTTATTAAGCTATGTGGTTTTTCACTTGCAGGTATATTGTCGAGGAGGTGCAGGCATCAGCATCTGTTGTTTGCCAATTGATGGCAGGTAACTCTCTTTCCATTTCAGTATCTTAGTACTAGTAGTCACTGTATAGGGCTACTAAAGTGGCTTTCCATTGTGTTTTCTATATAGTGTTAATTTATTGCATAGTAAAATTGGTTTGTGCTCTTTTTTGGAAAAAAAAAGCTTAGTAGTTCTAGTTGTCGACATCTCGCTCTCCCGGCGGGAGGTTGTCGGTCGAGCGTCCTTTGCTTGTGTCCTCTCGTGTGCACACTTTCCAGGTTGAGGACTTCGAGCCTAAGATCCAGCAGGTCGTGGGATCGGTAAGTTTTTGCGGATAATTCAAGGGCTGGTTTGTAGTGTTTGTGAATGTTGCTGTCATGTTTTTGGAATCCACAGAGTTTCTTGATTCTGTAATGTTTGGTTGTATTCATAAGCAAGCTCTAGGTGGTGCTTGTGTTGTGGCACAACTGGTTTCTAATACCTCACTTTCAGTGTAGGTAAGCCTGTGTTTTTTCACGGATTGGTAGTTTGTATCTTATTAGTCCTTTCCTTACTACCTAAAATACTAGAACAATAGGCATCATTAATTACGAAATACTCGGTAAATTTAAGGATCACTAGCTAATCGCTAAGCCCTCTCGCCATTGTCTAAAGACAAGAATAATATGTTGTAGGGGGGTCATAAGTCTTCACTCCTGCATTTTAGAGGCAAGTGGGTGGGTGTTGTTGTCTCTGTATATGTTATGTCAAAGCTCATGAGAGTGAGCTTTGTGAAGGTAGCTCGAGATCCCAGTGGGGTAGTTTCTTCCCTCACCTTCCAAGTTGTAGAGGCAAGAACTGTTCTGTGTCATTCAAGAGTAGCTCAATTTGGCTAAAAATGTAGTTCCTGCTTTGGATCAGACTGGTTATTAGCTATGTCTTTATTGCACTTTGATTTTGAGTAAATTTGCATATTTGAAATGCTGCAATTACATAATTTGACATGTGCAATATATGTTCTTGTGAACTTTTACTTTCAAGCATGCAATTGTTCTTGCTTTAGGGCATGTTGTGCCCCTTATATGTTGTTGGTTTGTCTCAACACACCTTTTTTTTATCTGCAATGGAAACACTTTAGGGTAGGTTGCCTTTTTATCTATGAGTCGACATTCTTGTTCCTCCACAAGATAAACTTAACTTGCACCTCTTTAATATTGAATAGTAGTTTTTATTAATGTCAGACACAATTTTTAGTTGTCATGTTCCTGTTTTATCTGTCATTTTTGATCTAAAACATCCACTATCTAGTTTTGGGCGAGCAATCTAATGCACCATTCAAGAGACACTACTATTTTTATGCCTTTTTTTGTCATTTTGACATGATTTTGACATGATTTAATCTAGGTGTAACAATAACAATTAGAATTGTCTCTCTGTAATTGTTCTTGTTTCGATCTTAGGTGAAATTTTTTGTCTATTGTCCTTCCATAGAAAAAAAGATTGTCCCTCTGTAATTGTTCTTGTTTCGATCTAGGTGAAATTTTTTGTCTATTGTCCTTCCATAGGAAAAAATTTGTCTTTCTGTAATTGTTATTGTTTCGATCTTGGTGAAATTTTTTGTCTCTTGTCCTTCCATAGAAAAAAAATTATCTATCTATAATTGTTATTGTTTTAATCTAGGTGTAACAATAACAATTCTAATTGTCTATCTAGGTGGAAAAAAATTGTAATTGTCATTGTGCTTGTCTATTGTCCATTTGTCTATTGTGCTTGTCTATTGTCCATTTGTAATTCTCTCATTGTTCTTGTTCAGGGAAGCATTTGCGGAAAGTGAGGCCTCCATCTTCATGGATCAGCCCCTTCCATATGTATGTATGCTGTTCGAACTGTTCTCCTTCCATATGTTTATTACTTTTAATTGTAATTAATTTGTCATTTGTGTCTGTGAGTTTCAGGTTTGATGGCCAGCTGCCTCAGGCTATCAAGTGCAGTTTTCTGGTTTGCATCATGTGAGTTTCACGTGTGTCTATGACCAAAAGGTATATAGTTGTGACATTTTTTGCCTACTGATGGTGTGGTTGGGCTTCACTCTGTAATGGTTAGCCATGGCATGCATAAGGCCTTAATCTTGTAAGGTGTAGCTTAAATGGTGTTGAACTGCTAGCATGAGTAGTTATGGAAGCATGGGCCATTTGCTTTTAATTTTCCATATATTCCTGTCTTTGCAGTAGATATAGGTCTCTGTCTTTTTGCAATGGCTAGGTTCCTGTCATTGCAATAGTTAGGTTCAGATGATACACATTTTGTTGATGTCTGATATGGGTTGAAATCCTTAGATGGATGCCTGATTTTGGTGACAGTCCACACCCAAATTCTCACTTGTCTTTTTGGTTTTGTCAAAATCTGTGGCTGTTGCTTCCAAACAAGCAGTGATTTTGATGTAAAGCCAATGGATTATGCCTCTAATTAGATCTGTGTTCACGGTGAGATTATGCCTCTATCATTTTACAGACAAGTAGTGATTATGTCTCTTGTTAATTGTGCTTTGTTAATTGTCTACTATTTTGTTAATTGTGACTTGTTTACATGTCACTTGTTTCAGTTACTTAATTGCATTCTAATTTAATCGAAATTGCAAGTCAAGGGAACCGCAATTCTAGTTCTCAGCACATGCAATCCAACCTGTACAACCTTTAGGAAGCATGATATAGTTACTTTCTTTCACTGCTACAGAACTGCAGTGACAAATGGTAGTGCCATTTTGCATGATGGCTCTTGAATCAGATCCAACAGTTTGCCTAGGTTGTTTTCTGTTAAAATCTGCTGTCTTTTGTCATATGTCCTTATGAAAGTTTGGAACATAAGATGCCAATTCAACCTGTACAACGTAGGCAATTCATGAAACCTCTGTTACCGTTGTCATGGTTTGCGAACACAGAATTCTGGCCAAATTGCCCCCTTGGATGAGTTTGTCAGGTTGAAGGAGAAATATCACTTCCGTGTTATTCTGGAGGAGAGCCATTCTTTTGGGGTCCTTGGCAAGTCTGGGGCGTGGCCTTTTGGCCAGTGGTCAGGTACTTTGAATTCTGAGAAGTGTGCACCTTGCACCTTTTGGCCGTTGTCGTTTTCAGTGTTTTGTGATTAGAGTTGCTCTGTTTGTCTTATTGATGTAGCATGTCCACTGTCTCATATTAGGATTTTTTTTGTTGATGAGCTGAAATATTGTGCAAAATTGAGTAGTAGTATTCACAAAATATCATAACCTGTGTTGATCGGTTCAAATTACTGAACTTTTTTAGCTTTTATTGTTTTTTTGTTCACAACTTATTTGGATGAAGCCATTTCTCTTCATTACTATCATTTTGAGGTACTCACTGCAATGGCTGTCATTACTATCATCTTGTGATATCTGAACTCACTTGCAACCATCATCGGTGTAATGTTGTTGCTGCTGTTGTAAGCAGCCTAGGGGATGTTTGAATCTTTTGTTTTTGGCTTATGCTTCCTTCTCACTTACGTAACCTTGTATTCTACATTTTCTATGTAGAACCATTGGCTAAAACTGCAGATCCTTATTTCGATCATACTGGTTAGTATCTATTTCTAGATTGCACATTTATTAGTAGACAATTGCCCATTTGATTTAATGCAACTAATGTATTTAACATGTGCAATATCCATTGTCTTTCTTAGTTTCTGTGCATCTGTACTCTCCAGATTGTCCTGTAGTTAACACTGAAGAGGCATTTCTATGGCTTATTTCTATTGGCACAGTGCTTGGTGGTTGCTACTGGTCAGCATGGAGTGCTAGAGAAGGAGTTATTGAATAAGAGAAGCTCCTCAAGGTTCTGATCTCTATGCCGTGACACTATGATCAAAGGTGGTCCTGGAGATTAAGAGGTGACGTTATGGTCAGAAACACATCAACATGTTTGCTCTTATTCAATATAGTAGGGACAGTAGCTTTGAATCTAAAATGATTGAAACATTTGCACGAAAGCATTCATCCAAAGTCAATTAACACATCGAACATTCCCAAATATTTTGTAGTGCAGCAGTCTGTTCCAGCAAATTGAGATACATGTAACACTGGATTTGAACATCAAATGCTACTAAATTTATACAAATTGCTCTGTTGCTAGAATTACATAAGTTAATTGGCCTAAATGATATTGCAGCTATTCGTCAATCCCTTGTCTCTATCATTTGCTGAATCTTCTCTTGTCAAATTTGCCTTTGCATCACTTTAGCACTGCTACTATTGGTTGTCATCATCTCCTGCTTTGTCATATAAACAACATTAGTTGAATATACATATGAAGCAACTTAATTGTGTTGATGCAGTGCTAATAATTTAAATTTTGGGGTTACCTAGTTTTCTTTTCTTGCTCTTTGAAGGTTTTGGAACTTGAGGAAGGTCTTTTTTCTTGCATGTCTTGATGTTATGGCCTTCTTCCCTACAGTGTGTACAAGTAACGCTGCTTCTCGGTGTTTGGCTTCTTGCGTCCTCAGATATTCATATTTGCCTTGTAGGTTTTTTAGGCCTTCTGTTTGCTGTGAACCTCTATTAGTTGGGTTTTTTTTCAGTGTTAACTGCACAGAGTACAGACTGATAGTTCTCACGACACCCGCTCTATTCCAGAATTGGAGTAGCATGTCCATCTTTTTGCAAATATGTGATTTGACTTTAAACACTACTCGTTGGATTAGTTTAGTGTTAATTGTGATTTGTGTTTTAACAGTCTGTAAGTCCTTATATCATTTTGTTACTAGGCACGTTGATGCTAGGTTTAGTTCTTCATTTGTCCTATGGGTTTTTTTACTTAACTTTTCTACCATTCTTTGCAATGCACAGAACGGAATACTTTCAAAAAAAAAAATTCTATGAAGTTTATGGAAGTTTTGACAACATGGGGCTACCATAGAAGGGTACAAGAACAACACAGCTGCAATGAGAAGATGAACATAAGATGATTATAATTAGTAAACTTGCAGCAGGGTTCTCATGTATGAGCTAGTTTTTCCTAATTACATATCATGTAGTATTTGCACTATCTGAAAGGTGCAATTTTTCTCCCTTGTTCTGTAATTTTCTGGATCAAGATTCAAGCGGTATGTGGTTCTTCCTGGAGGGTGGAATGGCACAGTTTAATGGCCCAATTGTAATTTACCCCGTCTTTTTATTGGGCCGATTGTATCATTTTGGCCCAAATGAGCACCAACTGGAGTTAACGGGTATCGGATCATGCACCCGTTAAGGTTTGGCGGGCCCGGTAGCCGCATGGGTTGGATTTGCGGGTTCATTTGCGGACCCGTTTGTGCTTGACCGATGACAGAGAAACACCACAGACAACAGATCTGGGCTGTTGGATCTAGATCCAACGGTCCACGTCGTCGCCTGGGATTTAAACAAAAATCCGGCGGACGGACTATAGCAACTCCCAAAGTTTAAAACAACTTATAATTTGAACCAAAGGAAGTAGTTGTCTTCTTCTAGAATATAGTAGGTAGTGATTTTTGAAACAGTCATTTTATTTTAGGAGATAGTCAAAAGTTTTCCATCCTAAACATCCATCAACAGGCAGGCCTCTTAATACCAACGCCTCCAGAAATAGCTACAGCTCCTATATTTCCAAATTGGTTCTACTTACTTAGTCGACTTAGCAAATCCTAAATACTCCCTCCATTTCAAATTATAAGTTAAAGTATCTTAAATTTGATCAAAATTATAGAGAAAACTATAATTATTTGTGACATAGTATATAAAAATATAATTAACGAAGAGTCCATTGATACTTAGTTGAAATCCTAATTATTATTATCTTATCATATAAATTTAGTTAAACTTAAATTGCTTTAACTCTCTAAAATTTTTTAAAATAACTTAAATTTAAGACAGAACAAGTATAAAACTTCTTATAGCCCCCTTCCACTCCAAATCCATTCGCTCCCTCCTCTCTCTCTCTCAAAAAAAAAAAAAAAAAAGCACCGGTGGTCAGGCCATCCCGAGGCAATGGCAACGACAGGGCAGTGGTTGTAGGAGAGCGGCAGTGGCGTGAGGCAAGGCTACCAGGCGGCGGCGACCAGCGCGGGCTTGCTCCGTGCTCGCCTCACCGTGGCGTTCGAGCGGGCTCCGCCCCGCCGCCACGGGCGAGCGTCGCCTCACCGTCGGCGTGGGCTCCACCGTGAGGGAGTGTGCGAGCGCGGCGAGGGGAGGACGGTGGGACGGGGAGACGAGGAGGGAGGCGGCGTTGGAGGCGAGGGGTGCGCCCGTGGTGGAGCTGAAGAAGGAGACGGCTACGGGGAAGATGAGAGGGAAGGAGGGGTTCTTTTAGGAAAAAAAAAACATGGGGCCCGTGCCAGTTGTCCTTGCCACGTCACCAAAACCGGCCTGGAATCCGCCTTTGGATCTGGAGTGCACGGTCTCACAAGTTTACTGGGCTGAATAAATGGTTTCTAAGTTAATGGACCCATTTAGGACATGGCCGCAAGTTAACGTATCTACGGTGTATTTTACTCTTTAATTTATTAATGGAGGCAAATATTTTTCTGTATGTCGAAGCCAAGGTGAACGGTTTGCTCACCTCTATCTATGCTTTTTGATCGTTTGCGAAAATACTTACAGTAGTACAGTGGGTTGGAAGGGATTGAAGCGGAAAATCAGTTCATTTTCCACTCGAATTCGTGGATTAAGGTGTTTGAATGCAGTTAAATAAGCTAAGTGTGGTTTTGCCTATTCCTGTGTACCATTTTCCAGGAATTAGCGGGAAATGTGAATGGAACTTCGTTCTCCAAATGCATTAGCATGCTATATATGCGAGCCCGGCTCTCTCCAGATGAAAATATGATTGTCTTACACGTGTGAGACCAAATAAAACTTACGAATGCGAAATAAGATGGGTAATACGGTATTACTAATACCCATATGTTAGTCTTCTAGATTAGTCAGACTGCATCCACTTATACAAGTAACCAAACAATATCTTAGTTTTTCTTACATTTGTTTATGTAATCTCATTGAGCATTTTTTTCTAAAAAAATACAGTTTTACACAGACTGTCTTCTTAACAAGGATATACGATGCATGCTTTATCCACCAACCAAACACACTCATTAAAAATTTGTCAAAAATGGATGTTTGGTGGAGTGTAGAAAACCCACTAAATGGACAATGCTTAGGTACAATCATTACCCCACACGGGCTAAGATGACCTTAAAACAAATCTTAGCCTTTGATTTCTGAGGTAATATATGATTATATCCACTCAGATAGATGGTCCATAGTTATTTGAGTGTACCATGCAAACCTATATTTAATCGAGGCATTAACATGATCTAAAATTACACCAATAAAAAACAAATGGCAACATAAAAAAAAATAAACATAAATATTTCTAACCTCTCTATGCCCTCTCTCAAGTACACTCTCCAGTAGTCTTACCTTTGCTCTTAGCCTCTCACTCATTTTAAAGTTCAAGCCAAAACATATTAAAGAAAAGGAAATGAAAAATTAGTTTAGTCAAGTTGTGAAGACAAATTTTATTATCCATGAATCGGTTCCTTGCTGGTGGTAAAGTTAGGAACATAGGATAGTTAGAAACTTAGGATTGAAGGATCTTGTTTTGAACAATACCAAAAGTAAATGAAATTCACCTATATTGTGATGGAAAAACAAGAAGGTCTTATTGGTTTGTTTTTTCTCCGTATAGTGACACAGATAAATACAAATTTTGATTGTGAAATTGAGTCTAAGAAGAGATATCTTCAATCATTAGAGAGCTGGTGGTATACTTCTCGAGGAGGGAATTTAAAATATGTGTGAGGAAAATAATGAAACTTAAAGTTACGCATAAAGCTGTAGTTGGGGGGGGGGGGGGGGGGCTTGCCCCCCTAATGGAGCTGAAAGAAACTCTAGGCCTCGAGCGGTGGCTTCACGCATCACGCGCATGCCCATGGCTCCTAGCCTCCTAGCGGCATGTTACGTCGGTGGGTAATAAGTTGCACGCCACAGGTGCAACACTAGGCTAGGGGGCGGGGGCATACCGCCGCCTGAGGGAGCTCTAGGCGTCCAGTGAGCACGTGCTTCTTTTTCTATAAAACTGGATCTATGATTGGTGATTGGATGATGGAATTGGTATAGCCCTATAGTTCAGCCCCTCTTATTTTTTTTCATGGGTTCTTCCTTGCTTAAACTCAATGGTTAACGGGAGACAAAGTTGCCGGTTAGCGGTTGTTTAACCCAATTGTGCATTTTTGTTTGTGCAACTAAATCCTCTAAGGCTGAAAATTTTTCAATCGGACTTGACTGGAGGAATCAACATGGCCACAAGGTTGACGAGCTTGCCAATGTATAGCAATACCAAGCTCTTGCTAGTACCCAGTATAAGAAGGCGCGGCACAAGCTTGACAAAGCTAAGCGAATACGTAAAGATGTTGATAGGGATCTTGTGCAGGCGATGAGGACCATCAGCAATCAGGCCCAAGGAATAGTCTCCGCCAAGAATGATGCATCCTTGAAAGAGGATGAGCTGAAGGAGCTTCAGGATGTGGTCACGCCTATTGTTGGCCTCTTCGCGGCTGAACGGGACAACACGCGTCCGCTCGATCTCGTAAAGTGGGTACATGGCCGCCCAACGTACGCCCGCTTTTTTTTTATAAAGGATATTTTATACCCGGCTTCATCTATTAAAAGCGAGAATCGACCAATTATTAAAAAAAAGTATCTAGTATATTAGGTAAGACAAAAAATTACCAGATAACACTGGTATAGCTAAATAAAAGAATAAACTGACGGAAATAATACATCTCCAATAAAAAGCTCGCGATCTTGGCAACGGCACGAAGCACTTGGTAGATGCGCAAAGAAACCACCATGATGCCAGCACCAAAGCCGATGAACCAAGAGATCTTCCAAAACGAAGCCTTCAACTAACGGGAAGACGCCATCATCACCCACCAGTGGCACTGGTGTATGCTTCACCCAGAGAGATCATCCTGAAATAAGACAACGCCTCCAACGAGGAATATGACACCCGCAGGTGTCACCATCGTCAAAACATGGTAGCATACCAACACCCACCAAAAGCCATACCGTTATGCCAACGATCAAAATGGGCGCCGCCGATGAGTTGCCCCGCCGTCGCCTCTGTCTTGATTTGGCCACCGTCGTAGTCGACTAGGCCGGTTGTCACCACCGCGCAGCAGGTACAGCGAAGAGCCAGTGGGCAGCCGATCTTCACGGGTCACCGCTCATGGAGCAGATCAACTTCGGCGCCACCAATCCACCACGGCTGAGGAAGGACCTCCTTGAAGCCGCCTGCTAAGTGCCATGGAACAGCAAGCCGACCAAACAAAACTCCGGCCAGCCTCCGTCATTGCACCACCTCCAAGAACGAAGCCTGCCACCATCGATCCAGCTTGCGCCTGCCCGATCTCCTGGCCGCCGCCGCCGCGGTCGCGGACGACGGTGGATCGGCGACCTCGTCGCTCACCGCCGCCGCCGCAAGTCCGGGCTCCGACCTGACCAGAGAACCCATCCATCCTCGCTGCCTGCGCCCCCGTGCTCCTGGCCCTCAGCGTGCCGCCGCCTCCAACGGAGGAGCGACGGAGGGGATGACGAAGCCCGCCACCATCGGTCCACCTTGCGCATGCCCGGTCTCCTCGCTGACGCCGCCGCGGTCGCAGACGACGGTGGATCGGCGACCACGTCGCTCACTGCCGCCGCCGCACATCCGGACGTCACCCCGATTGGAGAACTTCCATCCTCGCCGCCTGCTCCAGCCTGGGCTCCTGGCCGGCGCCACCACGGCCGCGAGTGACGGCCTCGCCGTGCCCCACGCAGTGCCGGCGAGACGCCCCTCAGAAACGCGATTTCCGACGCCGCCACTCCACCAGAAACGTGGCCCCGCCGCCGCCATCATGCCAGGCAGCGCTGGCCTTGCCGGCTGCCTGCTCCTGTGGCGGCGCGGCGGAGAAGGAGGTCAGGGAGAGGGCGGTGGCGCAGAGTTAGGGTTCCGCCCGCGTGGGGGAGGAGACCGAGTCCCGCTGATCCGATTACTGATGGCGAAGAGCTGCATTAAGCAAATGCTGAGACTTCTTCACGCCTATATATCTTCCCAATGCTGACCTCGGCAAGGTGGTGGAGGGGCAGCCGCAATTTTAAAGCGGCGCGTAACTTGAGCAGGAGATGGCTAGCCGTCGGTAAAAAAAAGAGCTAGACTTCTCTTGAAGTCGCTCTTGCTGTAACCATGTATAGTTCTAATGTAAATACTATCAATTAATGAAAGACTTATTTTTGAATCTTTGATCTCTGTCTCTCCAGACTTTGTAGTCGGTCCTCAGAGTAGAGAGGCCTTGGTCTCCCGTACACTACTAGAAACTGACATTCTTCTGAGCGTGACTAATTTTTCTGTGTGTGTTGTACGCACAGAAAAACTATTTTCTGACGGTGAGCACACAAAAAATTACAATTTTTCTGACAACATTCTTCTGGGTTTTCTGACGGGATTGACATTTTTCTGTGTGTTTTCGCACGCTCAGAAAAATGTGTGTTTCCAGTAGTGGTAGGATAGTTGAGCTTAGGTATTTGAAAGTGCAACTTGCGCTATTCTGATCCAAACATATCAGTTTGGTTTTTGACAGGAAGTAACTCAATAGATATATGTCGATGTGGTTGCAACTTATACTCGTTGCCGAGACAGGAAGTAGTAGTACTATGAGTCTGTAATGGACAGGAAGTAACATAGCATCGCTGTAATACGTACGTAGCCAGTGTATGCCAATATATCAAATAGTTGTTCTCTGTCCCTTGGTTTAATCACCACCATATAGCCGATTGATAATTACTTAATTGCAGTTTACGAAGTCTTCGAAGTCAAGAAACACAACTGGGGTCGATCTTGGAGGAGGCAGAGGCTGATAACAGAGCTAAGGCTGAAATAACATCATGGGGTGAAAATCCATTCTACTACAAAAATTACATATACTTAAACAAAATTACATATACTAGATGTGAAGGCAATTTCTCCAGTATGTTGTTTTGTTTTGTGGTTTTTTAGTTTGGAGCTTCAGCTTCTCCCTGATGCTTACGAGCCTGATGCAAGCTTTTGACGCGTCACAAAACTGAAGACGACCTTCCCATATTTCTGCGACTTTGTCAGAGTAGTGTACCTTTTTACATTCATTGCTACTAATACTAAAAATGACGAGTTCTGAGCAATCGTGGACTATTTGAATGGATGTAGAGATGCCTAGCGTTGATGATTCATGTGAGCTTTCGGATGCAGCAATATCTTCCTCACCCGCGTGTTACCACACCTTCAGCAAGGCACGAGCATTGATTTTCAGTTTCCATTTGGGCTGTTAGGCCCAGATTTCATTAATTTCTTAGCAAGGCCCCTCGAGCCGCTCTGAAACGCTCCTATTCTCCCCATTTTATTAGCTGATCATCACGGCACGGCACTCCAATAAAAAAAGCTAATCAACTCTGCTGTGTTGTCTCATTTGCTGCCAAGTTCTGTCCGCTAATTGTCTAGTTCTACTTACTTGTCAAACAAGGTAGAACAAGCTAGAAGACCTGCAAGATTTGGCAAAGCAAGGCTACATCTACGTATGTCAAGAGATTAGAAAACAAAATTCCGCCTTGAAGCGCAAGAAGGTATACTAATAGAAATAGGTCACTGACTAATAAGCTGACACCCCACAGTCCCACACATTCCTCAGGGTCATAGCTCAACTGCTGATAATGGCCGCGATGTCGGAGACGATGACGGAGGTGAGACTGCACGGCGCATGGGGCAGCGCGCACGCCGCCATGGCCCAGAACGCGCTGGCACTCAAGGGCGTACGGTACGAGTACGTGGAGGAGGTCCTGGACGACAAGGAGGCCCTGCTGCGCCTGAACCCGGTCCACGGGAAGGTCCCCGTCCTCGTCGTCGACGGCGGCCGGCCGCTCGCCGAGTCGCTGGTCATCATCGAGTACGTCGACGAGGCGTGGCCCGAGAGCCCCGCGCTGCTCCCACGGGGTTCTGGGCGCGGTTCTTCCACGACGAGGTGTCGCCGCTGTCGCACCCGGTGTTGTTCGCGGACGGCGAGGCCGAGCGCGCGGAGCTGGTGAGGGAGATGAAGGCGCGGATGGCCGTGTTGGAGGCCGGCATAGCCGAGGACTTCCCAGGCGGCGAGGGCCCGTTCGTGCACGGGCGAGGGCGAAGCCCGGGGCTGCTCGACGTCATACTGGGCTCGTGCGCCGCGGGGACCCGTGTGCTCTCCGCCGTCTCCGGGGAGGAGATCGTCGATCCCCGGACGATGCCCCGCGTGCACGCTAGCGTGGCCGCGTTCGACCAGCTCGCCGCCGGGTTCGGGACCACCGTGCCGCACGAACAACTTCTGGAACGGCTCCTCCAGAGGAAGGCGAGACTTCGCGGCTCAGCCGCGTGACGTGTGCACACTTGATTTCTCTCCGTGTCCGTGTTGTAGACTGTTGTCTGTCGGAATGTGCGTCGTTGCGTTTAGTATGTGGTTTCTCAAATACTGTAATAAGGAGTCAGTTCAGTAACAAAACTTATTAGCATGACTTACCAACTATGGTATGCAATGTTTTTCCCTCACAACAAAACAACACCAGCCGGCATATCAGCAGCAGAAATCTAAGCCGAACAGCCTCTTGGACAATTTGGTAGATTCACGACGCAGTAGCAGCAGACTTCTCCTTTGCAGTACATTCCCTCAAAAATGCAGATGACGAACAGGTGCATACTACGATTCAGACAAACAGGACATCACCGATGCCTGCGGCGCAGAGCAACCTCTGCAACAGATGACGAACAACACAGCACGCCAACACCAGCAACACGGTGTGAGGGCCCAGCCACACATCTGCCCAACATTCTTTGACAGGTATAAACTTTGCAAGCACAGGCGATGAAGCGCAGGGGTAAGTTCAGAGACGACAGACCAGGAACAATGCACCATCAGCGAACCAACACAGAACAACTTGAAACCCATATACCATCACTCTTCCAGCACTTCTTCCAGGTCCTAGGTGCTACAAGCACGGATGCCTCTATAATCCCAGATACTAAACAACAGAACACAAGAGAAGCTGGTCTTGGAGTTCTCATCATCACCAACCAAATGCAATCCACTGGGACCATTTACATCCAGGGATCTATAAACAACTCCTACTCGATTATAATGGCCAGGAACTCTGCAGTTTGCTTGTTTCCATTTTGCACTTTTGCTACCTCTCCCTCAAACGATTCTGTTACAGCTGTTTCCAGCTTACAAGACGCAGCTGGTTGTTGGGCCTCGTTTTACTTCCAGCTTGGGCTTCCTGGCCCGCTTGCTCTTGTTGCCTTCTGGGCTTCCCGATACTTTGCGCACCGCGTGACACACATCCGATACATCGGGCTGCCCAGCCCACCTATATCGGCTTATCTTTATCTCTGCCAAAAGCCGTGCTGGCCGGCCGGCCGGCGACTGCGGAACAACTTCGCACATTCAGAGAGAGAGAGAGAGAGAGAGAGAGATTTGGGAGAACAAGATGGCAGGTGGCAGCCCATCCCAGCCCTTTTCTTATCCAACAGCGTAGAGCCATGCCGATGCCGATCGCAGAGAACACCGCACATTCTTTTTTTTCGAAAAAGTGCGCTGCACGTGTCGTATTAAGAGAAGATAGAGTTTGTTATAACCCGCCCGCCCGAAACGAGTTGCCTCGAACGTGGCAGAAGATACACACAACACAAGGCGCCGGCTAGAACGGCGGTGCTTCGAGTGGTGTAGTACCTAGTGTGAACTAATGTGCCACAGGGTCACTCTGGGGTAGCCGCTAGAAACTGGACAACGACGCGAGGGTCCGGCACCCCGCGGCTGTCCAATCAGCCGCCTCTTCCCAAACGTGCAGGACGACAGTAGCTGGGTCGCAGGTGACGTTGTCGAATGTCCTACGGTTCCTTTCCTTCCAGATGCACCACGTCACAAGCAGAACCAAGGAATAGAACCTGCATGGTAGCTCCGTCGCTACCCTCATCCTCTTCGCGAGCCACCAGTCCACTAGTTGGTCCACCGACAGGGGGGCCAAATTGGTGATGCCAAGACGTACTGAAATGCGGTGCCAAACCTCCCGGGTGAACACACATCCCGCGAACAGGTGATTAGCAAATTCTACCTCTTGCAGACACAGGACGCAGGAGTCGTCCTGTTGCAAGCCGTGCCTCTTCCTCCGTTCCGCCGTCCAAAGGTGGCCGTGAAGGGAAAGCCAGAAGAAGAACTTAACCTTGGGTGGCGCTTTGGTGGCCCACAGCTCCATAGCGCCACGAAGAGAGGTCCTTCCTTCGAAGAAAGCACGGTACGCTGAGGAGGAGGAGAAGGAGCCATCCGGCGACCGCCTCCAACGTACACGGTCCTCAGTTTCTTGGTCGAGGTGTACCTCCTCAAGCAGCGTCCAAAGACGGATGAACTGAGTTGCGAACGGTACCGTGGATGCAGCGCTCACATCCCAAGCCCACTGGTTGCCCTGCAAAGCCTCCCTGACTGAACGGCGGCGTTTCCGTGGCGATACAACAATGTAGATAAGCGGGGCCAGAACGCACAGCCGCCCATCAGGGTGCCTGGAGTCCGTCCAGAACAGTACCCTGTCACCGTTTCCCACTGAGAACGTGGTGGAAGCCGCAAACATGTCCGCAACATGGCGCTCCACCTTGGCCGGCAGTCGTCCCCAAGGCACGTCAGCGTGCGCGCGGCGCGCCCACTCCCACCTCAGACGCAGTGCGAACCCCAAGATACGGAGATCCGAAATGCCAAGTCCACCCAAGTCGCGGGGGGGGCACAAGTCGCAGGCCAGGCAACACGGCACTTCCCCGCTGCACTTTGCGCCGCACCTGCCCACAGGAAGGTCCTCCTCGTTCTGTCGATAGCCCGGATGGCCCAAGGCGAAAGTGTGCAGCAGATGGAGATGTGCACCGGTATTGCTGACAAGGTCGTTTTTTGTGAGCATCGTTCTGCCAGCCATGTTGAGCATGCCCGCCTTCCAGGTGGGCACCCTCGCAGCAATGTTGTCGACTAAGGCCTGTTCCTTTACGCGCGGCAGGCGGTAAATGGACAAGGGTGCCCCCAAATACTTCGTAGGAAACTCCTCAACGCGACATGGAAAGGCTTGGAGAGCCACGTCAATGTCAGCGTCGGCACAGGCTATGGGGGTAATGGTGCACTTGTCGACGTTGGTCGCCAACCCCGAAGCTCCCGCGAAGAGCTGTAGGATTTGCTTGATGCACTCGAAATCTCTAGCTGTTGGAGCCAAGAAGATTACCAGGACGTCCGCGTAGACTGACGCCCGGCAACTGCTGGCGTCACCTGGCAAGGGAGTGAAGTTGCCGCGGCGGTCCGCGGTGGCGATCAGGGCGTTTAGAACCTCTATTGCGATGACGAACAGGAAAGGGGATAGCGGATCACCCTGCCTGAGGCCGCGTGCGTGACTGATGCGCTGTCCTGGGCGGCCGTTCACCAGCACCCTTGTGCTGGCCGACCTCAGTAAGGCTGCGATCCACTCCCGCCACCTGCTGGGGAATCCAATGTGTTCCAAGACTTCCAAGAGGAACGGCCAAGCGACGGTGTCAAAGGCTTTTGCCAAGTCTACCTTTAGGAGCAGCGCTGGAAATCTCTTGGCGTGCAGCCACTTGGCCGTGAGCTGCACCGCACGGAAGTTGTCATGCAAGCGCCTCCCCTTGACGAAGGCCGACTGGTTGTTCTTGACAATCTCATGCATTCTTGGCGCAAGACGCATGGATAGTCCCTTGGCAAAGAGCTTTCCAATGCAATGCACCAAACTGATGGGTCGGTAGTCTTTGAGACCGGTTGGAGCCTCGGTCTTGTGCAAAAGTATCATCGTTGCCCCGTTGATTTCATGGAAGCTTCTGAAGTCTAGCTCCCAAAGCGCCTGGAAGACGCGCACGACATCGGGTGCAACAACTGTCCACGCGTTCTTCAGGAATCCGGCTGTGAACCCGTCTGGACCAGGCGCTCGGTCGGACGGTGTGGCGTGCACAAAACCTGCGATCTCCTCCACTGTGAAAGGGCGTACGAGGTCTTCCAGGTCCAGGCGCGGGAGCTGTAGCTGCGCCAAGTCGATGTGACGGGTCCGCACGAAGGGTGTGCCCAGCAGGTTCCGGTAGTAGTCGTGCACCAACCCGGACTTTGCCTCTTCCTCTGTGAAGGTCTGGCTGTCATGTTGAATGGCCAGGATAGTGTTTTTGCGTCGTCTGTGGCAGGCCTGTAGATGGAAAAACTTTGTGCAGGCGTCCCCCTCACGAAGATAGCGCAGACGCGTGTTCTGCCTTGCCATGGTCCTCACCAAGGAGGCGAGGCCGAGGATGGACAGCTTAAGCTCCGCGTGCCAAGCGTGCTCTTCCGGCGACAGCCCAGCACCCTCTTCAGCCACGTCAAGTTCAAATATGAGTGCACGGGAGGCTGCCAGCTGGAGCTTGATGTCACCCACATATCCGTCCCTCCAGCTTCGGAGCGACCTCGCGAGATCGCGCAGTTTACGGTCGATGGCGATGCAGGGGTTAAGATCCCAGTTCATGCCACCCCAGGCAGCAAGCACCAGGTCCTGGTAGCCGGCCATCATAGTCCAAACCTGCTGGAAGCGGAAGCGCAGTCTAGCCCAAAGCACCGTGCACAGAAGTAGCAAGAGCGGTGCGTGATCTGAGGAATCTGACGAAAGACTCCTCAGATGGTGGCTGGAATGGTCCTCCACCCAGTCCGCGTCCACGAACGCCCTGTCAATCCGCTCCAAGGTCGGCTGTTCCCTGTGGTTGGACCAGGTGTACAGCCTTCCATGCAGGTGAAGCTCGTCCAGCTGCAAATCATCGATGACCCTCCGGAAGCGTTGCATCTGGCCCCGATCGAGCCTGTCGTTGTTCTTATCCGTGGCCTTGTAGATTTGATTAAAGTCCCCACAGATTAACCAGGGGCCCAGACAAGCGGCCCTGATCTCTCTAATCTCCTGCAGAAAACCTGCCCTCTCCTCATGGGCCGTTGGGCCGTACACATTGGTTAGCCACATGGCCGCCCCTGCGCATCAAGCTGCCTCAGGCGCACGGTGACGGAGTATCGGCGCACCAAGGCCGCCGTGCCTTCCCAGAGATCCCTGCGCCAACAGGTGATCGCACCACCTGCCGCCCCCACAGCTGGAAGATAAGCGTAGTCGTAATCGGAACCCACTAACTCATTGTTCAACCTTACATCATACAAGGCAAGCTTAGATTCTTGAATGCACACCACGGACGCACGATGGTTGTTGACCAAGGTACGGACAGCGTTGCGGTGAGCTCGCATGTTCAGCCCCCGCGCGTTCCAAACTAACATGTGGTTTGTACTCATTAAACGAACGTCGGAGATCCGCCACACCCGCTGGAGCGGTTAAACCACTGATGGCGCAGCGTGCGCCCGGCGGCCGCCCCTGCCGGGGAAGAGAACAGCCAGCGCCTGCTTTCTAGCAGAGAGGCTCGCAGCCTTGTATGCTTTCTGGAATTCCTCTTGAACATCTTGGCTGGGCACGCTGTTGATCAGTCTGCCGGTCCACTTGCTGAGGAGTACGCGCTTGGCCTGCAGGTCCGGCTTCGGCTCGCGGAAGGGCGCCTTGGCGGCAAGACGCGCGCTCCGGCGAGGCAGCCAGTCCTCGTCCTCCTGTCCGTCCGCCCTCCAGGGCACATGCGCCCACGGGGTTGTTTGCAGTATTGGTTCATCAAGCGGCAAGCTTAAAGAGTCGACGAAAGCCGCCGCCACAGCCACCGGGTCCGCGTCAACCCCCTGTTCCGACCGCGGCTCTAAGGCCGCGCCATCCGCGTACCCACGGTCCACGGAGGCCTCGACCCCCACACGGACGCCCTCGGCAGCTGCGACGGGCTGGGTCGCAATGGGCTCCAGTGCCGCCCCTCCCCCGGGACTAGCCAGAGTATCTGTGCCACCAGGGGGGGGGGGAAGCAGGCTGCGCTGCGGGTGCCGGCGTATGCGCGGCAGTGTCGTCGGAGATCGGTGGGGGGAGGTCAACGTCTAGCTCGGCCTCCGCGAAGCTGGTCCACCAGTCGTCCATGTGAGGGCGCAGTGGGGTGGCCGCACAGCGTCCATCCAGCAGCCAGGGTCGTTGGCCGCATCCCTGGATACAAACTGCGTCGGCGTTTCCAGGAGGAGAAGGCGACGTCGAGCCGACTGGCACGAGGTGACTGCTCGGCCCGGCGAAGACAACGGCTGCCAGCGCTGCAGAGTCCAGTCCGGCACCCCAAGCGGATAGTCTACCCCGCCCACCCGTACCAGCCCCCGCTCAGCGTTGCGAGCATAGTCCGGCGGGTAGTCGCAGTATGGGTGATAGCGTCCATGCAGTGGGTCCGAATCCACAGAGTCGTCGCCGCTGCCACGCCGCGGCGAAGGCCACGGCTCCTCCCGGTTTTCGTCATGGCGGTCGAAGTCCCTCCCCGGGTCCCCTCCACCGTCATCATCATCACTGTTGGTGGCATCCAAGTCCAGTGCCGGCGGGTTATCTGGTGGTCCCTGGTGCGCGACGATCCGTACATGGACGAGATAGTGCAGTCCCTGGCGCACGCGTTGCTCGAGGGCGTCGCACTCAGCCCATCGTCCCCGGGTGTCGGGGATGAAGATTAGCTTCTCCGGCTCGATTAGGGAGGGATGGCGGCACCAGGCGGAGACGAACATCTCGCGGTCATCCTCAATTGGCCGGTCGCGCTCGTCGGTGAGCTGAATCTCCATACAGGACCGCCCGAGCACAGTTTGCGCGGTGTCGACGTTCCGTGCGTGGGCGGGCACCTGGCGCAGGGCGAGAATGACCCGGTGCCGGAATTCCCCATAAGCCGAGCCGGGCACCACGGTCCAAGGCCTCCAGGTGAGTGGCATGAGGCTTCCCCAGTTACCGGAGGCCAGAACCCGATCGCGATCCTGCCGTCGACGGAACCGGACAAGGAAATCCTCAGGCTCGTGCACTCGAACCTCCACCATGTCTCCCCTTATCTCGTGCCAATTGTACAGAGCCCGGTAGATAGAAAGAACGGAGATGTGTGGCCTGGGGGCGCGAATTGTTGCAACAAGTGCAAGCCTGGTCAGGTCGTCCTCCGCCCGCTGAATGGCGGCAGAGCGCGGCAGCACCACAAACTCTGCATGCCGCGCCGCAGCAGCCACACGCTCGTCGATGGATGCGCCAGGCGCCGGCGCGGCATCATCCTCCCCTCCCCGCCCAGGTAGACGGTCGAGAGGCCCCGGCACCGAAGGCCGCTGAACCTGCAGCGGGGGAAACGGCTGCGGATGCGGTGGCGGCGGCGGCGGTGGTGGTGGCGGCGACGGTGGTGGGGGAGGTGGCGGCGGCGGAGGAGGTGGCGGCGGTTGACGGGCCACGGAAGCCGGAGTCGGTGGGGTGGTGACGAGCGCCCGAGACGGTGTCCGCGGAAGCCGCCCGGTGACGAAGGTCGGGTGAGGGGAGACGGCGGCGCTGACTGGCCCGTCCCCGCACCTCATCATCCGAGCGCGGCCGTCGAGTAGGCGAGCGCAGACGCTTGTTCCCGGGGCTCTGGGTCGGCGGCAGTCGGCAGCCAAGTGCCCCTCCTCCCAGCAGTTGTGGCACCGCGACGGCCCCCGGCAGCGCGCCCTGACATGGCCGGGATGCAGGCACTTGTAGCAGAGTCCCCCCAGGCCTGGTGGAGGCGATCGGGGTGGAGAGCGCGGCGGAGTGTGGACTCGGCCGGCCCTCCTGCTTGCCACCTCGAAGAAGCCGTCGGCGTCCGGGCTCCCTCTCTGCCGCGCCGGATGAGTGGGTGAATCCCGGCGAGGTGGCACAACCACTGAGGAGCGCAAGCGAGCTGTGCCCCCCGCATCCCGAGAGGGCGGAACGGCCCCGGCGTCCCACGGACGATGGTAGGACCTCCGCGCGTCCGCCAAGAAGCCCACTGCCCGGCGGCGGTGCCGGTGCCGACGCTTGCGGGCCCTCCTGCGGCCCAGGTCCACCAAGGTCTCCTTCCCCTTGTCGACGAGGTTGGGCGCCGCCGGCGGCGAGCGGTGGCGCGGCGCTGGCTCCGGCTCGGAGTCCGATTCTGATTCCGAGGAGGCCTCCGAGTCACTGATGCGCACGCGCTCAGGACCACGGACGAGAGCCTCTCGGAGCAGAGCCGGGGAGCCAGCGAAGAACTCGGTCGGCAGGGGCAGGTCATGGTCCACCATGTCAGCCCAAGCGGAGTTGGAGGGGCCGCCTTCCGCCACCGAAGCATTGCGCCCGAGAGCCTCCAGCAGGCGCCCCGGGGATCCCACCTCCAACGCCTCCCGGACGCCCGGAGGCCACACGGCGGAGAAGGCCGAGTCCTCCATCCCCAGATCCGGATCTGGCGAAGGGAGAGCTCGCTTGCGCGCGGACGGACGCGAAGAGGGCCGAGAAGGGAAGATGGGAGGGAGAGGAAGGGTGAGGGAGCGGGGGGAACAAACCTAGGGCGCCCACGGCGGCGGGGCTAGGCCGGGACGGGAGCCGCGCCGGCGAGCAGCGGCCGTCGCCCGTGCATCGCCATTTTTGTCGCTACTCGACCCCGCTCCTCCACTGACAGTCTTGTTAAGTTACCCTTTAGTCAACATTGTCCGAACACCGCACATTCACAGACTCATCATCATAGTTGACCGACCCCCTGATCGACTGCCGCTGATGATGATGATGATGATGGCGAAAGATGAGCCCATTCCGTTACCATCCACGGATGCAACGCTGACAAGATGGAAACGGGACAGAGGGCGAACCTCCTGTGCGGTGCTGTTCAGAGCCGATATTTTACGCCAATAATGCCGTCTGGATAAGTGCAGCATATACGTACATAGCCTGTTCCTTGAAGAAAAAAAGCATTCACATAGCGGCAGAACTGCAGAACCAGCAAGACACACATAATTCATCGCATGATACTGACTGTGTGTTAGTGGTATGTGGCTGGCACTGTTTATTATTCACTCAGATCGATCAGAACAGAAAAAGAAGGATGGCACAATGCACAGACGACAGAACCATGGTCGATCAAGAGCAGCGTAAAGCAGGGCACCACCGCCGGTTTGTTCAGATTCAGACATCGGGTCTGTCGTTTCCTCATCTCCAGGCTCCAGTCTCCAGACTCCTGCACTGCACGGCATATCGAACGCCGGTTTATTCAGGAGCTGAGGCTGTAGCAGCAGCTCCGAGTCAACCGGTGCTAGCTACTTGCAGGGAGCTGAAGCTGCCATCCTTGTGACGCATTGTCGAGCGGAGCAGTGCGTGAGATAGATGCTCGTATCTTTACAATACGAAACGTGCAACGTTCTCTGGCCAGAGAAGATGGCCACGTCGCCTGCAAATCCGTGGCCATTGGATCTCGAACGGACGGCTCAAAACACTCCGCGGGTCGCTTTCATATGTACTGTTCACGTACTGTTCATCATGAAATTGCTACGTGCACACAGCTCAAACCACTCAGCGGGTCGCTTTCGAATGCACTGTTCACGCACTGTTTATCAAAAAAATTGTTACGCGCACACAAACAATGTACGCAGAAGATTAAAAAGGCCTTTTTTCTTCAGAAAAAAATTCCTATATGAACTAAAACCACTTTAGAGCCTATCCAAATATTTTCCACCCCTTCTTCATCATCCAAAAAATCTAAAATAATTATTAAACTCATCTCATTCATGTTTCGTTGATAAACTAACGAAATTTATATCTCATCCATCCTAACTGAATTACGTAGTTACTAAACCCAAAAAATTCTAAAAAAAAACATCTATTATGTTTTTCTTTTATGAATAAATTTATTAAATCTTAAAAATTGCATAGTAAAACATAGAAAAATCGTAAAATATAAAATCAATTTGTTTCAGAATCATTATGACTAAATCTATGATACGCATAAAAAATATAACATATTTTAGCACAAAGTTTTAATTGTATATTTTTACCTATGTTTTAAGTGGCAAATATGAACAACAAATAAAAAAACAAAAAATAGAAAATCCAACTGTTTAGAACTCTTCATGTTTCAAGTTCGAATTGTTTGAATCTTCAAAATTGCATAGTAAAACACGAAAAATCGTAAAATATAAAATCAATTTGTTTCGAATCATTATGACTAAATCTATGATACGCATAAAAAATATAACATATTTTAGCACAAAGTTTTAATTGTATATTTTTACCTATGTTTTAAATGGCAAATATGAACAACAAATAAAAAAAAATAGAAAATCCAACTGTTTAGAACTCTTCATGTTTCAAGTTCGAATTGTCCTCGTTTCATAATTACATTAACCTTTCGGCTACTTAAACTCATCCCTCCTTAATAAATACTTTTACCCCTACTTTTTTCAAAAAAACTGATAGCTCTATTTCAACAACTAAAAAACATATTACTTACATAACACCATCAAAACATATAGACAACAAAATGATAACTGCGGTTGATATACATTTGCAGTGCAAAAATATCACAGGTCCTAATGGCCATAAGCGGCAACGCCGCGAACATTTCTAGTACATTCCGAATTTCCATTTTACCGGCTTGGGGGTCATCCATTGACAGAGACTGAGATTTTGCACACACGAGACGAGACACGACACGGCTAGCTGGCACGGTGCAACATAGAGTATACTCAAATAGAAGGACGTGTCACACATGCATCGATAATCGATAATTAACTTGATATTGGACTCCACGAATAAAGGTCTGCTCATTGTTTTTCTGAAAGCGTAGTAAAGCTAGTCAGATCTCCCGATCGATGTAAACATGATCTCATAGTGCGCTGTGAACAGACAGACCTGGTACAGTTCAATTTCAACTCCATCTATCTTTCCTCTTCCGTTCATTTTCGCTCCAGGGTCCAGCCCCTACCTAGGGAGATAGCTACAGTGACGAAGCGATCGACGGGTCGGGTACATGGATGCAATAATAATCCTCGTGTCACTCGAGCGCGAGCGCGACTAGCAGGAAACGGATTTGAAAAGAGAGAGCTAGCTGCAGCAGCTTCCCACATCGTTGACCCATCATCCGCGCCCCATCGGCCGTGCCCACGGCCACGGACGATCGACGTCGCGCGCGACGCCGACGCCGACGAGGACAGTGTCTCGGCCACTGCCCGCCGGCCGACGAACCCGCGCGGACGGGACGGGGGGTCAAAGCGGCTGCGACAGAAGGCCGGGCTCGCTCGCGACGGCACGCCGGTGCGCACGAGCTAGCGCAGGGGTCAAAGCCGCTCCGACAGAAGGCCGGGCTCGCTCGTGACGGCACGCCCGCGCGCACTGCTGGTGCCCGCGCGCGCCGATGGCGAGGTCTCCGGCGGGACCATTTCCTGGGGAGTGCCGGTGCGGGCTGTGCATCTCCCGTCGCTCTCGGTCGCCGCCACTGCGCGCACTTGCGTCGCGTCGGTCCAAATATTCTCGGAGAGCGAGCGACAGG
Source organism: Themeda triandra (assembly GCA_018135685.1). Taxonomy (NCBI): domain Eukaryota; kingdom Viridiplantae; phylum Streptophyta; class Magnoliopsida; order Poales; family Poaceae; genus Themeda; species Themeda triandra. The sequence goes on along the minus strand of JAENPR010000393.1, from coordinate 486,205 downwards.
GCCGCGGACTCTCGCTCTCGCTCGCGCACTCGTCGCTGCCTGCTGCCTCCCAGCTTCGCTCGATCGTGCTCTGCGGTTTCGCGAGCCTCCATGTCCTCGTGCTCGACGACTGCGCTCGTGCGGTCGCGTGCCAATAATTTTTTTTCACGACCACATCTTCACCTGTTTTTCAGCGCGTGCCAATAAATAAATTATGCAACTTTTCTGTGAATAATATACTACATCAAACATGAACTGTAACTATCATGCTCTTCATCGTGTTGTAGTGCTAACCTACTCATGCTGACAGGGTATGCAGTGTAGGTGCGGTGCAGTGCAGTGCAGTGCAGGGCGTGCGGGCTCGTTTGGGAAAGTGTAAAGAGCTCCAGCCTTCTGGACTGGACATCAAGTTGTTGGAGATCGATAGCCATCAGCCAGCAAGCGTTACTAAGCACATGTAACCGTGTCAGTTTGCGAACATATTACTTTTTCATAGCCATTGTGTAACAATTTTTACGATGAGCGATTATTAACATGTCAATAAGTGGCGTGTGTGGGTATGTTTCACTAACCATGGCACGCGGACTCGTGTGGTGTCTCTTGGTTTGTGTTGTGCAGATGTCAAGCTCGAAGGCGGTGGTCGACGGTTGGTGAAGATCAAGCAGGGCGTGCTGTGCTGACGGACTGGTGCGGTGAAGGGCAGACGTGAGGCTTGGATCGAGTGACCTGGAGGCCGGACGACCAACCGCAATGGCTGAAACTTGGGACATTGACAAGTGCAAGTGTACACGGCCGGGGACGCGTATGGGCTACGCTACTCGAGGACGGTTTGGTGGTTTCGCCTCAAAACTATCGACGATTGGTTTCGCGGGTTTGCGCCTCAAAACCTGGACTAAGGTCCCGATGAGGACGGATGACACGTGGCGGCATCGGGGAGATCGCGTCGAGGCGAGGCTACCTGTAAGGAGGCGCGGTGGCCGTCGAATCAAGTGAAACTTGGGCCATACCATAATGCCCCTGACTAAGTGGTTTGGTCTCTATGTACCTAAGGGCAAAAATTAAATATGTAATAGTACCCGTAAATAAGAATGAGGGGTTCCCTTCCCCCTTTGTCTCTTTGCATTTCAGTTTTCTCTTTCCTCTTTGCTAGATTCCCCTTCTAGTGTTCTTGGGGAGAGAAAGGTTCATGAATTTTTGAATTCGTGCTCGAATCAAGTGTGTTAGGAAGTGAGGCCCCTAGTTCTTAAACCAACTGAATAAATCAAAATCCTCTAAGTGAGGAACGAGCTCACCAAGTTTGGTGTCAATCCAACCACGTTTGATCTCCAATCGCCGGCTTGAGGATGACCGGTTCAGAGTGACGAAATCTGGACAGATTTGCTTATTCTACTTTTTTCTCTCTTCTCTCACATTTGTGATGTGTTCTTGTGTTCTGCTATCAGCAGCAACTCTCTATGATGTGCTTTAGCTGATGGAGGCTAGGGTTTTTACTTATATGCTTCTCAAGAAATATTTCCAACCATTGATTCAATTACTAGATCAACGGCTCATAAGATTTAGACTTATGAGCAATTTTGAATTATTTTGCTAGGTTGTAAATTATCCTCCATGTTGAGAGATAGCCCAACACTAAGGTCATGGCCTCAGGACAAGGCGGAAAAGAAGAATGAATGCAGAATTCACGAGGAGCGCATGTGAACTCCAGAAAATTCCACGTTTGACGCAAACTTATTAGACCAACTTTTTTTTCTAAAAGGAATATCCACTAACAATATTAGTCATTATCTTCATAAAAAAATATTAGCCATTAGACCTGCTACTATAAAATCCTACATCTTGAACTATGAATTGCATACTACTGCCATTATGTCAAATAACATTTACTCATCGTCTGAATTATCCACATGTGCAATTATGAAAAATAACAAAAAGTAATCCCTTTAAATTAAATTATTCACTCCTAATATTATTAAAATAACCTAGAGTGACCACTAAATATGTATCAAATTTTATTTATAAATAACAAAATAGTTCAATTGACGAAAGCAGTTCGTCAAGTTTGTTCACATCCCTACTAGTGTTTGGTCAAACTTCAAAATATCCATTCGACATTTACTTTCAATTGAAGATTGCTGGAGAGCACAACCTTCTGATCTTTGAAGACACCACAAGTTTGCTGACAATGGAACACAATAACTACTACACAATCTAAAGGATGAGAAAAAGGAAGTATGAACTATTAATCTTTATTTTCATTCTTATACATTTGTGTGATATACTTAGAACTTTTTTAACTTTGGTTCAGAGGCATATATTCAACATCTTAGACTGGGTTGGATATTATGAATGCTTACATAGTTCCTAGACCTGGGATTGTAGATAGTTTGAAGCTGAAGGTTTTTATGACATATATATACAGGCCTTATGCAGTTACTGAATTGAAGATAATAATTATGTTGCAGCTGCTAATAGCTCGTATATTGTTCTGGCATTGAAGGGTTTGCCTAAAGGAAGTGGCCTATTTTTGCTTTGCCGAAATGAGCTCAGCTTGGCAACCTTTGCTTATGGGGCCTAGAACATTTACATATATTTTGATAATTTGATCCTATCTCAACTTATTTTACTATCACGTGTTTAGGTGGCTTCCCATTGATGTTACTAGGATAGCGTTTAACAACTCACACATACTTTCTTCAGGTGGAAGTAAAGGAGTATAATTTAATTTAATTTAATTTCTTACTTTCATAGACAATAATTGGTGCCGGATTTTTTTATATACGATGAATGCATGTCATTGTGCTAGAAGACTTTTGATATGTCAACCTATATGCCCTATGCACTTTGGGAAGTATAAACGAGGATGCCATAAATTACTTATACTCATTGTTAGATCTGTAGAACTAAAGTGAGAACAACAGAAACCAAATTTCAGTTTTGAAATACAATAGAGAGAATTACTTTCATAGTTAGAATTTACGAAAAAGTTACTTAATGTGTCCCCTAACATTAGTATGGGCAATATACTATTTGCCAAAGATAATTGATCTTGCTCCGTTCTCACTTGCGCCGAAACAGGGTAGGGCTCGAGCCGCCAACGCCGCCCTCAATTGTGCTGGGAACCGCCTTGCGCTCAGCCAACAAGGAGGGGCACTTGGTTAAACTTTGCCTGCCTGCTTGTTTGCCCGAGCAAGTTGGACTCCAGCATGCTGCATGCCCGCGCTGCCACAAGGCGAAGAACGACAACGTCAACGCGTGACGAACTACAAGGCGAAGAACGACAACGTCAACGAGTGACGAACCTGTCCCCGCGTTTTGGGTGGACAGATTCACCCCACTCCTCATCGGCTCACTGCTCCACAACCAGGTGAAAACTGATTCGATTCTGTCCGTACTCCCCCATCCCGTCCTCGTCGATCCTCCAAAGTCCAAACCAATTCAAGCTTGCCCAGCAGCTAGCATCTCAGGCTGACATTCTCAGCCACTCGTCGTTTCGTCAACGGTGGAAATAGGGTAGAAAAGCAGGGGGCACTACGTATGCGTAATCGTCAAGGAGTATCTGACTTCTCCGTCCGGATCCCAAACGAAAGTAATCAGACCGCAGAAAAGCGGCGTTTTGAAGAACATCAGAAGAACGCCCGTCGATCCGTTGTTTTCCTCGACAGAAGAACCGCGAATAATTCTTCCGTCGTATCGCGATCGATACTGCCATGTGCCATCCGCCGGAAACACGCGCGCACGCGGCACGCCCCCATCGGACGGACCAACTGATGAACGAGGTGTGAGTGAGGATGATGAACCACGCCGGTTTGGCTTTCGCGCACGGCCTTGACCGCGGCACTGTGGTCGTCAACGGCGACTGCAACGCAAGGCACTTCAGCAGAGCACCGGCCGGAGATCTTTTGACCTCGTGATGCTCCAGCGTGTATCGTCTCTTTCGGCCAATGCAAGCTTTTCCAGGCACTGCTAGTCAAAATTGAGCCAGCTCACGCACGCAAAGTCGTTTTTTTGATGATTTTTTAGGACGAATCACGCACTGCAAAGTTGACAGGCCATCAAAGGTCAGCGGTGGGCGTTGCCTAATTCCTGGCCGATCGACTTGGGCGTCGCCATCCCATCCGGCCGGTACATGGATTTGATCAGTGATTTGATATGCACATGAACGCACTGTATTTCAGGAGCTAATGCATAAGTACACAGCAATGTTGTAGTGCTCTTGCTCTGAAAGTTCTGCAGCAGGTTTTACAGCCATAGAATTCGGCCACGGTAATTGCGTCGCCAAGGGCGCAACTTCCAACAGCCATGCATTCCCGTGAGAGCACTGCACGCATGGTCTACTCCTACCATCATACATGCTTGATGCTTTTACAAACAGTGGCCAGAAAGCCGAGTTTGCATGATGGCTAGCCGTGTAGAATCGATGGACACTGTAGAGTCGTAGAGAGGAGCAAACCATGCCGTGCTGACGCATTTCGAGACAACGAGACAGTGAGACACACAAGTAAGTCATGGCGGTTGGCGCGTGGTGGCAAAGAACAGCGATTGTATCTGTAGCAAATGCCAGTATTTACGAACCTATAGCTTCTTTTGCCAGGTGACGTTCTCAAGTGTTTTCAGAGTTTGGTTTGATTTCAAGCGTAGACTAGTTCAGTCAGGTGTTATTCGAGTTAGGTACTACGTAGGTTCGAATCCTTACTGGTTGGTTGTTGGACGATGTGTAATGTACCACTAAGCCTTGTGAGTCAACTCCGGTACATAAAAATGTTGGATCGACTTGCTACTGTTTAAAGATGACAAAATTAATTAGGGCCTTGTTTAGTTCCTCAAAATTTACCCCTAAATTCCACTATACAAAAAGAAAATTCTCGTCACATCAAAATGCCGGCGCATTTATGAGTACTAAATATAGATAAAATAAAAAACTAATTGCACATTTTTATTATACTTTGTGAGACGAACGTTTTGAGCCTAATTAATCAATATTTAGATATTTTTTTACCAAATACAAACGAAATGCTACAAGATATTACAGTGCCAAAATGCCAACTTTGCACATGCAAAGTTTGGCAACTAAACAAGGCCTAGGTAATGTGCGACCTAAGGTAAGGTGCAAAATCAATTACAACCTATACTCTAATCTTGTTTTCATTCTTTTTTACATTGTGTAATCTTGTATTGAATATTTTGGGATGCCAAGGCTACTGCATGATCGCAGTGCCAAGACAAGTGCGTCCATGGAGATGTGTTTTCAATTGTTAACCTTAAGGCTCCCTTCATCCCGAAAGGTGTGCATAATTCTAGTTTTGTACTAACAGGTTAAATTATTCTAACTTTGACCTAGTTAGAAACTAATATTTACATTAGTGCAACTCTAACAGGAGCCTTCAAATAAGGACCTTCTACTTTTAATGTGAGGCCTATTCTTACTTTTTAGGTTTGGTTTTTTCATCAATTCCAACGAGAGCCCCCAAATCGGGCTCTCAAATCCATTCCAACAGATATATAGGGCATACTTGTCATTCAAACATATCCACCACCGTTCTAATTTACTAAACTATGGGGGGCTCAAGGAAAAGACTAATGAGCATCAGATATGGCATGGCCTAAGGAACCATAGCGAGTTTGAGCCTCGCCGTGAGAGAAGACGGGACATGCATTCGTCTCAGGCAGGGGACAAGCCGAGCGCTAAGAGGGGAGCCGCACCGGGCCAAGGGGCTTCTTTTTTATGAGGAACCGATGTCGGAGGAGGAGAATAGGACGACAACATGGCATAAAAGAAAGATGTGCGACTTCTCCGGCAATTTTTTAAGAAAAAATAGGGATCTCTACACACTCTAGCTAGAAAATGAAGCCGTGGAGAGAGATTTTGGGGCTTTCATAAAGTAGGGAGGTCCTATTGATTTATTATTATTATTATTATTATTATTATTATTATTATTATTATTATTATTATTATTATTATTATTATTATTATTATTATTATTATTATTTATTTTGGCATCTAAAGGTAGAGTAGGGGTCTATTTAGGATCTCTGTTGGAGGTGTTATTACCAAATGTGTCATTAGATTTTGAATATACTCCGTAGTATGGTATCATAGATGTGTTGACAATATTTATTATAAATTTATTCAAATATAAAATAGTTTGGTTTAGGAAGGATAGAGAGAGTAGTGGTGAAGAATTACACAAAAAATATTGTGCTTGCCGTTCTAATCTTCTTTGCTTTTAAATAACCTTGCCGACCTGTTCACACAAATAAATAAATAACCTTGCCCACAGCTGACTTCACGTTCAAAGTCAAACTTTCAAATTGATCGACACTACATCAAGACGTCCCTAGAGCGCAACGGCTGCATTAATCGCGATTATACAATGACTAGTCTGTGCACTTAGTTTTGTACAAGATGCATGAAAACATATATAACAAGAAGCAAATAATTTATAAAGCTATCGGGATCTACCAGCACTATCATCTCTTCTGTGCTCGTCATTCATGTGTGTCAACAATAACAATAACAATGGAAAAGGAAGAAACGGACACGTACTTCTTATGTGATGGTGTCACCCCATAATGCCTCTTGCACCGTATTAGGAGGAACTGCCTTTTTCCATTTGAAGAGGAAAATGTCAACGAAAAAAAATCTTCAAGATATAATAAAGTGATTTCCAAAATCTGAGTGCGCATCGTAGGTAGACGATCTCGACTTTTATGCATGCTTGCTTCTAGACAAATGGACAAAAAAAAATATATATAAATAAAAAAAACCTAGTCTCGTACGTTCGTGGAACCTCTCCACAAGAAAATAGTTTTATTCTAGCCTTCTCAGTATTTAAATGTTGACGCCGAATTACATCATATGTACACCAAAAAGGGCTAGCTCGAGGATATACACAATCTTGATCGCAACAAGAATGCAGGAATCCATGAAAATCGGCTATGTAACCTGTTTTCTCGGGGCGAGGCAGTTAGGCACTTTAGCTAGAAACTTATTACTAGAGCTCAATTTCTATGTTGTTTATGCTTTGATTTTTGTCGTAACAAATATTGTTTTTATATCTTCACAATGCTAGGAACTTATTACTAGATCCCAATTTCTATGTTGTCATACTTTTTTTGGGTTTCAACATTAGGATTGTTGGTTGTATAATTTTCTTGACCTATTGCACAAAGATGAACATCAGCAGCATGATTTCTGGAGGAACAGTGCGATCTCATCGGTTTGGACAAAATTTTTGTGTCCTCTCTGTCAGCCCGTCACCTTGCAAAGAGATTTGATTCACTTGTTCCAGACCTCCAGTCGGTTGCCGTATGATATCAAGCAAGACAAGATAGATCAGCATTAACATGGGCGTGATCCATGCGTCCACCACCATAAAAGGAGGAAACCGTAGACGAGTCAAAAACATATATCGAAAGGGAAAACCACGAGTAATTATTAAACTAGAGCAACCTAAAAGCAAGTAGGAGTTGGTGGCGTTTTTTTTATATATTAGGAGAAAATCTTGAATAGTTAAACACAAGAAAGAAAAATCTGCTAGTTTTGTTGGCCGTACGTACATAGTAATTTTCCACTTAATTTTACCTTCATTTTTTTGCGGGTAAATTTTACCTTCATTAATTGGTCATAGAAAGTGATTTTCCACTCAATTTGGAAAACCTTCTTCTTCCTCCTCTGTGCTCTTCTCCTCACACAAAAGCCGATAAGAGTCATTCAAGATAGCAGCAGATCCTTTATCCCGTAGGACGCTGCCACTGGTACCAGGCTGATCCAGCCATGCAGATGCAATGAATATGAAGAATGCAAACGCAGGTCAAGCAACAGTGGCACTGCTAGCTCTAACACCAGTACTTGTTGTTGATCGTCTTGCATTTTAAGTTGCTTTAGATCCTTTATAATATTTATGGAAGAGTACACCGGAGTTACGCTATGAGAGGCAGCTTAGGTCCCTGCCTGCCGTCACCAAAGGGCACGGCCACCGGCCGACCACCAACACCAAGTGGGCAAGATTGGAGATTGCCAGTTCATCGTGTTCAGCCCCCTACAGGCTACGTATATACGGCCCTAAGACAGAGGAGTGAAGATACCTTCTTACCGCTGCAACTGAGCTCGATCTGTAGTCTGTACACAGTGATGTGTGCAGCTGAATGCAATTCCTGGGATTCAACAGAGAAACAAAAAGGACATACAGTACTGCAGTAGTACATCTGTACTCGTACATGGTACGCAGTATTGGACTATTGGAGTCGTAAAAGGCTAGCTGCATTGAACGAGCCTGCAGTCAGCGATCAGCAGCAAGCCCTTACTACAGATGAACACGACTTCTTTACACAGCTCTGAAGATACTTAAAGTAGGTCAGCCGTGATTTTATTGTCATCTCTGTCCCTGTCTCGCTGGCGTTTATTTCCCTCTTGGCCAGTCAGCCTTAAGCACTGCGTGCCATCAACTAGGGCGGGCTTGTACTGGCAGCTGCTACGGAACGGAGTGGAAAAAGTAGCCAGGCCCGACGGTTACCGGGTTGCTTCAGCTGTCAGCTCTTTTGTGGCAGTGGTGTCACTACGGAGAGCGAGTGTTTGTCGATGGCCCAGGAGTTTGCCGATGGCCAAGGAATCTGCCATCGGCAAACATCCCGGTTTGCCGATGGCAAAGCGAAGCCATCGGCAAACATATTATTGCCGATGGCCGGGCCATCGGCGAATAACGGCCATCGGCAACAAGCCTATTTGCCGATGGCCAGGCCATCGGCGAACAAAAGCATCGGCCTAAAATTTGATTGCCGATGGCCGAGCCATCGGCATAGTGACACCATCGGCAAACTGCCGGGAGCGACGGGCGGCGACGCCGTCCGGTTTGCCGATGGCTGCCCGTTAGACCATCGGCAAACTGCTATATTTGCCGATGGCCACGGCCAACGGCAAATCGTAGCCACGTGGCAGCACGGGGAGCGCCCGGGCCCACCTTATTTGCCGATGGCCGGCCATCGGCATAGTATATTTGCCGATGGCTTTCCAAGGCCATCGGCAAACAATCCTTTTTTTTTTTGTTTTTTCCTTCCCATTTTTTTCCTGGTGTCTTGCTACACCAAATACAACTCGCCTCCAGAATTTGGGACAATTTTGAACTTTTTAGCTATATTTCGTTAATTTTTTTGGTTTCTTTGAATTTTTCCCGCACCTCAAAATTTGAACTGCAGGTACATGAAATAATGCAGACTTTTGATTCAAAAAATGATATTCATGATTCTCGGAGTAAGTTGAGGCCATATCCAGGAGCTCGCATGAAAGTACGACCGTGTTGGCCTCGTAACATGGGTAGTGACGTGCCGGGAAAGTGTTTTAAAATTCTATTAAATCCAAACGGAGTCCGAAATTGACGAAACTTGACGAGTTGTGTTGGCATGGCATGTGTAGTGTGTGGTAAAAATTTCAAAAAAGTTTCGAGCAAGTTGTGACGTCGGATGGTCAAAACCCAGACATCTCCACATGTGATCACGGAGTAATATTGCAGGCCACGGTCCAAGAGGTGCTAGCCAACCAGAAGCAGATGGCGCTTGCCTATCAGAAGCACGCGGCCGCAGTTGCGCTGCACTACCAGCAGGCGTGGTCGCAGATGTGCCAGCACATGCGTGCCATGGGAATGAGTGAGCCCCCAGCCTCTTTCTTCGCTCCACCACCAGTACCTCCACTGCCGCCTTTTCTTGCACCTCGTCCGGTGAGTCCCTACATTGCCTATCGCTTTAGCTTGTGATGCCAAGTCTGCAGTACTAATTCCATCACTTGGTCTTTGTGCGGTACGTCGGAGGGTTCGAACACAACTCCAGGTGCTAGCCCTCCGGCGGGTGCTTCTCCACAGGTTCCTGCTCCACAGCCCGGTTGGGGTCCTTTCTAGAGCCTCCTCACGCAGCCGTTCGTCCCGGGTCCTCCACCGACGCAGGGGTACTCGTGGCCGCCGCAGGGGCAGCCCGGGCCGTCTCGGTTCCCACGCGCGGCCGGGGTACTCGTGGCCGCCGCAGGGGCAGCCCGAGCCGTCTCGGTTCCTCGAGCTGCCGCGGCTCGGCCCGCCGGCGACTCGTGGCGCAGCGGCGGCAGCCCGCGGGGAGTTGGCCTGCGTGGGAGGATGCTTCGGGGGCTCGGGGACCCAAGGGACGGCGCCACGAGCTAGGTACCTTCTATTTCTGATTTTGGACCTTGTTGTGCCACGTCGGACATGTTTGGCCGATGTTGGCCTTGTATGGATGCATTTGGAGTTGTATGCATGAATTGGGACTTGTATGGAGCCATTTCGACTTGTATGGATGATTTCGGACATTTTATATGGATTTGATGCTATATTATGGTTGAAATGGCGTATTATTGTGAATATATGTGATGAATGTTGTATATCTTGCTTGTGATATCATTGTTTGTGATTAAATGTCTTGGAAATGGAAGAAAACAGGAAAAAAAGGAAAAAAATTTCCCCCGGTTTGCCGATGGCCGGCCGTCGGCAAACCCGGGGGAATTTGGCCCAACGTACCCCAGGTTTGCCGATGGCCGCGGCCATCGGCAAACCGACCATAAGTTTGCCGATGGCCACGGCCATCGGAAAAAAAAAAAATCAGGGAATTCTTTTTTCAAAAAAAAAAAAAAAAAAGCCGGCCCGTGGGCCATCGGAAAACAAGACTGTTTGCCGATGGCCACGTGGCGTCGGCCCATCGGCAAACCTGCCGTCGGCCGACGGCGGGGAGGCTGACGTGGAGTGTTCGCCGATGGGGGCCACGGCCATCGGCAAATAGTTTTCCGATGGCATCCACTTTTGCGCGGCAAAAAATCGTTTTCCGATGACGATATTGCCGATGGGAGGTTGCCGATGGCCACATCACTTTGCCATCGGCAACCTCTTTTCCGACGGCTTACAGTGGATCCGGTAGTGTGTGGCCATTGGCGGCCACCAAATGCCTAAAACTCTGCACGCGGTGTTCGTCAACACGCGCGGCGTGGCCAAACCTCGGTTATCCCCGCGATTTACACCAGAATCACGAGGCTAATCTTCGATCCCTTTCTGAATTGAAGGATCGATCGGTGCGCCGAAGAAGAAAGCATTGCTTTGCTTACAGGCCATATATGCAAGCCACTCATTGCACTGCACCCTTGGAAGAGATCGATCGATCGATCGATTGTCGATGGAGCCTGCCCGATCACTTAATCGCTCGATCGACCGAGATGAAAACGCATCGGTTTCACATTACCAGCTAGCCCCACGCATTCATCTCGTCCTTGTTCACACTCTGTTTCGCTGCATGCGTGTTAATTCCGTCTCTCCCACTTGGTACGTAGTGACTGGTGAGTTCCAGTGACAATTTGACCATGTATGAAATGGCAAAGACTTCGAGCCACGGCGGCGCCTATCATGTAGTGATGATGTAGTACATGCCGTATGCCGCTGAGGAGGACACCGCGCGTACCTCTCCTACTGGCTCGATCCTGCATGCAGTTTTTCTGTCGTTTTTCTACAGGCTACGAGTAGAAAGATGCTGCCGAAAGCACCACTGTCATTTTTCTGTGTCGAGGTCGCCCTCAGACAACGACGATACGTCGATACCCAAATTCTTTGTCTGAAACATTAGAATTGTGAATACGTCATAGATAGGTGCCTTATTCTTTGTTGTTCTGTCAGTCCTTTTTTTTTCTAATTTATTGAGTGACTTGAAAATATCCATTTCTACACTTTCTAGAGCGAAGCCAACTTCATAGTAGAAAACTAGTAGTAGTGTATAACCTATTTTAAAATGAGATATTTCAAGATACATAACACTTGGTCTTGTGTAAATCAGTGAAGAACACTACTCTCTTCAGCAAAACAAACAGAGCCAAAATGGAATTTCACATAAGGGCCTTTTATATAACTTTCGTACGTTAATAATTTTTATAATCACTCTCTAAATCATCATCCGAATACAAAGCGGTCTCTGCTCTATAAAATATCTTAATTTGATTATCAAAAGAAATGTAGAATATAGAATGTCAATTTAATATTTAGATATTTAATTAAAAAATTGTTGAAGAAATGGTTTATCAAAATATCTATTTCTATCTATTTATAATGGATGTAAAGAGGCTCACACTTGGAGGTCATGCCACTCACTGACTCCTATGCGAGAACAAAGGTTTTTAAATGTTGATCTTGTCCAATCAGAAACCCCCGCTTACACAGGATCCATTGCCATCCGACAACAGGGTCGACAGTCGACTAAAATACGCGAGTTTCATTAAATGTGCGTGGCCCGAAGAATCGGCTGCCGTGAGTCATGCCCGTGCCACTGGACCAAGGGACAACGGTCTAAAACTTTGGACAAAGCAGAACGGATGGAAAAAAGATAATTGGGTCATTTTTTGTTTTCGCCATGCATTGAGTTTTCCTTTCAAAACAAAATAGTAGAGATGTTGCAGAACGACGGAAATAGTTTTTTTTTTCGCGATCACTCCCGCCTCTGGACAGAAATAGTTTAGTCCATGCATTGATCTTTCCTTTCAAAACAAAATAGTAGAGATGTTGCAGAATAACGGAAATAGTTTAGTCAATTGGAAGATCAACGTTAAACTGAACACCTTGGATCACACCACTATACTCAAAGACACGCACCGCCACCACTTATCTCTGTGTTTTTTCAGGGAACTGTGGAGGGACAGAAAAAAAACCCTACTCATCCTTGTGTAGGCAATGTGTTGGGAATACCACACTAACACCGCTGTTAGTGGCTGCGGAAGCGCTTAATTTTACCACAATGCAAAATTAGGCCTGGCCGTCACCGGTGCATGGAAGGCAACATATGCATCACACATATACTAGAGAAAATCAGCAGCAATTTTCAGCACATCATCCTTAGTTGCAGCCAAATTAGAACTATCTGCAACTGATCACATCAGCACCAACAGAATAACAGAGACACCAGATTTTAACGTGGAAAACCCCCAAATCGGGGTAAAAACCACGGGACCAAGCCAACCAAATCTTCTTCCACTATATGGTGGTGGGATTACAGCAAGTTCATCTCTAGACACCACTAGAGGCACTCATACATCAAGATACAGAAATATCTTGGCTCTCAACAACAAGATTTGGGGCTGCTACAGGAAGGGATGAAAGACCTCACCAAATGAAGGTGGAACACAGATTAGAGGCAGCAAGGTTGTGGATCTGAAGCTTCACAACCTTGTGGACGAATCCCTCTTGATCTATTGCAAGATCTCCTCTCTAATCTCACTCTCTTCCTCTCTTTTTCTTCTCTCTGGTTTTTCTCTTCCCTGTCTCTCACGAACTGAAGGAAGGGGCTGAACTGAATGCTCTGTTGGATTAGGCTCCAGAGACTTCCCATGCCTTCTCTTGTACTCCAAGAGGTATACTGCTAGATACACACAAGTCTTGGTCCACAAACTTGGCTGCACCTATGACATGTGGGCCTGCTCATTTAAGAGCAATTACTTCTCCTCAACTGCCCACTCATGAGGAGGATTTCCCAACACAATGTCCATTTATAGCCTAATGATTGGTTGGCATCACACATTACTCTACTTCTGTTTCTTTCCCATTGCTAAGCACATACACAATACCTAATGATCTCCAGTTGGCTTCAAATATAGTGTCGTCCCCGTCCCCGTCCCACTGTTAAGTCGAGAATATAGTGCTTCAAATATTTTGCATTCAAAATTTTCTTTATATTTTATTAAAAAATGGATTTTAGTTCCTGGTACTCACTCTTGATTACTATAATGCCATAAATAACCTTACTCTTAGTTTCTATAATAGTACAAATAGTCATTTTAGCCTACACCGTAGCACTTGAATGGTAGAATTTCTTCTATAGAAGAATCATATAGTTTTGTTTTATCAAAAACAAACTAAGGTAATAATGGTCATGTTAGAATGTATAAACTTATATGAAGTAATGACCTACATAATTTGTTGTCTTTTTTTGAGAAGGGCCGGAAAAAACTTTGTCGGGATTTCTATTAGACGAATAAAAAGAAAAGGCAAGTGGCAGCCCAGTTTTTTGACTGGAAATCGGGCCAGAAAACCATACAAATAGGAGGGTACCCTACTCCATTGCACAAAATAGATACCAAAAACTACTCAACTGTAAGCCAACTCAAACCTCGGTCGGATTGGGCCATCGACACGAGCAACTTGCAACTTGGTCGAAAACGACCACACTATACCACTATGGTCGGATTGGGACATCGACCCTAAACTCGGTCGGATTGGGTCGTCGACACGAGCCTCCACTGAACTACCTGCAACACAACTCGCACCGCCACAAGCGGCCGGTCGACGCTCACTCTACTCAAAATATCAACTCAGCGACTGCAAACGACAACAACCTACACCACCACTGGCACCACCCTCGCACCACATCAGCAGAAGACGACGAACCCAGAAGCCCAGCCCCGAGGCATCCCGAACAAGTCACGAAACCTCAACAACGCCTACAAGAAGGTTACGACGCCTAAGCACCGCTGTCGCTTGTCCAAGGAAGGACAGGGTTTTCACCCGAGGTTGCTGGGTGTGCGATGCCCTCAACAGGGGAACAACACACGCAGGTGTCGCCATCGCCAGGCTTTCGCCCAAAGAAACCCCGGCCACGACCATGGTCAAAATGCCGGACCCCACTGTGACACCAACGTCGCCGCCGCCAACCACCAGCCGAGACCTCACCGGGGGTCGACGCGCCGGTCACAAAGCGGCCCGCAGCCGCGCCCGCACCCTCCGACCGCACCCCACACCGAAGGCCGGCCTCCCACCGACATGCTGATTGGGAAGCGCACCTGCCCGAGAGGCACCGGACCGGGGGGGTGGGGGCGAACCCGGACTAGCACCCCAATGACGCCATGGCCTCCATCTTCACAGTAACCGCCCCACAACAGCAACCAAGCCCCTGGGGGTCAGTCTGGGCAATCGGTTTTAACCGACGTTTCGGTTCGGTGTATTCGGTTTTCAAAAATTTCGGTTTTCAGAAAATAGCAACCGATCGGTTGGTCAGAAAATCAAAAACCGAGGGGTTCGGTTTCGGTTTTTTGTTCAGTTTCTCGGTTACCACCGAACACACCGATGAATGGTATAACACAACTTATGCGATTCAGCAAATCAGAGTTGTGGCAAGGAGAAGCATATCACATATCAGTACACAAGCGCACGAGAAAGCAGAGAGAAGCAAGCAAGCAAGCAGAGAAAAGCAAGCAAGCACGCACACGGATGAACGAACGCGTTCATCTGCCGCAGCCGCTCCTCGTACGGATCTGCGAACGCGCCACTGCCGCCTCGGTCCCCATCTGGCGTCTGCGCGCTGGCTTGCCGGGTGCGGTGCGCCGCCGCCGCCGCCGCCTCCAAAGGATAGGGTTAGGATTGGGAGACTCTGATGCCGGTGCCGAGTGAATGCCGTGGCTAGGTATGTCATGTGTGCGTGAGGGATGGAGTATGGTGGTGGGCCGGCGGGGGCTGGATGGGTGTATGTGGGCTGCCTTGCCTTACTGCGGAGTGGATGGGCTGATTGTCTGACTGCGTGTTGCTCGGTTCTTCGGTGAATCGGTTTGTCTCCAGCCAGAAACCGACGCCGAAGCCGAAGGCCGAAGTTCACAAAACTGAAAACCCGAAGCCGAACCGAAAAACCGAAAAACCGATAGTTCGGATCGGTTTCGGTTCGGTTTGGTTCGGTTTCGGTGTCGGTTTTCGGTGAATTTGTGCCCAGATTGACCTGGGGGAAGGACAACATAGACGAGGGCCGCCCCCCAACACCACACGAGCCATAGCCACCACTGCAAAGTGGCCACCACCAAGAAGAAGAAGGGGGCGAGCAGAGAGGGGGGGGACCCCGCCGCTCCCTCTGCGCCCACACGAGCAAGGCGTCGCCGACGAACCCAACCGGAAGAGGGCAGCCCCCCACCGGTCCCGGCACCACCAGCCGCACCACCACAGCGCCGCCGACATGCCACCGCCACGGCTGGCCCCGCCACCATGACGTAGCCGAAGTGGATGACCCACCGCCGCAGACGGAGCTCGACAGCATACCACCACCATAGCCACCACCAACCTGCCCCTCGCCTGCCGCCAAGCCACACCACCAGCCGCCACCACCGACCATCACCACCACCACCACGACACCACCCTCCACCAACACACCACTGCCACAGCACCACCACCAACCGCCGAAGCCGCCGCAGAGCCGCTGCTGCCACCACGCCGACCCCAGCCCCACCATCAGAGCCCCATCTGCTGCACCCTTGCCAGAAAGGACGGAGAAGGAGGAACCCAGCCCCGCCGCTACGTTACAGCACCAGCCAGGGGGGCTCCTCCACCTCCATCACCCGCACCACTCCACCACCGGCGTTCCACAGGGCGCCAATATGATTTGAAATGAAATATCAAGTCATTGGTAGGGTCAGAAAACGTTTACGGCTCCAGACTGGCTCAGCTCAGCTTGGCTTGACTCGATTCTGTTTTTCCACGAGTTGAGCTGGAACTTCAACTCATTCATTTAGAGAGCCAACTTGTGAGCCAGAATCAGCTCTGCCGAAGCCGAGGAAGTCCAAACTGATGCTAGAATCAGGAAGCCTTTACAACCTCGAAGCCCAAGCCAACCGTACCCTATAGGAAGACCCATGCTCCCCTCTCCCTCGATCTATCCCGGCCTTGAAAAGCATTCCACACCACTCCACCTCTCCCACAGAGCCCACAGTCTCAGTTCCTTCAGACGGACGACCCCTGCATCCCTCGCACGCTCGGCAGACACAAGCGCAAAGGCAGCGCACAGCGCTGTGCCTCCTCGCACTCGCAGTGCCCACCACCTGCCGTCCCCGTCCACCTGGCCCGGGACGTGGACGGCTCGCGTCCTCGCCCGCCGGCCCTTCCTTCCCTCTCGCCACCCATCTATAAATACCTGCTCGCGCGCTGCGGAACTGAGAGCAGGCAATTAGCGAGCTGCTTGCTTCAATATAATTTTCCCAGCGCCGATCAACAAGTATAAGCTAGCCTAGTAGCCAGCTAGATCCATCGTCATGGCTGCCTCCACCGCGTCGAGGACCAACTCGCGGGTGAACTACTCGAACGAGATCCACGACCTGTCCACCGTCCAGAGCGGCTCCGCCGTCCCCACCTTGTTCTACCCGGACAAGTCCATCGCCGACATCTTCCCGCCGCACCTGGGGAAGAAGGTACGTATAGTAATAACAGGTCGATGCGATGCTCCTTCTAGCTCCACCTGTCAGCATCTAGCTCGGCAACCAACCGAGGACACTGGCCGGCCGCGGTAATAAACACGGCCGGACTGGTGATAGATGGTCGATGTACAACGTACACTGACGACCTCTCATCTTGCTCGTACGTGACATGACGCGTACTTGCATATATATATGGATGGCAGGTGATCTCGGAGGTGGTGGCGACGTTCTTGCTGGTGTTTGTGACATGCGGCGCGGCGTCCATCTACGGCGAGGACAACAAGCGCGTCTCGCAGCTGGGGCAGTCGGTGGTCGGCGGGCTCATCGTCACCGTCATGATCTACGCCACGGGACACATCTCCGGCGCGCACATGAACCCCGCCGTCACGCTCTCCTTCGCATGCTTCCGGCATTTCCCATGGATTCAGGTACGTGCGCGCCTTACCTTCTTAAAAATCTCAATTTGCCTTTTTCTCTGCTGCTTTTAATTCCGTGTTCGTCCTGCAACTGCAAATGCAAGTGCAGCTTTTGGCGTGCTGCCATCATGTTTCTTTCTTTTCGCGGCAGGCAGCTCTCTTTCAATTCGTTGGATCCGCTATTTCAATCCATTTGTTAGAGTTCAGTAGGACTCTGTTGTCAACATGATGGTGTCATAGCCTTTTACTTGGCTACTAGAGCCATCGCAGGTTATTAGGATGTAGCTACGATATGCCTTTTGTATGAACACACAAAAGAGCTATGCCTTTCATCAGAAAAGAAATATACAACTTGCTCTATGACCTGAACTGGACGTTAGAGTTCTGAGACACAGAAAGCTCTGCCAATAAATTACCTAGATGGTTTACATGAAGATCATCATCACCTTCTCTGTATGCGCGTCCTACTCCTACTACTATACAAATAAATAAACTACGTACTGAAGAAACTATATCGAAACTACTGTGCATACAGAAACGGACAGATCGATTAACTGACAACTGGACAGACAAGCGCATCCAGTACATAAAACAAAAAAAAAAAAAGAGTGTTGCATAAACAAGTCTTGTATACTAGTATAGTACTTCGTAAACAGCTAGCTTATCTCTTCTGAATTTCCTAGTCATGGTGTCAGCTGTCTGGTCGGTAGCCTGGCAGCATACTCGCCAGTAGGATCCAAAACAAAACGGGCATTATTTGGCAGGCAACACGCCGATAGCTCGCGCAACATGTGAACCAGATAAAACAACACCACAAGATAAGAAAGCCTTGATCTCGAGTACTATGATTGGGCAACTTTTGGTAGTAGAACTGATTGGCTCGTATGATATATATGATTAGGGCTCGATGTGCTAATGGCACATGCCGCGCTAATGCATGGCAACCGCCGCGGGGGTTGACATTCTCGTGGCTGTCAAGAAGATGGTGGCCAGGATGGTGATGGACCGATGGTGTACTTAATTATAGCTTGGCGAAGAACTGAAGGTTGTTGGGTGCGTGCATGTGCGTTGCGTTCTCGGCCACGAATCCGCCGGCCGTGCACCGTCTGATCCTGCCGAGATAGACAGACGTGGCATGGGTCATGGGGAGAATATAATCTGCAGGGAAGATTGGAACGTACGGGACCTCTCGCCCGCTCGGTGCTATGCTCTAAAAGTCTATTAGCGGCTCGCGTGGCATGCTTACAAAGTCGCCACCAGATCGTACCACACGCGTGCGTGGACGCGGCCAGCCACGGCCGGCCGGTGTCGCCGAGACGACGAGAACCACAGCCTTTCGTTGATCGGAATATTTCCGACGTGTGCAACCTCCCTGCCCCCGGCCCAGCCCGCGGTAGGGCGGCCAGCCTGATTCGACGGACGTACGTGGTGCCCCCGTGCACCGACGATCGTGCCCGTCACATCACATGGTAAACGAGCGGTTTATTTTGGTTTTGGTTCCATCCATATCGGCCCGGCCGGCCGGCTTCGATAATGGATGGGCTTTGCTAGGCGAATCGCGTCCCGGCCCTGCGGTAGGTGCGTCGTGTGTGACGAAGCTGCAAAGCTTAAAGCTCACGGCATGCGTTAATTTGTGATGTGTATATTCTTCGCATGCATGCAGGTGCCGTTCTACTGGGCGGCGCAGTTCACGGGGGCCATGTGCGCGGCGTTCGTGCTCAAGGCGGTGCTCCACCCCATCACCGTGATCGGCACCACCACGCCGACGGGGCCGCACTGGCACGCCTTCGTCATCGAGATCGTCGTCACCTTCAACATGATGTTCGTCACCTGCGCCGTCGCCACGGACTCCAGGGCGGTGAGTAGTTGATCCTATACCCTGTTGCTGGCCTCTGTTCCTGCTGCTCATCGGTTGCCCTGCTTCTCCCTTCCTCTAGTGGTCTCTGTTCATCGGTTGCCCTGACGGCGTGCTTGTTTGGCTGCAGGTGGGTGAGTTGGCCGGGTTAGCAGTCGGTTCTGCGGTTTGCATTACGTCCATCTTCGCAGGGTAATATGAACGAAAACACGAGTCACAGTCTCACAGATGACAAATCACACTTACTGACCTTATTAGTAGCAAGGACATGACTGTAGTACTCTCGCCAGGAATTAAAACATGGTAGACTTTTAGCGCTAGTAAGTAGCAGTGAGATTGAAGAAATCGATCGCCTGCCTAACTAGCAGGTCCTCGTCGATCGGTAGCTAGGATTAGGGAAGCAAACGAGAGCGAGGCGACTTTCGAAGCCGATGACGTTCTTCGCTACGTACCGATCCAGCCGCCATTCTTTTTTTGGCTTCTTTGAAGATTTCGAATCAATTTGATGTAGTACTCCTACTGTCCTACAAGCTGACACTGTGGTTGCGACAGGTGGTATGAACATAGTCAACATACCTGTAGAACTATAAAATCTTCTGACTTTAGAACTATTCACAAAATTCATTCTTCTGACTAGAACTATTCACAAAATTCAATCTTCTGACTTTAGAACTATTGACAAAATTCAATCTTCTGACTCTAGTAGTACGTAGTAAATAGACGTATGATCACCACCTAGGACCGGGAAAAATGGACTGGCTAGTAAGCGGATTACTGCAGCACACACGGATGAGTCATCACTGACACATACACATGTACACATTTAAGCTAAGACGCGCGGGAAACGAGTGGTTTGCAGGCCTGTGTCCGGCGGATCGATGAACCCGGCGAGGACGCTCGCGCCGGCGGTGGCCAGCAACGTCTTCACGGGACTCTGGATCTACTTTCTCGGCCCCGTCATCGGCACGCTCTCCGGAGCCTGGGTCTACACCTACATCCGATTCGAGGAGGCACCCGCCGCCAAGGACGCGCAGAGGCTCTCCTCCTTCAAGCTCCGCCGCCTGCAGAGCCAGAACGCGCTCGCCGCCGACGAGTTCGACACCGTCTAATTAACGGCCGGTGGCCGGGACCGGTCGGCAGGGGCATCCGCACCTCACCGGCCATGCATATGTGCGCAAGCACGGTGTGTGAGAGTACTGCTGTGTGCTCGCTCTGTTCAAGACCTCAGGTGGGAGAGAGTTAGAGCTGCGTGTGTACTGGTACAGGCTTGATGTACCTACCTACATGTTTGTATTCTTCTCCCGTCGCCTACCTCCACGTAGCAGCGGATCAGAGCAGTATGATGTTTTGCAGCGTTCCTAGCCTCTAACTTGATTTCATGAAGTGCTAAGAAACAGCCAACAGCATCTAGATCTAGCATTGAGGTTGAATATGAATTAAGCACTAGCCAGTGCTACCACAGAGATGATGTGGCGGAAAAACTGTTCTTTTTTGAAATGGAAAGGTGGGGAATCTCTCCCCGGTTTGCTTTCAAAAAAACAGAGATGATGTGGGTACAAAAGTAATTGATGGAACTTCAGATACATTTTAGAGCAGCAAGGTTGTAGTGTGACGACTTAGGCGCTTCTTATTTGTCTTCAAAACCAGTGTTCCATGCAACACTTTGTTCGAGAACAAGTTGCTTTGGAGTTCGGTTTATCAATTCAGGTGATCACCGATGGTAGCGTCTAAGGTTGCAGAGTTCAGAAGCAACCTCGATTTAGTGGCTGGTTAAGATCGAGAGAGGGTATTAAAGATATTGTTGGTTAGAGTTATCGGCTACGTGTACCTGAGGTTGTTGTAGACTTGATACTGTAGTTGTCAAGGACAAGCAGAGACTCTCCTCCTTCAAGCTCCTCCACCTGTAGAGCCAAAAAGCGTTTGCCGTCGCCGAGTTCAATAATCCTCTATCGGACAGTTTCTGCGTGGGGGAGGAGCCAGGATATGAGGATAGGGGTACAATAATGGACAAAACAAATGATAAACGATGGCTATGTCAATTGGTTTTGATCACCAATTATAGTACCAATATACCATGTTTCACTTTCACAAGTCTTACCAAAACAAAATTACATATCTATGCAGTGGCGAATCTAGGATTTTGGGTCAGGGTATGCCTCCCAAAATTTTTGCACACACAATCGGTATATCTATTTACCAATTCGGTAATAAGGCTTATTAAACGGAGACCCATCCTCTAAATACAATATAAATAGTTTCAAAAAAAGCCATATCAATAATTAGAATATGTACATAATAGAGTTCCATGTACTTACAATATTATTTTGCTGAGGATTTTATTTGGCGCTTTCTTTTTTTGCTTTCATTCTTCTGAAAAAGAGAAGCAATATCCCCGTTTCTCTTCATAACTGCATAAAAATTACAAAGAAAGCAACACAAAGCAATTAGCAATTGAAGTATAAATGAATTTTTAAAAGAGCCAAAGAACATGAATCTCACCACAAGCCTGAAGCCTGGACCAAACAATACGAGATCACAAGGACGAATTACGATTGCGCGCCGATCAGCGTGACGGCGTACGCGACTACGCGTAGGGCATGGGCAGGGAAGTCGAACCGATGCGCTGGCCGCCGGGCACTGCCTCAATGTCGTTTGATCCTATTTTGTACTTGTCGTATTGGCTTCGCTGTATTCTCCATCAAACTGACTTGCCGCATGGGCCGCGTAGTCCTGAACCTGACGTTCGCTCGGACGCTGGGCTCGCAGAGTTGCGGCCTGCCCACTCGCTCGTGCCTTGCGTTCGCTGGCTCGCAGATGACGGGATTTTTTTTATAAGATAGATATACGTATATCTAGTGTCTGCTACCTCGGAAAAACAGGGTATGCCTACCCGGCATACCCTGTAGCTCCGCCACACTGTATCTATGAACTTAAATTTAACTCTACGACTAGCACTCTAGCAGCAAGATCGTAGGCCGCAAAATAGCATCAGTACTGATTGATGCAGCCAATTCCTTCTCGATGTAAATTACTGCTGTGTAAGATCAGAAAGGAAAATTTACAATCATTGGAATGTAAGACTTAAAGAGAATATCATTTTAATTAAATGATTCATGATTATAGTCTATAGATTGCCTGCTGCTGCTGCCTTGTGTGCTGGTGGATGAGAGGTAATTTGGACAAAGGCGGCAGCGTGGTGCGGCGGACGGCCTTGTCCGGCGACCGGCGTCGGGCGAACTGGCAAAGGAGAAGGAGAGGTGAACAGACGAATCAATCTGGGCACAAATTCACCGAAAACCGACACCGAAACCGAACCGAACCGAAACCGATCCGAACTGTCGGTTTTTCGGTTTTTCGGTTCGGCTTCGGGTTTTCAGTTTTGTGAACTTCGGCCTTCGGCTTCGGCGTCGGTTTCTGGCTGGAGACAAACCGATTCACCGAAGAACCGAGCAACACGCAGTCAGACAATCAGCCCATCCACTCCGCAGTAAGGCAAGGCAGCCCACATACACCCATCCAGCCCCCGCCGGCCCACCACCATACTCCATCCCTCACGCACACATGACATACCTAGCCACGGCATTCACTCGGCACCGGCATCAGAGTCTCCCAATCCTAACCCTATCCTTTGGAGGCGGCGGCGGCGGCGGCGCACCGCACCCGGCAAGCCAGCGCGCAGACGCCAGATGGGGACCGAGGCGGCAGTGGCGCGTTCGCAGATCCGTACGAGGAGCGGCTGCGGCAGATGAACGCGTTCGTTCATCCGTGTGCGTGCTTGCTTGCTTTTCTCTGCTTGCTTGCTTGCTTCTCTGCTTTCTCGTGCGCTTGTGTACTGATATGTGATATGCTTCTCCTTGCCACAACTCTGATTTGCTGAATCGCATAAGTTGTGTTATACCATTCATCGGTGTGTTCGGTGGTAACCGAGAAACTGAACAAAAAAACCGAAACCGAACCCCTCGGTTTTTGATTTTCTGACCAACCGATCGGTTGCTATTTTCTGAAAACCGAAATTTTTAAAAACCGAATACACCGAACCGAAACGTCGGTTAAAACCGATTGCCCAGACTGACAGACGAACAGTCGAGCAGTAACGTTTTGGGCAAGAAACAAGGAAGGCAGAAAGCCAGGGAGCCACGATGCTTGACGGTCGAGGGACACTTTGTGTATAAACAAATAGTGACGGGAGCCGCAGCTAGTCAGCTAAAGAGGCCAAAATGGGCTGCTTGTTAATGGGCCTCAAATATACAATTAACGTTTGCTGGGTAGTTGATTATGAGGTTGCGTCCCTAGATTTAGAATTAGCCCAAGCTAGTCCATCGACCGTGAAACCAGTATTTAAAATATATATATCTTGCATTAAGAAGTTCGAAGTAAGGTCGAAAGAAGCCGATCTAGGGTTAACCACGGAGAGCTCCATCGAGGCGCCGCCACCGACGTTTTGTGCTCCCGCCAGCGAGGTCGCCGGTTCCTTCCGCCTCCGGCGGCCCTTGGGACCTCGGATGCGTGGGGAACCGCGTGACCTTAATCGGCGGTGTAGATTAGGTCCCTTTTCTAGGGTTAGGGTTTTCCGGCGGCGCGAGCTTGGTGGAGGTGGCAGCGCAGCTATGGTGGAATAAGGTCCTCCCGGTCTTTGTCCACCTCGTCGTCGCCTGCTCCGGTGACGATGGGAGGCCTGTGAGGCGGTGTAGGAGTCTGCGGCGGCTGCTGTTTCGTCGTCGTGGCGGAACGGCGGTGCTCGTGCCGTGTTTAAGGTCAAGGCTACGGTGGCGGCTGAGGGTATGGCGGCAAGATGGAATGCGGTGGATCGAACTCGATCTGCCGGCGGCACGGATCGGGATTGAGCGAGCTTGGCTTCACTGCGACGGTGGATGCTATCGTCGGCGCCGCTCTCGTCGTTTCAACCTGGATTGTGATCCTGACGGATGGGTGCTCAAAGACCTCTTCGCCTCCGCGAGATTGAGCATCTGTTGCAGTCCACCTCAACGCCGGTGGTTTCCTCCGGCTTCAGGTGATTCAGGTTTGGGCGTCGGCTGGTGTCGGCGATCTTCGTCGGCAGTGGATGCGGCCGGCTTCCTTTCTCGTAGAATATAGGTTGGACAGCTGTCCTACGTATCCTTGTTCGGTGTACTTGTATTTGGACGTGTTTATTTCTATTAATTAATACAGGTATACATTATAAAAAAAGTATTTAAAATATATATCCCCTCAAAAAGTATTTAAAATATATATAACAATCTGGGCACCATAGAAAAACTCAAAATTCCCTATCTTCTTTCATCATCTCTCCGTTTTTTATTGTCCCAAAACAATTCTTATCTAAATATATTTTGTTTTATTTACCTATTTATGATAAATCCAGTTACTAATAATTACTATTTATACTTTTTGGTTCATAGATTTTTTTTGTCAAACCTCCAATCTTATCTTTAACCTATTGTAATCGACTTTAATTATATAATTTTTATATCATATTGAACTCGTAGCACGTTGAGTTTTATTTGACGTGCCATCCCTCCTAGTCCCATAATAATAAAACCTCCCCTTCCAAGTCGTGACTAGGACAACGACCATGCACATTGGGCATGTCCCATAATGGATTTTCCCCCAACGTTACCGTTCACACTCATACAAGTGGGGGCCACAAGCAGCTAGAGTGCACCATAGCCATTGCTGAGCGGAACAGAGCATAAGCGGTGTCACCACCCATACTAGATGGAGAGTCCATCGCCAAATGAAGGGAGAAAAGGCGCCATTGCCACCCTGCCAGGTAGAGAGTGCCACCTCTAAACTAAATGGAGGGGAGGGGCCGCCACTGCTAGGTGAGAGGAGGTAAGGTGCCGCTACTACGAATGCTTTGTTTGATGTGGATGGGGTTGAGAATGTGATAAATCAGATATAGGGTGGGTTAATGGTTGGAAGTACTGAGGCCCCTAATTTAGTTTTGGCGATTAATGACCACTAGAGGGGCCATCGCCACTAGGTGGAGGGGAGGTGCCGCTGCCACAGATGCTCTGTGTGATGTGGATGGGAGAAGGGAAAACAAGAGGAATCAAAGATAAGTAGAGTTAAGGGCTAAAAACATCTAGGCCTTTATGAAATCTCTTTTGCCTATTATAATGATGAAACGATCATTGCGACTAACATTTTTTTGCAGTGAGAATCTTAGTATGGCCACAATGTTGATTAACGGGAGAAGATATGATGAATGACACTGAGGTGCTGCCTGTTGGAGCAACCACTATAGAGGATCAGTCTCTTATAAAAAATCTGAAGAAAAGGACTAAATGGGGCCCAACCTTAAGAGCTGCAAGGCCAAGAAGAGAAGCTGATGATGGGAGAACAGTGATGGAGAAGGCTCAGGACCTGAAGAGTGTAAAGAATCTGAGTAAAGCTAACAGATATTTGACCTCTTTTGCTTGTAAAAGCAATAAGTCTCTTTTGAATGTTGCTAAGTCTGTTGATATCTCCTTAGGAGATAGTTCAAGTGCTATTGATAGTAGGATTGACTCTTTAGGAGATAAGGAAATTAATGATAGAGATAATTTTGAAAGTTGTAATCCTAAGATTACTTTGCCATCTTCTTTAGATGATGCTCTGGGATAAATAACTTCCCTATTTTAACTGAAATGACTGCAACTCCTTTGAAGGATGTTGATGGTGTTAACAAGGTTTCTTGGGCTGAAATTGCTTCTAAAAGCAATACTGATATAAATAAAATTGTTAACAATGATAGGAGCAACCTGGAATATTAGAGGCATCAATAAAGAGGGTAGGCTTAAATGTTTGACATATTTTATTTGGGATAATAAACTGGATTTTGTTACTATCCAGGAGACTAAGAAAAAAATGCTTTGAGCAGTCTTATCTTCAATCTGTCCATAAGGACTTTGAGTAGAATTACCTTCCTGCAGTAGGAACTGCTGGAGGAGTTTTAGTGGGTTTCCATAGTAAAAAAATTGAAGTTTCTACTTGGATGATCAAAAAGTATTCAGTAACAGCTATGGTTAGAAACTGTCATGCTAACTTTGTCTGGAGGCTTATTTCGGTTTATGGGTCTCCATATGATGAAGGAAAAGAAAAGTTTATTGAGGAATTAGGCTTTCTTCTAGATAATTGGGAGGGACATACAGTTGTCTGTGGGGATTTCAATCTAGTGTGTAGTGCTAATGAGAAGAGTAATGGGGTGGTTAACCACAGGTGGACTGATTTATTTGTTGATTGGATTAATAAGTTTGGTTTAATGGAGCTTAAGCCTTCTTCTAGGGAGTTTACCTAGACTAATAACCAGGAACACCCTATATTTGCAGCCATAGATAAAATACTCTGCTCAACAAATTTTGGGAATAAGTTTCCTGTGGCTTTTGTGACTACTAAGTCTAGGGCCAGCAGTGACCATGTTCCCTTGATTCTAAATTTTGGAATTAATGAGACAAAGAAACCTAGTATTTTTAGGTTTGAAAAATGGTGGCTAGAGCAACCAAAATTTAGGGAGTTGGTTTGTAAACTTTGGAATACCCCCTGTGCTTTTGATGACCCTTTGGACATCTGGCAATTTAAAGTTAGATTACTTAGGAAAAAAGTTAAAGGAATGGGCTATTAATAGCAATGCTCTTGTTAAAAACAGAAAAGAGAGTTCCTGGAGGAGCATGACAAACTGGATACAAAGATGGAGAGAATTGGGCTATCTAACTTGGAGAGACAAAGGATGCATGTGATTATTGAAGACCTGGAGAGAATTTGGAGGCTAGAAGAAATAAAAGCTAGGCAGAGATCAAGAGAGAGAGAGAGAGAGAGATGTTAAAGAAGGGGCAGAAATACTTCCTATCTCCAGGCTGTTGCCAGCCAGAGGAATAGGAAGAAGAGAATTGCTGGCCTAGAAGTGCCTAATGGTTGGATTGAAGATAACAAGGGCATGCTTTATCATGCTCTTGACTTCTATAAAAACCTGTTTAAGGAAGAGGAAAACAGTGGAGTGAAGTTGGGGGATAATTTCTGGAAAAATGAAGACCTAATGTCTAGGGAGGAGAATGATCTCTTGGAAGCCCCTTTCTCTAAGCAAGAGGTGAAAGAAGCAGTTTTTGGGTCCTATGCTGATGGAGCACTTGGACCAGATGGGTTTTCTTTCATGCTCTACCAAGTGTTCTGGGATGTGATTAAGGAGGATTTTATGAGGCTTATTAAATCCTTTGAGAATGGTTCCCTAAACCTTGATAAACTCAATTACACCATTATCACATTGATTCCTAAGGAACCGAGAGGCCAAACATTTGAAAAAGTTTAGGCCTATTATCTTAATAAATTGTAGTTTCAAGATCTTTTCTAAAGTACATTACAATAGGCTTGTAAAGGTGGCTGACAAGCTTATTGCCTCTAACCGACAACCTTAATTATAGGAAGGTTCATCCTTGAAAGTGTGGTGGCAGCTCATGTAATTATTGATGAGGTCCACAAGCAAAATCAAGAAGGTGTGCTCCTAAAGTTGGATTACGAGAAAGCGTACGATAGAGTTAGCTGGTCCTTCTTGGACAAAATGTTAGAGAGCAGAGGTTTTGGGGTAAGACTAAGAGCTTGGTTAGGACATATAGTCAAGGGTGGCTCTCTATGTGAGAATTAATGATGAGAACAAGTAGCTTCTTTAAAGCTGGTAAGGGTTTGAGACAAGGGGATCCTTTATCCCCTTGATTTTTAATCTAGTGGCGGATGTCTTCTCTAGAATGCTTGATGAAGGCAGCCGACCAGGACCTGATTAGTGGTCTTCTACCTCAAGTTGTGGATGGAGGTATCATCAGTCTTCAGTACGCTGATGATACCCTCCTTTTTCTAGAAAATGACCTAGAGAAGGCTTCAAACTTAAAATGGCTGCTAGTCTGTTTTGAATAGATGTCAGGCATGAAGATCAACTATGACAAAAGTGATCTATTAACCATTGGTCTTGATGATGATCAAGCTAATAAGTTTGCTATGCTTTTTTGCTGGAAGAAATCTAAGTTCCCTTTCAAGTACTTAGGTGTCCCTTTACATCACAAAAACTCTCTAGGGACGACCCCCAACCTGTAGTTGATAAGCTAATCAAAAGGATTGCATGTTGGAAAGGTAGATTGCTTTGTTATGCTGGTAGACTAGTTTTGCTGAAAGCTTGCTTAGCAAGCATTCCCATTTATTTGCTATCCGTAATCAAGTTCCCAAAGTGGGCCATCAAGTTGATGGAGATCCATATGGGTCACTTCCTCTGGGATAACACTGAGGAAAAGCACAAATATCATTTGGCCAATTGGCAGTTGGTTTCACAGAAGCAAGAAATGGGAGGATTGGGGATTCATGATCTTAGAAGTCTTAATCTTGCTCTTCTTGCTTCCTGGATTTTTAGGTATCACTTGAATAAGAATGCTATTTGGGTTAAGATAGTGGATGCTAAGTATAGGACCAATAGTTCAAATTTATTCTGTTGTTCAGATTTGGGCTCCTCTCCTTTTTGGAAAGGGGTCCTCTAGACCACCCAAGTTGCTCACCTTGGAGTGAGATGGGTTGTTGGTAAGGGCAAAAAGGTCAGATTTTAGGAGGATCAATGGCTAGGTAGCACTAGCTTAGCTATCTTGTTTTGGCCACTTTACATTATCAATGAGCAACATGGGAAATCTGTGTGTGACATCTAAGATGGTCAAGAGCTTAAGCTCTCTTTTAGGAGAAATGTGTCAGAAGCTCAAATGAATCTGTGGATGAAGTTAACTAGCTTGGTCGAGGGGGTCCTACTTAATCAGGAAGAGGACCAGATTCTATGGTCTTACTCCTCGAAAGGAACTTACTTAGTCCAATCTTTATATGCAATAGTAAACTGTAGAGGGGTTTTCCCCTGTTTTGTACATCGGTGTGAAAGCCGGCGGTGCCGCCAAGAGTGCAGTTTTTTCTCTCGGCAAATTTCATAGAACAAGATCCTAACAGGGATAATTTGAATAAAAGAAGACCGGTTTAGGATTTAACATGCTTGTTTTGCTGTGAGCACGAGTCTATTCACCATCTTTTGTTTGATTGTATTGTGGCAAAAGAGGTGTGGAAAATTATTTCCATGCTCCTGGGTCTTGACATTGGTCATGATTATGAGTCCATTGCTAGATTCTGGGTAGCTAATAAGAAACATGTTGTTACTAACACTGTATCTTCTGTTGTATGCTGGTCCTTATGGAAACTGTGTAATGAATTGTGTTTTCAGGGTGTGAGCTGGATGAGGTTGAAGATGGTGCTGGTCAAGATTTCAAGAATGATCCGTGGGTGGCTACCACTGTAAGAGGAAGGGGCTGGGGAGCAGTTGGAAGCACTGAGCGTCCGCCTGGAAAGAATCTCCAAGCTTCCAGCACAACTCACATGGAGGGGGACGAGGTGGTCGTCATAGTCGGATCAAACGGGTGTTCGTTCTTCAAGTGTCAGTGATGATTTGGCCGTAGTGCCATGTAATAATCAGTGTAGACCTGGCTTTAGCTGGGTAGCAGCGTTTCAGCGCTTTGAACCTTAAACTTGAACTGTTGAGCTTTTTGCAATAAAAAGCTAGGGAAACCTTTTCTCTAAAAAAAAAATATAGTGACTATATATCAAAAACCACCCTAAAAATTTTGATCCTTACCTAAGTGCATATAGTGGGAGCAAGAAAGTCTTGTTTTTGTCGTAGTGCTACATGCAATTTTAGAAAAAGACGGTAGTGGTTTTGATGTGAAAGAAGTGGTTTACAGAGCTTTCAATCGAGGTAATTAGGGTGAATTAATTACTTGGCTCAGCTTACATGATGTGTGATTGCCCTGGTCAAGCAAAGAGGATCGAATCATGCACCACTCTTTCCAGGCTATTTTCTCCACTCCTTTTACCAAAAGTCCCACTGCTTTTGTGACAGATAAAGAGTTCGATTTGAAGATTAGTGTATTAATTACCATCCAACAGAATATTCTTCTTGCTGCATCCATTTTACTATTTGTGTGCAGTTCTAAAAATATGACTTCCAGTACGTCTTATTTGAGGCTCCAATAATGCAAGTCCAACTGAAGCTATTTGTTAACCCAATATAAACTTTAGAAATTCACAAATCTATTTTGTTTTCTAAAACATTACCACCTCTGCTATTACTTAAAACAACAGTAACATAGTAACACTATACATATTATGATATGACTACCCGTCCATGTCATTATAAAAATGTAACCCCAAATTTACATATAAGTTACTTCAGCCACTATATTAGATAATCTAAACTGTTACTTCTGCCATTTCTAGAAATAAACCAAAATACCACCTGATATCTATATTTCAATTACAAATATATCTATTATTATATTGTGAAAATCCTAAAATACCATAGATAAATGTCTATATATGCAATTCTGTTACTATCAGTATATAAAAACTATTTCAAGTACTAAAAGGTACATTTAGCCTATAGTGGGTAGAACAATATTCGTAGCACTTCAGATCATGTGTTACTGAGTGTTCCTGAGTTGGTTGTGTAACCATATGAGTTGCCTTCTTCAGCGTGGTACACATGGTCGTCGTAGGCACATGTCCTAGGCACTAAGTGGCACGTCGCCTTCAAGATGTCAGCCTACCATATACACATCAAGTATACATACAAGTGGCCAATGTGTATTTTATGTTTCAAATAGCCATGCAAAAAGACTAGCGTCCAATATCTAACCGAGACGTGTGCTAGAACGGAAGAGCTAGAGTTTATTAACCATCTAGCTAGTACTAAAACTATTACTTGTCAGAGGCAAATCAATATATAGCTGAACTGTTATCTGCGTAGCTCATTCTTTTTCAAGGCAAAGTAAACGTCCCTAAAAGTCAGATACCTACTAATACCTACTACATTATTATTCTATGGTGCTGCCAATGCAACGCAAAAGGCTGATCGATGCAGGAATATTGGGCTCAAATGATTCTTTTTTTTTTCAGGAGCGTTGTGTGAGGGAGACAAAAATGGCAAAGCAGAGGCTGAGACACACTCTCCAGATCTCGGTGACAGGCAACATGAGGCCCAAACTCTCCCCAGGTCTTTTCACCAATAACACGCAAAAGCTGGACGCACTAAACGGCAACAACCTATCAAATCGCGCAGAATTATCGCACCCGGCGTGCGACAACCTCTTTCCAGCTTCGTCTTTTGCCATGCACTCTGATACGGCGATACTACCGATAGTTACCTTGCATGAGTTCAACTCGGCCACATTTCTATCGATCCATATGGATGCGCTCGATCGGCATCTCTCCAGGTCACACTACGGCCGAGATCGAGGTGAAAGAAAATGACACGAGGGCACCATATGCTTCCTTTATTTTCCACCACGCACTCACTCACCAGCACCGTACACACCGACCCTTGTGTGATGGAAATGCCAAGATTCCAGACGCAACCTTAGCTTTGAAGTTCCATCATCAGCAGTTGCTGTCAGCAAATCAAACACCCAACTTCCATTGTGTAATAACACCTCACAAAGGCGATCTCCTGAGTAAACAAGCATTATTATAGAATCCTATTTTATATGACCCAAGACCTAATAACAAAGGACTAGCATAAGCATCAATCAATCAGGGTGGACTTTGTGTTCGTGGCCCGTCAAAAAAGGATAGGATCAGAGCACCATTACTTACCCCTTTAATGTTATGTATTCTATCATTCAAAATTTATCATAGGATATAAGAGATTCTAGAAGATAAACCAGTTTTTCATTAAATACTATTCATTTATTAATTAATTATAATCTTAAACTTCTATAAAGCTAAGACACATTCACCTATTTCTCTAACCCATCCTTATGCCACATCATCTGCTTCCCCAATAGTAATTCTTTTGACATGTAAAGTGTCCAAATCAATATCCACTAAAACATCCCACTATTTATTATCTTAACATACAAGGTGTGCATCTCAATAGTTACTGTTCACTTACGATTAAAGTTCAACATGCCACACTTCCTTAAGAATTGTATGAATAGTTTAATTTCATTAGTTCCCGTAGCAACATGTAGGGTAGTATCTACATAGTTAATCACGTTAATGGTAGCATAAAAATAAAAATGAGGTACGTTTTTTATATTCTCTACTAATCTGTCATAAAATTTGTAGAATGCACCATATTATATCACAATACATAGGGAGTAGGACACTAGGACGATTTTGGAACGACCACTGTCTCACTGACATGCGGATTGACAATCCGTCTGTATTGATGGAATATGTTGGCTGTTGCTACTAGTAACTTGATCGTGAAGGGTTCTCAAACCTATAAGATTTAATAAAGCCGGGCTGAGCCTTTGATGACGATTTATATATAAAAAAGTTGACAATTGCGAGCGGGTCGACCGACCGACCTGGCTGTTCATCGACAGTGTCGTGATTTCGCTACCAGGACCTGCCAGGACCCGGGAGCACTAATCTGGCGATCGATTGCAGGAAGCATCCCAAAATTGGTGTGTACGCATGGGGCCGGTCTTGCTGTGCACCTCATGCACACCTGAATAATGGAGGTCAGGACCCCAAATTCCAACGCCGTTGTCCCCCTGATCGCTACACGCATTAGCAGTGTGGCTCAGTGCGCTTGGACACATGTCACCTCAGCTGTGACTTGCCGGCGGTCGGCCGGATATCAACCTGCTCGATGTATCGTCGCCGTCGTCGATTTGTACTGTAGCCAGTGCGACAGGTGCAACGTTAACATTTCCCATGTGTTTTCTGCTGTGCTAGCTTGCTTGTTTCAGCTTTGGGACTGTGGTACCTTTCGCTGCAGACAAGCGGCGCTCGGCGCTCCTCGTGGCGCCGGCCAGCGCGTCGGCCAGGCCTGCGTGGATGAGAAATGTATCTTTCAAGCACAAACGAAACGATCTTGTGCTTTGCTACTAGGGGAGAGGTAGCGTAATTGAGGTTATGATCAGAGACATGGACAATGCTGGAACTCTTACACGTTTGTGGACTGAGTGCTTTGGCGACTGGCGTGGAGGGCACCGTGAATACCGTGTAGTAGTAGGCTGGTACCTTCTTTCCTCCAAATCTAAAGCAAGTGGAAAGGAGCAGGCGCAATGTGCCTAACCAGTCTTATCATTTTTGTTTTGAAGCTATCTTTGGAATAACAAGTGTTGGAGGGTCTCTCCTCTCCACACTTGAATTTTCTTTAACCACTAGATCGGACTTGAACGTCTCTGATGAATCAGCAGCTCCTACTACTATTGATCTTCTTCCTCTCTCCATTCGCTGCCCACCACCCCGCCGCAACGCTCTAGGGCTTGGCGAGAGCTCCACCCATCATCAAGATGCGCCTCTAGAAATGTGCTCCATTTGAGACAGTTCTGCTTGCTAGTTGCCTCTAGAAATGTGGATATTCCTAGAGGCAGCTAGAATTTTATCCATCTCTAGAAAAAAGATTTTTTAGAAGCGGTTGATAATTTGGTCCCCTTCTAAAAGTTGGTGCAGTATAGAACTTATAATTCTTTTTCAAAACAAGTTATATAAAGGCAAACTTCATATAAAAGTTGTAGTACTCCAATATATCTAGTACAACTTTGCAGTTTATGACTTTTCTATTTGAAACTATTTATGGCCCAAATTATGCTTTAAGTCTTCATAATTTGATATTCAATTTTTTTAAAAAAATCAAATAATCTCAGATGGAGAAACTATCTAAACATAAGTTGTGGTTCTCCAAGCAGTGAGCCACAACTTTCTAGTTTACTATTTTTTATTTAATCATTTAGTGCCAAAAATTCTATTTTAAGTTTTCAGATTTTGTTTTTATTTAATTTTTCGAAGTATCTTAACGGAGAAGTAACTTTAACCACGGTTGTACTAATCCAAGATATATAAAACTTTAAAGTTAATGCCTTTTTTATTTGAAATTATTTAAGTGCTTAAAATTTCCAAAGTTGTCTAATAATATTACTTTTTAACTTAGAGTTCTTAAACTAAATTACTAATATTCGTATGATAATATTTTGTTTAAAAGATATAAAGTTATTTGTAATAACAACTTATAAATTTTATTATCATGGAGTAAATATAAATTAAAATGGATTGTTAGTATTGTTGCTTTTGTGATTTGATAAGAGAAACTTTTGCACACTTGATAAGCTATTAACATAAACATTTATCCTATTGCTTGGCCTAGAACACATCATTATGTTCAATTTTTACTCAGGAGTGATAGAAGTATATAATTTAGAAATATATAAAACATACTTTATGGATATTGATTTTTTAATAATAACCTAAATTAATATTTGCATGTAGATTTAAGAGATTTTCTTGTTTATTTCTATAATAGGCGAGGCCGATAATTTAGGTAACATAAAAATATTTGCTTTGTATTATATTTTGTAATAGCATATATGGTTTTCGACAGTCATCTGAATGCAACCTTACAGGTAACATCGCATTATATAAATTTCATAATGACGTGGGGAATTTATAAAAAATACTAGAGTATTATTTTAATTTATCACTCATAGCAGTAGAATTGGCCAATTTAGGTATAAATTTAGGGGCTTAGTAATTTAGGTACAAATTTAGGGGGTAATTTAATTGTAACTTAAGGTGTTACATTATATATTTCAGACTAGCATAAGGGACTGGCAAGTGCCTACGTGACCTTGTGGCAAAAGACCGAGCATAAGAGACTGGTGGGCCTTTGACAAGGCAAATGCATGAGATAGTCCCTTACGGTGCACAGGTTAGAACCGGGTTGGCTTTCGGCCTATGCTTGCTATGCACTAAATTTGATGGTGACCCCTGTTTTATGAAAATGCTTAAAACTGATCCAACTTTGCTTATGTATCATATTTCGTTTCACTTGATCAATTTGAGCATTGGTGTTGACTTGTGCTTTTTGATATACACTTGCCATACTTGCTAGATCATCTATGTACTCGAATTGCTATACTTGTGAAGCTCTACATCTTGCATTTCTTTCATGGCATAATTTGAGGGGGAGTTGCAGTCTCTTTTGATCTAATCTTGATAAGTGCATGTGCCAACAAGCGGGAGAAGCATCCACAAACCTAGAGAGTTCTTTTGTAAGTATGCATTTGTCAAGGGGGAGTTGCACTCCGAGTCTTGCGGTTTGAGCTATTTTTGCTAGATGTGTTGAGCCGTTGCCTCTTCTTGAGGGTCTAGCCGTTTTTCAGGTGTTCTTTGCATTGGTAGTGGTGTTGAGCCTTTTGCCTCTTCTTGAGGGCTAGCTTTGGTTTCCTTGGTCGCGTCGAGCCGTTGTCCATGTCTTTGGGGACCAAGTTGTGACTTTGTTTTGCTCATTGCAAATGACCCGTTTTCTGCTTGTCTTTGGCTCTTGGTCATTTGGATGGGTTGTCTCTGGTTTGTGTTGGTGTTGACAATGCACTCATCAAGGGGGAGATTGAGGACACATGGTTTTTACCATAACCATTGTGTGGACTTATGTGTGATGAGTGATTGTCAACATACCAACACAAGGCGTGTGTGTGTTCTCACTAACCGATGGCACGCGGTTTCGTGTCAAACAATGGGGTCTCTTGGCTCATGTTGTCTGCAGGTGTCGAGCTCGGAGACGGTGGTCGACAGTCGGTGAAGATCAAGTAGGGCGTGCCGTGCTGACGGACCGGGTGCGATGAAGGGCGGACGTGAGGTTTGGATCGAGGGACCTGAGGACCGGGCGGCCAGCCGTGGTGGCTGACAGCTGGGACATTGACGAGCGCAAGTGTACATGGCGGGGGACGCGTACGGGCTACGCTACTCACGGAGGGTTTGGTGGTTTCGCCTCAAAACCATCGGCAGCGGGTTTCCCTGGTTTGCGCCTCAAAACCGGGGGCGGAGGTCCCGGTGCGGACGGACGACACGTGGCGGCATCGGGGAGATTGCTTGGAAGCAAGGCTACCGGTGAGAAGGTGTTGGCATTTCTTAGCGTCGCTACCAAGCATGGAGGTTTTATGTCCATCCCAGGTAACGGCACCAGAAAGCCAATTGGTATAAGTTACGCAAACAGTGAAATCCGCAAGTGCACGGATACCGTTGTAGCTTTCACCCAAGAGTATTCCAGATATCGTATTTATCCTCGGGAAGCAAAGGGTAAAGAAGATGATAATTAACCTTCATACATCTGCTAACTAATATACCAACTAGACTAATGAGGGGGTAAAAGATATAATCGGAGTTTTTGATAAGTGACACGCACAAGAGAACCCTAAAAAGAGAGCAGAAGCGGACTAGCTAAGCCGGGAGGTCTACAGGAGATGCCAAGATTCCTATTTTCTTCTCCATTACTTGTGGTTCTATTCTAGTCTAAACCAAAGGAATAGCTAAGCGGAGGTCAACATAGCAGTTATACCGAGACACTTCGGAGCAGCGGTACCTTTCCGGTTCTCGAAGAGACTGGGAAGGTTTAACCGGGGGAAGGCCGCCAAAAGCTCTACGAAAACACCAGCCCGAACGTGGTGGAATACAAAGGCCTGGTTGGAGCTGTCACCCCCGGGGCTACCACAACTATTCGTGGGGCTGGGCGCATTCTCCGGTGACTCGCTAGCCCAGACACCATGCCTACACTAGCGGTTACGTACTCTAGTCACGATCTATAACTAGAGCAATCGGTCGACCAGAGAACCCATGCCAATGTATAATCACTACACTAACCAAGCTTAGCTAAAGAACTAAGGCATGACAAGATAACCAAATGCGTAGTTCAGTAATGTAAAGAAGATAAACATATTGAAAGTGCTTGAGCCTTATAGAGGACCGATACAAGAATTGCCGGAACTCCGATGACTACTCCGGAATTTGAGCTCTCCTCTCCCTCACTGTTGACACTAGATACGCACACGAAAGAATCAAACGAAATAATCCGCAAGCGCACGGATATCGGTGAGCACTTCACCCGGAGATAAGTCCCGAGTATCGTATTTGTTTTTATCCGCTAGAAGAAAACGTGCAATAGACTAACCTTATCTTTACTACTACCCCTGGGCTGCTAGTCAAGTGAGAATTAAGCGATATAGAGAGAACTCCTTCTTCAGTCTTCTTCTAACCTATGGCAAGCTTTGAGACTATTGTTCTAAGGGGGTACCTGAGGAAAAGACACCGCAGAGGATGCTAAACCGGGCACAAAGGACCTACCTTGCCTACCAACGGGAAGTGGATTACAAAGATAATAAAGGGATTGTCACTTCCCTCACTACTACCACGATTCTGGCCGAATAGGGAGCATCTACAAGTGAACCTAGCCTAAGCACCACGCATATGCTAACGCGAAGCGAATAAAGTAAACTTGTAAACCGAGGAACAATAATAACAACGAACTTACTAGTATTAGAAGTTGAATTGCCGAATGATCCTGAAACCAAGCCTCGGGTTAGGAGACTTGATCCCGCAGATACACTGGAGAGGAGACATCGACAGGCCAGGCTTCCTCCAAATCTACCTCCACTCTATACTCTCTCAATCTCTCTTGATACTAATACCCTATAGAGATAGATCCATTCGAGGGACCCTTCTCTATCTAACTCTCTCTCTCTCTGGAATGAAGTCTAAAATAAATTAGAGAATGAATTAGGGTTTCTCCCAGGGCCAGGGGTTCTGAATATATAGCCCTCTAGGATGAACCACAGCCCTCGGATCAAACCGACCTAAATGGACGATAATTATTCATCTTCAAAGTCGGTGGAGGCAGGATCCGCGAGCCTCCACCTGATTGGTCCAGGTGGAGGGGCGGCCGACTTTGGGCTAGGGGCGGCCGCCTCGGTCTATGCCAGGGGCCCTAGGCTTCAGGTGTCGCCTCCTGGAGTCTTCTAGATTATACTTTTTCACCCGTTCGGTCTTTCTCTCTATGTAAACCCGACATGTGGACCAGCTTGGGTAGTTTTCAGCTGTCACCCTGCAGAAATAGATATTCACCAAAACTCGTGGAATTCTATCAGTGGTAACCCTATATCTATCAAGTATTTATGAATAGGTCCATTTGCATGTTAAGTTGACGGTTGATTTTATGAGTTAACGACCGTCAACAAACTCCCCCACACTTGTCTTTTACTCGTCCTCGAGGAAAAGGATGGATTACTTTAAGCATAGCCTCAAACCAAGACATCAACATTAGATTATCCCTGATCATTCCTGTACTGCGGGATTCAAAGTGTCTACCATAGAACTTTGGGAAGTTGAAAGATGGAACAGCGCGAAGTAGAGATCCTTCTTCTATCAATCCTGTCACTTGGGGTTTTTATAATATTTTTGCAAAGAAAACTTAGCTTACCCTTCTCCATCATGTAGTACACTCGAATCACTCTTTATATGTGGTATTTGTAGAACTAACCATTATGTATAGAGCACTCAAATCACTCAATGTATGTAGTATTTATGGAACTCACTTGAGGCATGTGAAAGGGTATGCCTCCTATTCTATAAAGGCTTATGTGGAGTTTAAGATATTTCAAGGAATAGCATTTTTATCTGCGTATATTGATTAGTCAAAAACGAGAACCAAGGAGAGGGGGACCTTACTCTAGATCAAGTGTGTGCAAGTGTGTGGAATATTTGGTGGCTAAATTGATGATAATGATGCTCCTTCCCTCTCTTGCACACTCTTCTCTTGAACATTGCTTTTGCTGTTCTTCTCTTGAATGATGAATTGATCTTCTCTGATTAACTCTTTGAACTTCTTTGAACTTCCTTCTCTTGGAATCAGAAAACTTTGGAGCTCATGGGCTATCTCTTTCTTTTCTTTTCTTTCTTCTTTCTCTTTTTTTTTAACAACATTTTTTTTGCATAGCCCATGTCTCAATCTTGGACACAATAACTTTCTTGAAAATGATAATGATGACACATGATGGTGACGATGATGATAGTAATCTTCTTCCAATATACTAGATGATGATAACAATCCTTGGAGCATATAGAAGTCCTAAAAAGTGTATGTATCCTCTCCCAGTGTCGGAGATGGATAAATGGCGAAAAGCATGTTTTTGCGTACTCCCAGTGTAGGAGTAGCAGGTATATATGTGGGTGTAAGTGCACTTGATCATATGAGTAAGAGACCCTTCTCTTGGCTCTAACACCGCCAAGACTATTCTCAACACAAATAAAAAGCTTATGTGCTGGTCTTCCAGAATTTTGTCGACAAGGCTCTATAGGCATTTATCACCACAGAGGAGAAGTATAGCTAAAATTTTAAGATTTTCGAAAAGAAATTCTCCAAGCAACTAGATATCAAGAAATCAGGTTCTCATGGTTCATGCTATCTCACTGTCCTCAACAACTTAAGTAAAATGGGGTCCCTATAAAATAACGTTCCCAACAGCAACAGGGACTCCCAGGAATTATCATGGTGTGAGTCTATCTTGGGGTCATGATTAAAATAATCTACCTCTTCAATATATATAGCAGGTGATTTAATTCAAAGTGTTCCCCAAACGAATCGGAAAAACGTGATCGGTATAAAATTTGGAACGTAGGGAAGCAAACCTGACCGTGGACGAAAGCTGGAGCCAAGTGGGCCCACCCCAGGGGCGGGCGCCTCAAGATTTGGGGCGGCCGACTCGCGGTGGCCCTCGGGTCCGCTTCGCCGAGCGATCTTTATGTCATATCTTTCCAAATATTTTTGCTGTTTCGCTGATATCCGTTATTTTCGTCGTCGGTTGCCTCCCCCACACTAGATTCCTGTTATCTTCATTCACAACAAGGTGGAGACAAAAGAGGCAACACATATCCAAATAATAAATATAACTAGAAAACTTTATTTCATCTTCATTAAGGCCTGGATTACAAATATTGAAAGGAACTAAAATCGAACTAAACTTTTAACTAAGCACACTGCAAACTGTGACGGTTCGTTGAGGGATTAACTCATTCTTCTCATTTTGGACAACAGTCATGCCTCCCTTTTTAGGCACAACTTGGACAAGGCTGACCCACTCACTGTGTGGCACGGGGTAAATAATCCCAGCGTGCAACAGTTTTAAAACTTCTTTCTTAACAACTTCCCTCATTGCATTATTGAGTCTACGTTGGGGTTCTCTAGATGGTGGAACATCAGGATCTGTGGGAATGCGATGGGTACAAAGGGCAGGACTAATTCCTTTGAGGTCCTGGAGTGAGTAGCCAAAAGCTTTTTAATGTTTTTCTAGAACAGCCATTAAGCGAAAAGTTTGCTCCTGAGTGAGAGTATCACTTATGATGACAGGAGACTCTGGATCATTTCCTAGAAAGGCATATCTAAGACCGGGTGGTAAGGGTTTGAACTCAATAGGAGGCCTAGGTGGTAAGGTAAACTCATCTAATGGTTCATTCTCAGAAGGGTCAGCTTCTTCTTCTATGAAGAATCTAGCTTTGTCTTCTAATTCTGGTTTAGCTAGGAATTCTAGAGAAGCTGCTCTAAATTCCTCCAATGGATCATAATGCGGATAGGGCTCGGTCCTAGCATTTAGAGAGCGTGAAATGGACATTGCAAACTGGAGTTTCTTGCCTAAACAAATGTTTAGTTTCCCAGTTTATCCTTCATAAAGAAGTCTTCTAAATGGTTGTCCTATCAACAGGTGGAAATCCCCTATGTCAAAGACATAAAAGCTCAAGTGGACAGGGGTTTCTTCTACCCGGAGTGGTAGGACATGTAGGATTCCCAAACAAGGAAGAATTTGTCTCGAAAGATTCCTTATGAACTTCACTGTTGGGGTTAATGTCATGTCTCTTTGCAAATATTTTGCTAGTGTGGTAGACATGATATTTATACCCACAACTGGATCATAGTGAGCGTCTATGCGATCATTGTTAATCATGCAATAAATGGGGAGAGAGAATGAATCCAAACGAATTATTTCGGAGGCCGGGCTTCCTCCAAATCTACCTCCACTCTATACTCTCTCAATCTCTCTTGATACTAATACCCTATAGAGATAGATCCATTCGAGGGACTCTTCTCTATCTAACTCTCTCTCTCTCTCTGGAATGAAGTCTAAAATGAATTAGAGAATGAATTAGGGTTTCTCCCAGGGCCAGGGTACTGTAGCAGACTGACCGCGGTTACTGTAGCAGAAACACTGTAGCAGCGGACTGCCCGAGGTTCCTGTAGCAGGGTTACTGTAGCACCTCGGACTGTCCGGGGTTACTGTAGCGGACTGTCCGGTACTATAGCAGTTTCGCTGTTTGCTCCGTAACTT
This sequence comes from Themeda triandra, assembly GCA_018135685.1. Lineage (NCBI taxonomy): Eukaryota > Viridiplantae > Streptophyta > Magnoliopsida > Poales > Poaceae > Themeda > Themeda triandra. The sequence goes on along the minus strand of JAENPR010000393.1, from coordinate 444,625 downwards.
GCCCGTTCGGACTCCGATTTGCTTTCCGTTTGCTCCGCTGGTTTCGTGGTGATCCGCTGTGTTTTTTGGGAACGTCCACCCTCTCAATAGGGTCGTGATCACTACGTATTGTGTATCATTTCTTGGGTTGATTGTTTGAGCCTAGAACGTGAAAGTTTCGAAAGAAATTTTTGAGGCTCCCATTCACCCCCCCCCCCTCTCGGTCGCCGTTACCGGTCCTTTATTATTGACTATAATGTTTAGATTCTACCAAAATAAAAGACAAAAACTTTTAATTACTGCAGGATTTTATAGAATTTTTTGTGACATGTCTTGTGAAGATTAACATCAAGATTTTTTATTTTATAGTTTTGCAAAGAACATCAATATTTTCTAATAGTATACTAAGCCGGATAATTGTGTGAACCACTTGACTAGCTTGGCATAAATGGTTATACTTGTGACACAGGATACAAGCTGTCAAGCATGAAGGCGCAATGATCAGATTCAGTTTTCAGATAACATATTTCACAGGACAACCATCAAGGCAAGGATTTGGAGTTGCTGGAGAAGCTAGGCGTGTATTCAATTCCTGCGGTGAGATAGATACATATATAGCCCAACTTGGTTTTGGTCGCGTGATGAGCTTGGCCTTCTCAAACCAGCTTGTAGGTTAGGATAAATCGCAGTGCATGACCAACCTACAGAAGATTGTGACTTGAGAAAGCTCGATGGGTCGCATATAAGCCCGTTTACATGTGATCGATCTGATCTTGTACGAGCTCTCAAGGACCCAAAGTTTGATCCCAAACAGGCAAGTTGCTCGATCTGAATGTCGTTGCCTGTAAGCAACAAGATGCCGGCCACCTAAAAAAATGCAATCTCCATTTACTCCCCGGTCCAGGACATTCGTAGATCACAGAACTCAGGTAAAGATTTCTAGGCGGAAACGTGAGATCAGCATCATAATAATAATATTTCACCGTAGAACAATTGGTGATCCAATTATCTGTAGTCGTTTTCGTGCTGAGCTGTTCAGTGGAGGCTGATGGTTGTGAAAACTTTTTCACGTCCACTAAGCTACTCCTTTTCCTCATCTTTTGCTGTTGTTATGTTTTGTCTTGTAAAATTTTGACTTTCTTTTTAATACATTAGCTTAGTAAAACTCTTGCTGACTTTTGAAGAAAAAAAGATCTTGGATTTCTTGAGGCTTCAACATATATAAGATAACTCGTCACTATCTCGAGCCATTATATGCTTAAATTTGACTTCTACGAAACAAAGCTTAAGAACATAATACAGGGAATATTGAACTATAAACTCTGTAAACAGATACAACTACGATCATATAATACCAATGTGTGTGTGTGTGTGTGGGTGTGTGGGTGGGTGGGTGTGTGTGGTGCTGGTGGGGGGGGGGGGGGTTGGGTTTATCGTCAGTAATTTTATCTTTAGGTTAATGCATGCAGCATGACAACATTGTTTAAGGTCCAATGGAAGTCATACTCGGGAGGAAACGGAGTCACTGTCAAAAACAAAAATTTCTCTCCCTCGCATCATCTCCCCCCAGAAACGACTCGGGGCTCCCTCCCCACCACCGTTGAACCCCTCCTCTACTCGCCGGTTCCAGCCGCTGCAGCCGCGCCACCTCCTCGCCGCCGCAGCCAACCAACAGGGGTGCTTGCCTGTGGGCTCCCTCTGCGTCCCCTTGTCCCCCTCCCTTGCGCCCCCCTCCTCGCACCTCCCCACCTCATCTCCCCTCCACCTCCTCCCATCCAACCCCGGCGCCGACGAGCGGATCCGGGTGTCCCCAGCCGGATATGGCGCTCACCGCGGCTTGGACGGGCGACAACTTCTAGGGTTTCAGTGCCCGGCCCCACTCGATGCCGATGCCTCCTCGTCGACGGGGATCCGGGCCCGCCACGGCCAGATTCGTGCCCGCCGTACTTGGATCTGGGGGCTCAGCGTGGCGCGTGGCGCCAGGCCAGATTCGTGCCCGCCGTACTTGGATCTGTTGGCCAGGCGCGCGAGCGGGCGCGACGCTCAGCCAGGCACGCGGGCGGCGCGGCTCGCAGCTACTAGGCGACGCAGATGGCCTGGCGCTCGACCCGGCGCACGGGCAACACAACGTATGGCCAGGGGCGCGTCCAACGCTCATGGTGGCTCCCACAGCTTGTCTGGCCAACCTTGTTGCGCGTCCCGCTACCGCGTGGTGCCCACGCGTTGGCTGGCGCGTGACCGGCATGGGTGAACTGACCCTGGCCGTGCCGTGGGGGCGGCTTCGTCATCTGCTGGGGTTGCTGTCGCTTATTGGTTGGTCCGTGGTACTGTGGATGGCCTGCCCGATCTACAGATTCGGGGAAAAAAAAACCCTGCCTAGTTCCATTGGGCCAGCGACGGTGGCGTAGCTGCGTCACTTGCCTTCTTAGAGGCATCGTCGAATTACTATTGATCCAGTAGGATATGGTCAAAAGACCTTTTGTTGCTCTCCCTAGCGTTGTTGGCGTCCATGGACATCGAAGCCCTTCCTAAAGGCAGCGCTGGAGCATTTCTGCAGTCCATCTCCCATGGTCGTCGCCCTAGGTGACTGTGCTATGCCTGCCGGTGCTTCATCTGCTCTCCGCTTTGGTGTCTCCGCTGGGGTGTTGGTGTCGCCGTAGTAGCTCGTAGTGACTACCTGGTCACTGGCAGTTCGATGTCATCTTCGCGGTGGCTACCTAGTCACTGGTAATCTACATCGCGACTACCTGGTCACTTGAGGTTTGAGCACGACGTCTCCTTCGCAGTGGCTACCTGATCACTGGCGATTTCACCTCGCGACTACTTGGTCGCTTGAGTTCCTAGTGGAGGCTTTGCCACCGCGGATGGACCCTCTCGACTGGCAACCTTTGCGCGGATGTATCTCTTGCTGCATGCATAGTTTAGTTGGTTGTTGGTTGGTGTGGGAGGTGGGGGCCTCCCCCTCTCTCTTGTTTTTCTTGTTGTCTCTTTTTGTCGGGATTTCGTTGGTAATCTTGGGATTAATTGTGAATCCCTAAGGGGTCTAGGGAAGTGAGATTGGCTCACTTGGCTAGGTGACTCAATGTGGCACTACACCTAGCCACCCAGGTTTGAATCCCGTCGGAAGCGAATTTGGGTGCCTATTTTCTATAAAAAATAAGTACTGTGGGGAACTCCCCCACATTCACTATGTGCAGGTCTACGCTTAATGAAATACGGGTCATATGCTCCAGTCTCAAAAAAAAGTTAATTTTCTATCACTTTGATCAAGTTTACCGTAATAAAAAAAGATATGAACATCCACAACACCAAGCACAAACAAATGCACATCAAGACACATTTAATTTAATGGTGGATTTGATGAAACTATTATGATATCGTAGATATACTTGCCTACGATGGGTTGTTTGGTATGTCTCGAGGAGTGGCCGTGGTTCCCGTCATGTTCATCACTGCTGAACAAGCTAATATTTCAAGAGATTAGCCATCACTGCTATCATATTCTTCCCATCATGTTATTAGCCACGTTGGAAATATACACAAATGCCGCATTTCAAGAGTTCACCGACACCATGTCACACGCACATATATGCATGCCTAAATATATGGCAACGTCAGCTGTTGGCCGCACAAGCGGCATCTTCTGCTAGTCTGAAACACCCAGAAAATTGTAAAGTAAACGCATACGTGGTTGATCGAGAGTGCATGCTTTACACAACAATCGCAAACACGACTACAACCACACGTACAAGCACTATGAGGAGATCAATCAGGATCAGAAGCACTCCTAATTTTTCCAAAGTATACTTGACAAGCATTATGGACATTGCCATCTCATGACACGCGCAAAACCAAACAGCCACAGCAACGTGGACACGGCTGCATTCATACGCACACCCTACCCTACTCAGCTACCTACACCGTTGATATACACGATCTCGTTGTCACGGCAACTGTTGGCGTTTGATCCGTATGTCACACGAGGGGGTGGTGGTGGTAGCGCCCTAGCTGCTTTCCCCGGCCCTTGCTGCAGCACTAACCCGAAAATCTGAGGCCGACTTGACGAAATCTGAGATCAATACGATGACTGGTGGTAAGGCTTTGCTGGATCGGACAGGGCATGCATGTCCTACGATCTCCATTTGTGTGCACGTCCATCAACCCGTCTTTTTTTTTCCTTTTTGGATTGGAAATGTGCATCTATGTGTGGTCAGGTCACATAATCGTCTCGGCCTCGCCGTCGGCTGTGCCTAAATATGGCGCGCGGCGCATGTGTTTCGCTGTGGCCTAGTGGCCGGCGGGCTATAGCTTTGACGATCTGAAAGGAAATGAGGAAATGGACTCATCATCACTGAGCAATCCATCGCACCAATCTCGCGGCGTGATAGATCTACATGGACCCGTGAAGGATCATGAACGAATGGATCGATACATGCATTCGTTTTTGCTACTCTGCGGATGTAACCGGTGACGCTGCCATGCCAACCGGCGTGCGCATCCCAGTGGTTCGCGGCAGCGACGGCGTGGGGACGCGAGACGACGGCGAGAGCGAGAGCTCCCGAGGCGGCACCTTGGCCGGCCCCGGCCGGCACCGTGACGTCGCTACGCATTCCTTTGCCGGGGTCACGAGTGGTGACGCATGGGGCAGGCAGGTGTGCCGCGAGTCGGGTCGGGTCCCCAGGCGGCATCAGTGGAGGGAAGATTTCCTGGCGACCTTCACAGACCCTGTGCAGCACAGTGCACGCACAGGCACGGCCTTAGCTTCTTCAGGTGGTCCTATACTACTGTGTTGGCATAGCAACTTAGCATGCTGTCAACGGTGCTAGTCAACTTGAAAACAGAACTCTGATGAGCTGACTCATCTTGCTTGCCCTTCTTTTTTGTTTTGTATGTATTCTCCTTTGGTTTTTTTAAACCTAGTGACGACACTACTCTTTTTGTACCATGTAAAAAACCTAGAATTAATACCCATGAGCTGATTCAAGCTTAATTTGCATCTATGGAATAGCGCTAATGCTGTGGAGATTTCATATCTCAGTTTTCAAGACTCTTACTTAGAGGTGAGAAACAATGTAGACAAGTTTCTTTTCAAGAAACTTTTATCAGTTCTATCTTCAAATACTATATCATTTCAGCTTATTCAATGTCCATAAAACCCTCACCGAGACTGGCTTAATAATAAAGTTTTATCTAGCTGTAACAGCCAAGAATCGCAAATCCTTCGGGTTTACCCAAGCCTGGTGAAGTAACCTCACTTTGATGCTAGCTAGATTAAGTCTATGATTAGGCTTAGGCTATTTGCTCTCGTCGCATAGCCAGTGTGGAAGGAGAGGAAGGCACAGTTGTTTCTTAGTGATGCATCATCCGTGTGGTAGGTGTTGGATAGAGTCAAGCATAAAGAGCACATCTAAGCAACCAACCGGGGGCCAAGCACTTAGGGACGGCTTATTTGCGAGTGCGCTAATTGCGCTTCTTGTAATCAATCATTAATCTATATCTTAATACAAAGCAAACGCAGAGAGGAAAAAATCGCCCCCAAGCATGGCAAAGTAATCTTGCTTTTCCTTGATTGTAGAAGTAACCTTGCTTTGTCGGCGGGCCAGGGCTATATTTGGGACTTAATAAGGTTGCCTGCTAATGGCACATATTTCTGAATGAGGAAACATAGGTTGAGTAAAATCATATTTTATAAAAGAAGAGTGTCTGATTAATTGCAATTATTGTGATGCAAGCTCAGTTGAATCTATATGTATTTTGTAGGTCGAATTTTATGTTGTAAGAGTGGATGCAGTATGTTAGAATGTATGTTTCGTTGTCTACTTTAGGATGTACATGTGTCTCTAATATGTGAGCCCTACACTTTTACGCTGCATGCCTGCATCTAAGCCCAACTACCACCGATTAAGCCACATGATGTGGTGTTTCATTCACACACGTGCGACTGCATCGCGTGGCCAATTACACAGTGCATCCATCCATCCAATCATCCACATTCTCTCCGCCTACATACATACACATCAGGGAATGCAGGGCTGAGAACATGGAGGGAAGAGTGTAGTCGTGGAAGCACATATGGTATCATGTATATTCAAGAGTAAAATGTATGGCTAGGCCACTAACTTGTGAGCTTGTGCCGATTTGGGCCATCAATTTAGAAAGTGCATTTCTTGTCTAAAAACTTGAGAAGTGGTTTATAAAGAGTCCATACCCCATCGTTTCATGTTTGTATTTGTAGAAACCTCCCTATATCTATTTTTCTTTCAAAAGTTTGTCCTTTCTTTCTCGTGCTCTCCGCCTCCATCGCCACATCTACCGCACGGCTACTCTCCACGCTCGAGCTCCAGCCCCGGCGAGGCCCCTCCTCGCGGCGGTGGAGGGACTTGCACCCGCGCTCGCGACAGGCTCTGGCGGGTGGCTCGACTTGGAGGTGAAGCTCGCCCCCCGGCGGCGGACCTGTGCAGCGGCCCTAGCTCTCGGCAGAGGCGCGGTGGCTGTGCGAAGGCGACGCGCACGAGCTCCTCTCAGCCAAGGCCGCGCGACTGTCGAGCGAGGCGGAAGCAACGCGCGTGAGCTGCTCCTCTTCCGGGCAAGGCCGCGCGACTGCCAACCAGTGGCTCGTCGCACTGCAGCTCCTCCCTGCTCCCTCCGGCGCGGTGGTCCGGCGGCGGAAGCGAGGGCGGCCCGCGGAGGTCTGGCGGTGGGCGCGGCCCCCTCCTTGCTCCCTCTGGCGCGGTGGAGACGGGGTAGGGCAGCGCGGAGGAGCTCGACGACGACCTTCTTCGTGACGAGACCACCTCCGCGCGACGGGTCTGGCGATAGGAGCGGTGGGTGGGCTGCTTCAGCGGTTGCGAGCTCGGCGCGATGGTGGCCCGCGGAGCTCGCTCGACGACAACCTTCTCCTCCGCGGAGCTCAGCGCGACGAGACTTTCTCCTCCGCGCGACGAGTTCGACGAGCGTGCGCGGCCTCCTTCTCTCCCGCGCGGCCTCCTTTCCTCTCCCTCTCCCTGGGCCTTGCCGCTGTCGATCAGCCACCACTTGTTCGTCACCATCGCGTCCGCCGTGTTGTGCTGAGTCTGTAGAGCCCAACCGCGTCTTCGGAGACCTCGCCGTCACCGGTGAAGGACAAACTTGTGAAAGAAAAACAGATATAGGAAGGTTTCTGCAAATATAAACATGAAACGAAGGGGTATGGACTCTTTACGAACCACTTCTCAAGTTTTTGGATTAAAAAAAATGCACTTTCAAAGTTGATGGGACAAATCGACACACGCTCACAAGTTAGTGGCCTATCCATACATTTTACAATATATTCAATATAAAGTATGTATCCTTATAACCGGCAGACTAGGGTCCTTTTTGCAAAACAGAAGGAGTTGCCATATCACATATTTGTGCGATATCTTATAGGATCTCTATAAAATGAACAAGCTCCTTGGAAACCATCCAAAAATATACGATATTATAGTAAAATAAACTCAAACAGAAAGGAACATATATAAAGATGAAGTGCAGTAGACAAAGACATCAATCCAAATATTTGTTCCAATTCCAACACATGCATGCATATCTTTTGCAAACCAGAAAAGCCACGATAAGCAGGCATCAGCTGCATCCATTAACTTTTGCAAACTCTGACGCATTACAAAGCCGAAGATCGATACATAAACACCACCCTGCTAGCTCCGATCCGCTGCTACGTGCAGGTAGGCGACGCGGGAGAAGATGAATACAAACACGTAGGTAGCTAGCTAGGTACACCAGCAAGCATGACACACGCAGCTCTAGCTAGCTCTCTCCCACCTGATGTGGTCTTGAACAGAGCGAGCGAGCACACAGAGCTAGTAGCCTAGTTCTCTCACACAGCGCACGCATGCACGAACCGCTAATTAGACGGTGTCGAACTCGTCGGCGGCGAGCGCGTTCTGGCTCTGCAGGCGGCGGAGCTTGAAGGAGGAGAGCCTCTGCGTGTCCTTGGCCTCGGGGGCCTCCTCGAAACGGATGTAGGTGTAGACCCAGGCTCCGGAGAGCGTGCCGATGACGGGGCCGAGAAAGTAGATCCAGAGTCCCGTGAAGACGTTGCTGGCCACCGCCGGCGCGAGCGTCCTCGCCGGGTTCATCGATCCTCCAGACACAGGCCTGCAAATGCCACTCGTTTCCCCCGCGTCTTAGCTTAAATGTGTACATGTGTGTGTTAGTGATGACTCATCAGTGTGTGCTGCAGTAATCCGCCTACTAGCCAGTCCATTTTTTTTCCTGGTCCTAGGTGTGATCTTACTTCTATTTACTACGAGTCAGAAGATTCAATTTTGTCAATAGTTCTAAAGTCAGAAGATTGAATTTTGTGAATAGTTCTATAGTCAGAAGATTGGATTTTGTGAATAGTTCTAAAGTCAGAAGATTTTATAGTTCTACAGGTGTGTGTTATGTTCACACGACCTGTCGTAACCACAGTATCAGCTTGTAGGAGTACTACATCAAATTGATCCGAAATCTATAAAGAAGCGAAAAAGAAATGGCGGCTCTGGATCGGTACGTAGCAAAGAACGTCATCAGCTTTGGAAAGTCGCCTCGCGCTATCGCTTGCTTTCCTAGCTACCGACGAGGACCTGCTACTGCTAGTGCTCCGGAGATTTCTTCAGTCTCACTGCTACTTACTAGCTAGCTAAAAGTCTACCATGTTTTAATTCCTGGCGAGAGTACTACAGTCATGTCCTTGCTAATAGTACTAGCTAATTAAGGTCAGTAAGTGTGAGGATTTCTCATCTGTGACTGTGATTCGATCGTTTTCGTTCATATTACCCTGCGAAGATGGACGTAATGCAAACCGCGGAACCGACTGCTAACCCTGCCAACTCACCCACCTGCAAGCAACCAAGTTTGTCGTCAGTCAGGGCAATCGTGATGAAACAGAGACGACTGATCAATAGGGGAGATAGGGCGCAGGAGAGGCAGCAGGAGCAACAGGGGTTACTAGCTATAGTAGTACTCACCGCCCTGGAGTCTGTGGCGACGGCGCAGGTGACGAACATCATGTTGAAGGTGACGACGATCTCGATGAGGAGGGCGTGCCAGTGCGGCCCCGTCGGCGTGGTGGTGCCGATCACGGTGATGGGGTGGAGCACGGCCTTGAGCACAAACGCCGCGCACATGGCACCCGTGAACTGCGCCGCCCAGTAGAACGGCACCTGCATCATCCATGCGAAATTTAGCAAAAATCGCATGCCGTGAGCTTTAAGCTTCTTGCAGCGTCACACATGCACACACACACATGTACACACACCTACCGCACGCGATTTGCCAAGCAAGCAAGCCCGCGCGTCGTCCATTATCCTTCAACCCGGCAGGGCCGATATGGATGGAGCCAAAACCAAAATAAACCGCTCGTTTACCATGTGATGTGACGGGCACGATCTCGGCTGGGCGGGGGCACCACCACGTCCTCTGTCGATTCACGCCGGACGGCAGGAGAGGCCGGGCGCATGCATATGTGCTGCGTGCGTTGGTTGGACACGTCGGAATATTCCGATCGACGAAAGGCTGTGGTTCTCGTCATCTCGGCGCGCGACACCGGCCGTGGCTGGCTGGCCGCATCCACGCACGCGTGGTACGATCCGGTGCGGACTTTCTAAGCATGCCACGCGAGCCGCTAGCTACCCATGCGCACATGCCATGTCTTTCTATCTCGGAAGGATCAGCCGGCCGGTGCAAGGCCGGATTCGTGGCCGAACGCAACCGCACATGCACGCAAACCAACAACCTTCAGTTCTTCGCCAAGCTAAGTACCACCATCGAGAATGTCAACTCCCCTCCGCCCGTTGCACCGGTACAGTGTACGGCCCCGGCGGTCGCCATGCATGCATTAGCGGAAGCATGTGCCATTAGCAGATCGAGCCCTCAACCCGTAATCATATATGCTACGAGCCAATCAGTTCTACTACCAAGTTGCCCAATCATACGTACTCGAGATCAAGGTTTTCTTATCATGTGGTGTTTTGTTTTATCTGGTTCACATGTTGCGCGAGCTATCGGCGTGTTGCCTGCCAAAATAATGGCCGTTTTGTTTTGGATCCTGCTGAGTATATGCTGCCAGGCTACCGACCAGACATCTGACACCATATGACTAGGAGATTCAGAAGAGATAAGCTAGCTGTTTACGAAGTACTAGTATACTAGACTTGTTTATGCAACACTCTTTGTTTTATGTACTGGATGCACTTGTCTACTTGTAGTATACTACGGGAGCTGTTTTTATCAATTGTCTCTGTCCAGTTGTCAGTTAATCGATCTGTCCGTTTCTGTATGCACAGTAGTTTCGATATAGTTTCTTCAGTACGTAGTTTATTTATTTGTATAGTAGTAGGAGTAGGACGCGCATACAGAGAAGGTGATGATGATCTTCATGTAAAGCATCTAGGTAATTTATTGGCAGAGCTTTCTGTGTCTCAAAACTCTAACGTCCAGTTCAGGTCATAGAGCAAGTTGTATATTTCTTTTCTGATGAAAGGAGGCATAGCTACACACTCTTGTTTTACGTACTGGATGCACTTGTCTACTTGTAGTACTCGGGAGAAGTTTTTATCAATTGGCTGCTTCATCTGTCCAGTTGTCAGTTACTCGATCTGTCCGTGTCTGTATGCACGGTAGTTTCAATATAATTTCTTCAGTACGTAGTTAATTTATTTGTATAAGTATAAGTAGGACTCCCATACAGAAGCTAGCGTTTATTTATTTATTTTCTGAAAAAAACATGTGCCGTGGAGAAATTGCGTGATGATCATCGTCATGTAAACCATCTCGGTAATTTATTGGCAGACCTTCTGTCTCAACTATCTAACGTCCAGGTCATATATAGAGCTAGTTGTAGTGTTCTTTTTGTTGAATGAAATGCATAGCTCTTTTGTGTGTTCATGCAAAAGGCATATCGTAGCTGAATCCTAACCTGCGACACGGCTAGTAGCCAAGTAAAAGACTATGACACCATGTTGACAACAGAGTCCTACTGAACTCCTATATTAACAAATGGACTTCGCGCGCTCCTGGTAACCATGTTGTTACCATTTGCGTGGCGTTTGTTTGTATCTGGACAACTTTGTTTCGGTGTTTTTCCTACTTAATGAAAAACATGTAACGGCGTAGTCTCAAAAAATATTAATAAATGGATTGAAATAGCGGACCCAACGAATTGAAAGGCCTGCCGCGAAAAGAAATATCAAATATGCATGATGGCAACACGCCAAAAGATGCACTTGCGTTTGCAGGACGAACACGGAATTAAGAGCAGCAGAGAAAAAAAGGCAAATTGAACCGATTTTTTAAGAAGATACACCTACGTTAACACGTACCTGAATCCATGGGAAATGCCGGAAGCATGCGAAGGAGAGGGTGACGGCGGGGTTCATGTGCGCGCCGGAGATGTGGCCCGTGGCGTAGATCATGACGGTGACGGTGAGCCCGCCGACCACCGACTGCCCCAGCTGCGAGACGCGCTTGTTGTCCTCGCCGTAGATGGACGCAGCGCCGCACGTCATGAACACCAGCAGGAACGTCGCCACCACCTCCGAGATCACCTGCCATCCATATATATATATATGTAAGTACGTGTTGTGTGTGCACGCACGCGTCATGTACGTTGTACATAGACCATCTATCACCAGTCCGGCCGTGTTAATTACCGCGGCCGGCCAGTGTCCTCGGTTGGTTGCCGAGCTAGCTAGCCAGCTAGACGCTGACAGGTGGAGCTAGCAAGGAGCATCACATCGATCGGTTATTACTATACGTACCTTCTTCCCCAGGTGCGGCGGGAAGATGTCGGCGATGGACTTGTCCGGGTAGAACAAGGTGGGGACGGCGGAGCCGCTCTGCACGGTGGACAGGTCGTGGATCTCGTTCGAGTAGTTCACCCGCGAGTTGGTCCTCGACGTGGTGGAGGCAGCCATGACGATGGATCCGATCTCTCAGCTGGCTACTAGGCTAGCTTATTAGCTTGATGAGCTCGATCAATCTCTCGGAAGCAAGCAGCAGCTGGCTCTGGCTGCGAATGAAGGATGCTGGCTGGTGATTGCCTGCTCTCAGCTCCGCAACGGGCGGGCAGGTATTTATAGATGGGTGGCGAGAGGGAAGGGAAGGGCCGGCGGGCGAGGCCGCGAGCCGTCCGCGTCCGGGGCCCGGTGGACGGGGACGGCAGGTGCTGGGCACTGCGAGTGCGAGGAGACACAGCGCTGTGCACTGCCTTTACGCTTGTGGCTGCGGAGCAAGCGAGCGAGACGGATGCAGGGGTCGTCCGTGGGAAGGAACTGTGACCGTGGGGCTGGGGCTGTGGGAAATGTGGAGTGGTGTGGTCATGTCTGGAACCGCCCGGGATTTGAGATAAGAGGGAGAGGGAGCATGGGTATAGTCTTCCTTGGGTTGGCTTGGGCTTGGATGTTGTTATGGCTTCCGCTAGCATCAATTTGTTGGGCTTCATCGGCTTCGTCATAGCTCGTTCTGGCTCACAAGTTGGCTCGCTAAGGCCCAAACGGTGACAAGACACCCCCCCCCCGAGCGCCCCCGCTCGGGCGACTCGGGGCCCCCGCCGCCAACCAAAGCTCCTCTACGTCTCTTCCTTCCCGAGCGCCACCGCCGCCCTCCTGTGCGGCGGCAGCGGCCCGCGGCGGTCCCATGTGGTGGGTTGTCTGCTGCCCCCACCTCCCTGTCTAGTTCCGTCCCTCCACCTCCGACCTTTAGCGACCTATGGAGTGGATCTGGTCCTGGGCACCTGTGGGCGGGATCTAGTCCTGGGCACCAGGCTCCACTTCACCCCCGTCGGTGGCCGGCGCTTCAAGCCGGTTTGGCGGCGGCCCAGCCGATGGGGCGCGTTGGTCGGCCAGGGCCGGCGACTTGGGCGGCGTGGGGGTGCCGGTCGGCCGGATCTGGCCTTCTGGGCCCGGATCTGTGAACCGGGATCTCCCCCCTCCCTCCCCTGGCCAGCGTGCGGTGGTGCCATGGTCGTCCTACTAGCCCCCCCCCCCCGGAGGCCGAGCCCGTCTGCTCCCCTTCGCCGGTGGGCTGCCAGGTCCGGGGGGGCTCTGGGTCGGGCCTCTCGGCTGGCAGGCTCTCTGTCCACCAGGGTCGCCCTGCTGGCGGTGGGGCGGACTTTTGGCTATCGTGCGGGGCGGCCGGTGGCTGGCGTTGCTAGGTGTGCACGTCGTCTTGCACCATGGTGGTGTGGGCGGCTGCCCTGGCGGTACGTCACCGACGCCGTGGTGGCATGGATGGCGTGTTCTCGCTCATCCCTTTCCTTGGCTTGGACGCGTGGACCTCCGGCCGAAAGCTCGGCCCGACGGTGGTCGGAGGATGACGATTACGCCTTTTGGCGCCACACCCTTCTTGAAGGTGTCTTCTTCGGGTCTAATGCTCCTGTCACTAGCGCCAGATTTTCAGCAAAAGCCTCGCCTTAGCTCTCTAAGTTCAGCAGCGATGGCACCCTCGGCATTACCGCCTTCGTTTTGAAGGCGTTGTTGAAGCATCTCTGCGCTCCGCCGTTCCTCCGCTTTGGTCGCTATGGTCGTCTTGCTGCACCTATTTGCGCTTCATGTTTCTCCTCTCCTGGGTTGGTCTAGCTAGTGTTTGTTGTAGCCATAGTCGTGGTGGTTTCCGGCGGATGCTTTATCGCCGAGGTGTTTCTGGCGGATGCTTTGCTGCCGAGCGGTCTCTTCGTTGCTTGGGCGGTTGCTTTGCCGCCGTTTCTTCAGGTAAGTCCTCCTCGCCAGTGGTCCTAAGGGCTTTGGCCTTAGTGACTCGGAGGAGCAATCGGGTTTCCGGCGGATGCTTTGCCGTCGAGGTGGTTCCGGTGGATGCTCTGCCACTGTAGTCATTGTCTTTACGGCAGATGCTTAGCTGCTGAGGTTGGTTTCGACGGATGCTTTGTCGTCTTGAGTTCTAGCGGATGCTTTGCCGCTGTTTTCATCTATGGCTCTGATCACTACTAGCTACCAAGGTGTAGAGTTCTTTGTTGTATTAGGCGTAGCTGTGGGGTTGTCAAGTGGAGGATCCCCCACCACACATGTTTCTTGCTTTTTATTTTTGTGATTAAAGATCTCATTCAGTGGCGGATCTAGAAATGCGCTGCACCCCGGGCTAACTACTATAAGCCTACATAACATTACATCGAAATGGTCTAATACAAGAATACAACATGCGTATACACACGCATGGTCGTGCACTCGTGCATGAGAACAAGCAATTTGGTCATGGCTACGGCAGCAGCTTGCTAGGCTGTGCATGCCTCGGGGTGGGCTAACTAGCTAACTAGTGTTTTTATCCCATTTTTAGTAAACATGATTCCACAACTAATCCCTCTCACCCCGTGCTGCAGCCCGGGCAGCACGGGGCACAGATCCGCCCCTAATTTTATTAGTAACCTTTGGATTACCTATGAATCCTGTTATATCAATTATGTGTAGGTCTATTAATCACTCTCTTCTGCTTAATGAAAAACGGACTACATCCCTGGTCTAGAAAAAAAAAAGTTGGCTCGCTAAATGAATGAGTTGAGATCCAGCTCAGCTCGTGAAAATATGAGATGCAAGGCGAGCTGAGCCATCCCAGGTTGTAAATATTTTCAAACACTATCAGTGACCTGATATTTGGTTTGAAATCATATTAATACTCTATGACAGCAAGTTTTGTAGGTCGTTAACTTTATATAAGTTTATACATTCTATCTGGGACTTTATTACCTTAGGTTTTTTTTTTTGATAAAACAATACTATATGATTCTTCTATAGTGGAAGTTGAACAATTCAAGTGCTGCCGTGTAGGCTAAAATGACTGCTTGGAGGTTATTATGGCTCGCTAAATGTATGAGTTGAGATCCAGCTCAGCTCTTCAAAATATCGGATTGAGGTGAGCTGAGCCAAGGCGAGTTGAGCTGGACCGGGTCGTAAATGTTTTTTGTGGGGGTTTTATGGGCGTTTTATGCACATTTAATATAGCGACGCATCAACATAGAAGAATGTTTTGCATGAAATGGAGGAGAGAGAGAGTAAAATCGTTTCACCATGGTGAAACGCGGTAGCGGTGTTTCCAACATCTCGGTAACTGGGTGAAACGAGCAAGCCATTTCATGGCTATTTTTGGGTTGAACTGAGCATGCCTACGGCGGGGATAGGAGAAAAAAGAGACGTATGGGCCCATAAAGGCTAAAAATAGTTCTATAAATTTGTGCAATGAAATTTGCATTGAGAGAGGTATCCGTTTCACAATAAGTTTCATGTTTTTGGAAACTGTGAGATGAAATGTTGCATTGAGACTAGCCTAACCCTATCAATGACTTGATATTTGGGTTCATACTGTGTGACAAGAAGTTTTATATAGGTCGTAACTTTATATAAAATTATGCATTCTAACTGGGATGATTCAAGTGCTGCGGTGTAGGCTAAAATGACTATTTATGCTCTTATGGTCAGCAAGTGTAAAGTTATAACAATAGGGGAAATGACAAAATGGATATTGGCCACACATTAATTGTCGGTCTACACACAGGGATGAATAGCGGAGGTGCGTGCCTTTTTTTTTTGTTTTAGTATCACAGAGCTTCATTATATCGTGGTGGAATTACAATCGGTGGCGGCCAGTTCCGTAAGCCAGTCCGGAATCTCATCACGCCAGAAACAAGAGCGCTCAGTGGCCGTCACCATACAAGCACAGTGATGAGCCACCGAGTTAGCATCTCTACCCACCCACTCAACACGGAAATCTCTAAAGTTCTTTACGAGGTCTGTAATATCGAAATAATTACTGCCGATCACCGATCTCACCCCTGACCGATCATCAAGCAGAGTCTTCAGGGTCTTGCAGTCAGTCTCCAGGACAAAGCGATCATATCCCATCCCATGCCAGCTCCATGCCTTCCTTGGCCGCAATTTCATATCTTCCAAGTGACCAAACTAGCTATTTCTGTTATTCTAATCGTACTCAATAATCTAGATCAATGCTGACGTGTCTACTATTTTGTTTTGTCGTCCCTCTGGGTCGATCGAGTGGCACGTGCATGGCTCTACGGCACGCACTTTTGGTGAAACTCGCGTATCGGCACGCACGTTTGGTGAAACTCGTGTATTTTAGTCCGACAGCCGACTCTGTTGTCCGATGGCATTGGATCCCGTATAAGCAGGGGTTTCTGATTGGCCAAGATCATCGTTTAAAAAAACCTTTGTTCTCACATAGGAATCAGTGAGTGACCTGACCTACAAGGCTCCAACTGTGAGCCTCTTTACTTCCATTATAAATATACAGAAATAGATATTTTGATAAAACATTTCTTCAACAATTTTTTAATTAAATCTCTAAATATTAAATTAACATTCTATATTCTGGTTTCTTTTGCTAGCCAAAGATATAGAGCGGGGCTAGCTCGTGTGTATAAGGTATAGAAAAGATATTGAAAGGTGGAAACAAATATAGAAACCGGTTTTTATTCAAATGATGATTTATTAGAGAGTAATTATAAAAAATGATTGCTCTACGGAAGTTATATAAAGTGTCCTTACCGTTGTAGATGCTGTTATGCGAAATTCCATTTTTGGCTTTATTCTTTTTGCTGAAAAGTATTGTTCACCGATTTCCCGTGAGAGTAAAACACTGCACCATGAGTCCATGACTAATAAGCCAGGCTAACAAACAAGGCCTAGTCACCTACACAAGACCAAGTGTTATATTTTGAAATATCTAATTTTAAAGTAGTTTCTTCTTGAATACGCAAAAAGATTTGTGTATCATTGCAATTAAGAAAAAGGTCGAGTTTATCCATACACACAACGCGCATCAAGCGCGCTAGGCGGTCTTAAATCCAAGAATGGACCTAGCAGACTGTTTCAAAGTTTTTTTTTAAAAAAAAAAACCGGTTAAACCGGCTTTGATTAATAAGAAGAATGTAGCATACAACCATGGTTACATGCGCGAGAGGTGCTACCTACCACAGCCTAGGCTGCAGAGGGTCTAGAAAAGAGATGTTGACTACTCGCTGCTGATTTGGACAACTATTGAGGGCTTTGAAAAACCCCCATACAAGCTCACTAGGCCTCCATGTCCAGCGGATCAGAAACACCAACAAACGCCGCTAAAGCCTTCGCTAGCTCTGTGTCGTCCAGACGTGTTGCCGCCCTGAGCGCCTTGATGGCTTCTTGTGGGAGGCCATCAGCACCATGCTTATCAATATATTCAGTAACTGCTGCATCAGGCGCCAGACGTCGTGGGTTCAGGAACTCTAGCTCGCGCATCCGCTTGTGCTGCGCGCGCTCAGCCACCGGCACCACGATGGCTTGGCGGCCCGGCGCAAGCTCGAACGCGTCGCCCGCAAGGTCTTCTTCTTCCTCGCTTGCCTCGCACGGGGGGGGAGTCGTAGAGGGCGGAGGGGGCACCGGTGTCGGGAGCAGGGGTGCAGGGCGCTCTTTGAACATCTTGCTGCAAAAGTCAGCAGCAATCTGTCCATCATCATCAGTGTCCATGGCAAGCTCCTCCTACACAGTGTCCTCTGCTCCCAGACTGTCCTCCTCTGGGGCTTCAACCGGCGGCGCATCGAGGTCCTGGGCCACCGCTGCGTCCGTCGCGGGGACCTCGACCATGTCCTGTGGGAGGTCCGCTTCGTGTGTTGCTTTGTTGCGGCAGGCGTAGACGAGCAGCGGCATAGTCCGCTTAGGCCCCCTCGGCGCGCCGTCCTGTCCGCGTGCCCCTGCAGTGGACGCGCTTGGCAGTTCGAGCGCGGAAGGGGGCTCCTCCATGGCCGTGTCCTCTCCGGCAGGTGGCGCCGCTGGAGGGGCGGCCACCGGCTCCAGGGTCGGCCCTCCCAGCGTGGCCAGGCGCGCTGTCGAGCGCCTGCAGCACCACCGGATCACTATGCTCAAGGAGGTGAGCTGCTGGAGTGGTCACAGCCAAGTCTGGGCATCTCGGTCCTCGGTCCAAGTGTACCGCGCCCTCTATAAATGGAACAACCAAAAAAGCAAACACCGAAATGTCCTACGGAACATCCGCGGAGAGCATTCTACTTCTAGCGAGCTTGTTGAACACCAAGAATTGCTCGTCTAGAGCATTCACCTCGCTCGACGTCAAAATCCCAGTGTGTATGGCTTCGACAGTGTAGAAATGGATTGTACTTTTCAAGTCACTCTAAATTAGAAAAAAAAAGATTGTCAAAACAAAGAATAAGGCACCTATCTATGACGTATTCACAAATCTAATGTTTCGGACTGTATTTGGGTACCGACGTATATTTGGGTACCGACGTATCGTCGTTGTCTGAGGGCGACCTCGACACAGAAAAATGACAGTGGTGTTTTCGGTAGCATCTTTTTACTCGTCGCCGGTAGAAAAACGACAGAAAAACTGCACGCAGAGAGCTAGTAGGAGAGGTACGCGCGGTGTCCTCCTCAGCGGCAAGCGGCATACGGCAAGTGCTACGATAGGCGCCGAGAAGTGGCTCGAAGACCCGACCAAGTCTCCACGGCTGCCATATGCCCATATCATCCATGGTCAAAATGTCACTGAAACTCACCAGTCGTTAGTACCAAGTGGGAGAGACGGAATTGACACGCATGCAGCGAAGAAGCGTGTCAACAAGGACGAGATAAATGCATGGAGCTGCTGGTAATGTGAAACCGATGCGTTTGTCGCCTGGAGCAATTGATCGGGCCGTCGACGATCGATCTCTGCCGAGGGTGCAATGAGTGACTTGCACAATGCAAGCAAATCAATGCTTATCGTTTCTTCTTGTGTGCGCATCGATCGATCCTTCAATTCAGAAAGGGATCGAAGATTAGCCTCGTGTGATTCCGGTGTTAATCGCGCGGGGGATAACCGAGCACGCACGGACGCCGCAGCTAACCATGCCACATCTGCCGTAGTGGTTTCGCCACGCCGCACGTGTTGACGAACCCCGCGTGCAGAGTTTAGGCATTTGGTGGCCGCCAGTGGCCACAGGCCACACCACAACCACAAAAGAGCTGACAGCTGAAGCAACCCGGTACCGTCGGGCCTGGCTACTTTTTCCACCCCGTTCCGTAGCAGCTGCCGGTACAAGCCCGCCCTAGTTGATGGCACGCAGTGCTTAAGGCTGACTCACTACCGGAATCCAGTTTTTTGCCGATGGCCGGCCGCCATCGGCAAAGCACCTTTTGCCATCGGCAAAGGGTTTGCCGATGGCAATCTGACGTGGCCATCGGCAAAGATTTCATCGGCAAAGATGGGTTTGCCGATGGCCACGACATTGCCATCGGAAAATCTTTGCCGATGGCCACGTGTGCCATCGGAAAGCGGCCACGTCGGCCCGACGCGCCGTCGCCGACGGTGGCTTTGCCGATGGGCGACGTGGCCTCGGCCATCGGCAAACTCTTTTTTTTTTTTTTTTGAAATTTTTTTGCCGATGGCCAAGGCCGTCGGCAATAAGTTTGCCGATGGCCGAGGCCATCGGCAAAAAAATTTCA
The DNA here is from genome assembly GCA_018135685.1 of Themeda triandra. Lineage (NCBI taxonomy): Eukaryota > Viridiplantae > Streptophyta > Magnoliopsida > Poales > Poaceae > Themeda > Themeda triandra. Next base: position 425,189 of record JAENPR010000393.1, on the reverse strand, counting down.
AAAAAAAAAATAAAAATGGGTTTGCCGATGGCCATGGCCATCGGCAAAGTTATGGCAAGTTTGCCGATGGCCCCGCCATCGGCAAACCCGGCGATTAGCTGAATCATAACCCCAGGTTTGCCGATGGCTAGCCATCGGCAAACCCGAAAAAAAAAATTATTTTTTTTTTCTGTTTTGTTTCCATTTACATTACAATTTAGCACATGCATCACATATATATCAATTAACCCACATATATAGCATATAATCCACATATATAGCAACGAAATACGGTTTTAAGCATCGATACATGTCCATCGGAATCCAAACATATCCGGGCCACAAGCAAAAGAGTCATACATGTCACAAGTCATCCATACATATCTCACAAGCTACAAGACTAAACCTAGCTAGTGGTGCCGTCCCCTTGGGTCCCGGAGCCCCCAGCAGCATCCTCCCACGCAGGCCAACTCGGCTGCCCTGGGGCCGCGGCGTACTGCCAGTGGCCGACGTGCTGCGGAGGGAGCACGGCAGGAACGGAGTGCCCCGGGTGCGGAGGGAAGGCAGCAGGCCCGGAGTGCGGGTGCTGCGGCCACGAGTACCCCTTTAGGAATTGACGATGTTTGTCGAAAGAAGAATACTTGCCACCCTTGGCCAGCCAGGTGAACATCACATCTGCCTTGCATGTTGGGCAAGGGAACTTCCCGTGAACACACCACGCGCTGAATAAGCCGTACGCCAGGAAGTCATGCATTGAGTACTGGTACCACACATGCATCGTGAAGTTCGTCTTTGTTGCTCGGTCGTACGTCGCACCCCTCTTCCCATGCTTTCGCAATTCATCCCACACCGGCCGCATGAACACACCCATATTGTTGCCCGGGTGTCCGGTATTATCAGCGTCAAGAACACGTTCTTGGGTTCGAACATGACGCCGGGGGGAAGATTCAGGGGGATCATGAACACGGGCCAACAAGTGTACGGGGCCGCACTCATCCCAAACGGGTTGAACCCATCTGTTGCCAGTGCTACGCGTACATTCCGAGCCTCCTTAGCCTTTTCAGGATTCATGACATCCAAGTGCTTCCATGCCTCGCCATCCGCTGGGTGCTGCATCTTGTCATTGTATCTTTTGCCATTCTTGTGCCACGTCATTTGTTTCGCTGACTCCAGTGTCATGTACAGCCGCTGCAGCCTCAGTAGTACAGGAAGGTGCCTAACCACCATCAAGGGGATCTTAGACTGTTTCTTACTGCCATCACTGCCTTCTACCTCCACGTATCTAGAGGCTTTGCACTTCGGACAGTGTGTTGCTGTCGCTTCGTCTCCCCGGAACAGGACACACCCGTTCTTACAAGCTTGGATCGGGTCATACGGCATCTTGAGTGCTCGAAGGAGCCTCTGTGACTCGTACGTGCTCTTCGGCAACACGTGAAGCTCCGGAAGCAGCCCGCCAACCGTCGCCAACACGAGATCAAAACCTTCTCGACTGATGCCCAGTGACGCCTTCAAGCCTATTAGGCGTGAAATGGCATCCAGTTTAGAAATGTTGGTGTTCACGTGAAGGGGCTGCTGTGCCGCCTCCATCATGGTGTAGTACGCCTTTGCTGTGTCCTCTGGATCTTGTTCCTCCACCTCCGTTCCTTCACAGGCGGCAACGTCTGCCAGCATGTCTGCCATTCCGCATCTCGCATCAAACCCCGTGAGGTCCGGTATCACCACCGCCTCCCTAAGCCGTTTGCGTTCCCCATGGAGAGTCCATCGGGTGTAGTTTGGAACGTATCCATACTTCCAAATATCTTGCCACATCGGCCGCTTCTCTTTCCTTGTCTCGTTCTTACACTTGGCACAGGGACAAAACACCCGAATCGACCCTTTAGCAGATGGGCCAAATGCCTGCTCTAGGAATTCATTGGTCCCCTTTATCCATTCCTCTGTCTTGTCTTTGAACCCGTGTACATCCACTCACGGTCAGCCATCCTCTGTCATGCGCCAACGTAAGCGAGTAACAGAAACAAGAGCTGCATCTACAAGGCGTTCCTACCATCTAATAGGTGAAGGATAGGTCCTAATCCCACCCGAGGATGCGTAGATGAGGTTAGCTTCCATGCTCCGCTCCCGTCCGAGATGGAATTTCGGCAGCACCTCCCCGCTGTTCTCCCGATACACGTCCCGACTGGGAGAGTGTGTATCCGGAGAACAACGGGGAGGGGCTGCCGAAACTCCGACTCGGACGGGGGCGGAACATGGAAGCTAACCCATCTACGCATCCTCGGGTTGTCCAAAAAACGTGGACAATCCGAAAGAGAAACCGTCGCAGATATGCACTGATCCGCATACCAACGACCGCGAATCTCTTTCGGACGGAAGACGCCTAACTCGGTTACGCAATGTACTTACAACAACTATAAGACACAGAGGTGGTTTATACCTAGGGTGGCGGCGCAGAGGCGGGTAGCGGGCCGGAGGAGAGTCGACGCGGTGCAGGAAGGCCCGCAACGCCCAAGAAGAAGATCGCCGTCACCGAGTAGCTCCCACAGTCCTCCTCCTACAAAAAGAGGAAAAAAGATTAGAAGCCACTAAAAATTTCGGCAGCACCTCCCCTGCACGGGGAGGTGCCAAAACCTGCAAAAAACATGGCACGAAGGCCAACAACCACCACGGCACGAAGGCCGATAACCACAGCGGCACGAAGGCCGATAAGCATAGCGGCACGAAGGCCGACATCACAACGGCAATCAGATTGTGATCATGCTTACCTTTTTAGCTTCACGGCAAGGAGCTGATGAAGAAATGGGCTGAGTATCCTTCTTCCTGAAGACAAGCGAGTTTAACAGTTCAGTAAATGAAATGCACGATGATATATGGTATGCTTATTCCAACAAAAATGTGAAAGACCTCACAACACAATCTCTTCTTATCTAATACCATTATATGCCACTTTACCACAAACTCTAGGACAACATGAATGGTCAACATGAATGGAAAGATTTCTAATACCATTATATGCCACTTATCTAATACCATTATATGCCACTTTACCTCACAACATGAATGGAAAGATTTCATCTCAGTCTAGGACAACCAGGGCATAAACTCTAGTTACCAACAAGTGTCATGGAAGTGAGCATTGCACTAAATAAATGGTCAATGATATTATGCACAATGTGACGGCATACATGATACAGCACTATGTCAAGAGTGATGGTCAGTGATCCTAACTTCCTGCCCTTTTTCAAGTAACGACTTACTAATTGTCTCACGCGATTAGGAGAATGTGCATTATGCAAAAACTGAAAGGGCTGAAGAGAACCGATCTCTCTCTCTCTCCAGCTTGGGCTATTTCGCAGTTCGGCCATTGCCATCAGCCAAGTCAAGTTAAATTGGACTGACACTGAGCTAATACAGGAATACACCTAGTTCGGCCTCGCGTTCAACTTCCCGCCGGGATTTGGGACAAAAATTGAAGGGAAATTTGTAGCTGTTCCTACTATGGAGACTAGTAGATCAACTAGCCATCTGTTCCTACAGATACAAAGGAGACTGGAGACAGAGAGGACACTCACGGTCAGGGCTGGAGCTGAAGCCTGGGATGGAGGAGTCACACCGGTGAAGGTCTGGTCAGCCCGTGCGCGTGCGGGGGCGCCGTTCCGGCGTCGCCTCCCAGGAGCGCCAGCAGTCGGCGGAGAACGGGAAGGGCCGGCGGCCGTCGACTCGACTTCCCGCGGGCGTGACGGTGGCCGTGGCGGTGGAGGACAGCGGCGTGGCGGATGCGGCGGAGGGAGGCCTGGGTCTGGGCCTGGGCGCGGGGGTGACCGTGGCCCACGCGGAGGAGGACGGCGCTCGGGCGGCCGCGGGCGTGGCCAAGGCGGTGCGGGAGCGGTGCTGGTGGCCGAGCGGCGGCGGGGCGACGGTGCGGGGTGGGCCGAAAGCGGCGCGGCGGTGCGGGGAGGGGGTGGAAGGCAGCGGCGGTGGTCGGGCGGGCGGGGACGGCGTCCGGCGTGGAAGGGAGGTCGGGAGCGGCGCGGTGGCCGGGAGCTGCTGCGGTGGTCGGGCGGCGGCGGCGGGCGTGGCGAGGAAGGGGATGGGGAATGGAGATGTGGGCGGGCGCGTGTGAGGGAGATAGGGTTGGCCTCCGTGGGCCGGGCCTGTTTTCACTTTTTCAAAAAAAAAAAAATTCGCCGACGGCCACGGCCGTCGGCAAAATCTGAGTTTGCCGATGGCCACCTGGGCCCGGCCATCGGCAAATGCGTTTTTGCCGACGGCCTACCTGTGCCGTCGGCAACCTTTCATTTTTTTTTATTTTTGCTTCCAATTTTTTTACGGTAACTTCCTACCTCAAATACAACCCACCTCCAAATCTTGGGACATTTTTGAACTTTTTAGCTATATTTCGTGAATTATTTCGTTACTTTGTATTTTCCCAAATGCGACTCCAAATTTGAACTATGCAGTACATGAAATAATGGGACTTTTTGATCCGAAAGATGATATTCATGATTCCCCGAGTATGTTCGAGGCCGATCCAGCACCTCGCATGAAATTACGACCATTTTGCCGTCGTAACGTGGGGAGTGACGTGCACGGAAAGTGTTTTTAAATTATATAAAATCCAAACGAAGTCCGAAATTGATGAAACTTGACGAGTTGTCTCGCCATCGAATGTAGAGTCTCTGATAAAAATTTCAAAAATTTTCGAGCAAGTTGTCACGTCGGATGACCAAAACCTAGACATCTCCACATGGTCATCACTTGTGATCACATGTGGAGTTGTCTGGGTTTTGGCGATCCGACGTCACAACTTGCTCGAAACTTTTTGAAATTTTTACCACAGACTCCGCATGCCATGGCCACACAACTCGTCAAGTTTCGTCAATTTCGGACTTCGTTTGGATTTTATATAATTTAAAAACACTTTCCGTGCACGTCACTCCCCACGCTACGACGGCAAAATGGTCGTAATTTCATGCGAGGTGCCGGATACGGCCTCAACATACTCCGAGCATCATGAATACCATGTTTCGGATCAAAAATTTCTATTATTTCATGTACCGCAGTTCAAAACCGGAGTTGCCTTAAAATTGCAAAGAAACAGAAATAATTCACGAAATATAGCAAAAAAACTCAAAATGACCCCAATTTTTGCAGGTGGGTTGTATTTGAGGTAGGAAGGCACCAAAAAAACTGGAAGCAAAAATAAAAAAAAAAATACAAACTTTGCCGACGGCACGGAAGGCCGTCGGCAAAAAAGAGTTTGCGATGGCCGGCCATCGGCAAAGGTCGTGGGCCCGGCCGCTCCCGAGGCTGCCACGTGGCCGCTGTTTGCCGATGGCCGTGGCCATCGGCAAACTAGGTTGTTTGCCGATGGCTGGACGCCCTTTGCCGACGGCCATCGGCAAACTAGGTTGTTTGCCGATGGCTGGACGGCCCGGCCATCGGCAAAGGGCACGGCGTCGGCCGGCCCCCGACGGCGTCGTCGGTGGGCCAATGGGGGTACTTTGCCGATGGCCTGGCCACCGGCAAATTACAGGTTTGCCCATGGCCATAGTTTGCCGATGGCGGAACTTTACAGCCATCGGCAAACTGATTTTTGCCGATGGCGGAACTTTACCATTGGCAAACTTCGTGGTTTGCCGATGGCTGACTACTTCGCCATCGGTAAAGCTGTCCGCCATCGGCAAACAAGCCGATTCCGGTAGTGACTGGCCAAGAGGGAAATAAACGCCATCGAGACAGGGACAGAGATGGCAATAAAATCAATCTTCGCCGGCTGACCCTGCTGTAAGTACTATATCTTCAGAGCTGCTGTGTTCATCTGTAAGGACTTGCTGCTGATCGCTGACTGCAGGCTCGTTCAATGCAGTTAACCTTTTACGAGTCCAATAGTCCAATACCATGTACGGATCAGTACGAGTACAGATGTACTGCAGTTCTGTGTGTCCTTTTTGTTTCTCTGTTCAATCCCAAGGACTTGTATTCAGCTGCACACGGAGTACAGAGCTCAATGGCAGAAGGAGCTCAGTGGCAGCGAGAAGAAGGTATCTTCACTCCTCTGTCTTACTGTATGGCCGTATATAGCCTGTGGGGGGCTGAACACATTGAAACGTCTTGCAACTTCCGATCAACCCACTTGGTGTTGGTGGTCGGCCGGTGGTGGCCGGTGGCCGGTGACCGTGCCCTTTGGTGACGGCAGGCAACCTAAGCTGCCTCTCATGGCGTAACTCTGGTGTACTCCTCCATAAATAAATATAATAAAGGATCTAAAGCAACTTAAAATGCAAGACGATCTGCAACAAGTACTGGTGCTAGAGCTAGCAGTGCCACTGTTGCTTGACCTGCGTTTGCATTCTTCCTATTCATTGCATCTGGATGGCTGGATAGCCCGGTACCAGTGGCAGTGACAGCCTGGTGGTCTGTTCGTCCTTACGGGATATAGGATCTGCTGCTGCTATCTTGAATGGCAGTATCGGATCTTCTTATCGGCTTTCGTGTGAGGAGAAGAAGACAGAGGAGGAAAAAGAAGGTTTTCCAAATTGAGTGGAAAATCACTTTGTATGACCAATACAGGTAAAATTAAGTGGAAATTTACTTTGTACGGCCAATAAATAAACTAGCAGATTTTTCTTTCTTGTGATTAACTATTCAAGATTTTCTCCTAATATAAAAAAACGCCACCAACTCCTAGCTTTTAGGTTGCTCTAGTTTAATAATTATTCGTGGTTTTCACTTTCGATATATGTTTTTTGACTCGTCTACGGTTTCCTCTTTTTATGGTGGTGGAGTCGTGGATCACGCCCATGTTAATGCTGATCTATCTTGGTCTGTTGCTTGATGCCATACGGCAACCAACTGGAGCAAGTGAATCAAAATTATTTCTTGTAAGGTGATGGGCTGACAGTGAGGACACCAAGATTTTGTCCAAACCGATGGGATCACACTATTTCTCTAGAAATCATGCTGCTGATGTTCATGTTTGTGTAATAGGTCGATAAAATTATACAACCAACAATCCTGATGTTTTTTTTTTTTTTTTTTTTTTTTTTTTTTTTTTTTTTTTTTTTTTTTTTTTTTTTTTTTTTTTTTTTTGCGAGTGCAACAATCCTGATATTGATGACCCAAAAAAAATGTGCCAACATATAAATTGGGCTCTATAACTAGGTTCCTAGCATTATGAAATATAAAAGCATAAACCACATAGAAATTGGGCTCTACTAATAAAGTTCCTAGCCAAAGTGCCTGACTGTGTAGCCCCAAGAAAACCGGTTACATAGCTGGTTTTCATGGATTCATGCATTCTTGTTGTGATCAAGATTGTGTATATCCTCGAGCTACTAGTCTTTATTGGTGTACATATGACCCAATTTGGCGTCAACATTTAAATACTGAGAAGGCTAAAATGAAACTATTTTCTTGTGGAGAGGTTCACAGGAGACCTTTTTTTGTCCATTTGTCTAGAAGCAAGCATGCACAAAAGTCGAGATCATCTACCTACGACGCGCACTCAAATTTTGAAATCACATTTTTATATCGAGTAGCTTGATTTTTTTTTTCGTTGACATATTCCTCTTCAAATGGAAAAAGGCAGTTCCTCCTAATAGGGTGTAGGGTGACACCATCACATAAGACGTCCGTGTCCGTTTCTTCCTCTTCCATTATTATTGTTATTGTTGACACACATGAATGACGAGCACAGAAGAGATGATAGTGCTGGTAGATCTCGATAGCTTTATAAATTATTTGCTTCTTGTTATATATGTTTTCATGGATCTTTGTACTACAAGACTAAGTGCACAGACTAGTCATTGTATAATCGATTAACGCTCAGCCGTTGTGCTCTAGGGACGTCTTGATGTAGTGTCCATCAATTTCAAAGGTTGACTTTGAGCGTGAAGTCAGCTGGTGGGCAAGGTCTAATTTATAAGCCAAGAAGGTCAGAACGGCAAGCACAACATTTTTTGTGTAATTGTTCAACACTACTCTCTCTATCCTTCCTAAACCAAACTATTTTATATTTCAATAAACTTATAGATAAATATCGTCAGCACATCTATGACACCAGATAATATATCGAATGTATATTCAAAATATAGTGATACTTATTTGGTAAGAAAAGGACATCTCCAATAGAGATCCTAAATAGACTCCTACTCTACATTTTCATGCCAAAGTAAAAAACTTATTAATTCAATAGGACCCCAACTCCGGTCCCTACTTTATGAAAGCCCTCTAAATCTCCCCGACAGCTTCATTTCTAGCTAGAGTGTGTATAGACCAAACATCGGCTCCCCAGAAAAAGAAGTCGGCCCCTTGGCCTAGTGCGGCTCCTCTCTTAGCATTTGTCTTGTCCCCTTCCCGAGACGAATGCTCGTCCCATCTTCTCTCATAGCGAGGCTCAACCTCGCCATGGTTCCTTGGGTCATGCCATATCTGATGCTTGTTAGCCTTTTCCTGAGCCCCATAATTTAGTCAATTGGAACGATGGTGGATATGTTGAGTGCCGAGTATGCTCCATACATCTGTGTCAGTTGGAATGAATTTGAGAGCCTGATTTGAGGGCTCTTGTTGAAGTCGATGAAGAAACCGAAGATAGAAAGTAAGAAGAGTCCTCAAATTAAAAGTAGGACCCCCTTATTTGAAGGCTCCTGTTAGAGTTGTGCTAATGTAAATATTAGTTTTCTAATTTGGTCAAAGTTAGAATAATTTGACCTATCAGTACAAAACTAGAATTATGCATATCTTTTGGGGCGAAGGGAGCATTAAGGTTAACAATTGGAAACGCATCTCCGTAGACGGTCTTGTGGCATTGCGGTCATGCAGTAGCCTTGGCATCCCAAAATAGTCAATACAAGATTACACAATGTAAAAAGAATACAAAACAAGATTAGAGTATTGATTGTACGTAATTGATTTTGCTCCTTACCGTTAATTTTGCCATCTCTTTAAACAGAAGCAAGTCGATCCGAATGTTTATGTAGAATGCGAGGTATAGAAACATAAATACATAGAGTGGTATCCCTTTTTGTTAAAGTAAATAGCAAGAGCTTAATGTACTGGAGTTGACTCACAGGGCTTAGTGGTACATTACACATCGTCCAACAACCAACCTGCAAGGATTCGAACCTACGTAGTACCTAACTCGAATAACACCTGACTGAACTAGTCTACGCTTCAAATCAAACCGAACTCTGAAAACACTTGAGAACGTCACCTGGCAAAAGAAGCTATAGGTTCCTGGCTAGTTCTGATCGCTGTTCTTTGCCACCAGGAGCCAAACGCCATGGCTTACTTGTGTGTCTCACTGTCTCGTTGTCTCGAAATTCGTCAGCACGGCGTGGTTTGTACACGGCTACCCATCAAAATCGGCTTTCTTGCCACTGTTTGTAAAAGCATCAAGCATGTATGGTGGTAGGAGTAGACCATGCGTGCAGTGCTCTCCAAATGCATCAGAACTACATGGTTTGCTCCTCTCTACAGTGTTCATCAAACTTTGCTTTCTTGGCACTGTTTGTAAAAGCATAAGCATGTTTGGTGGTAGGAGTGCTCTCACGGGAATGCATGGCTGTTCGAAATTGCGCCCTTGGCCACGCAATTACCGCGGCTGAGTTCTATGGCTGTAAAACCTGCTGCAAAACTTTCAGAGCAAGAGCACTACAACATTACTGTGTACTAGTATGCATTAGCTCCAGAAATGTACAGTCCGTTCATGTGCACCACAAATCACTGATCAAATCTACTATATGTACAGGATGGGATGGCGACGACGCCCAAGTCGATCGGCGAGGAAGCTGTTAGGCAACGCCCACCGCTGACCTACGATGGCCTGTCAACTTTGCAGTGCGTGATTCGTCCTAAAAAATCATCAAAAACAACTTTGCGTGCGTGAGCTGGCTCAATTGTGACTAGCAGTGACTGGAAAAGCTTGCATTGGCCGAAAGAGACGATACATGCTGGAGCATGAGAGCATCACAAGGTGAAAAGATCGCCGGTGCCCTGCTGAAGTGCCTGCGCTGCAGTCGCCGTCGACGACCGCACAGTGCCGCGGTCAAGGCCGCGCGCGAAAGCCAAACCGGCGTGGTTCACCATCCTCACACCTCATCATTCATCAGGTGGTCCGGTCGATGGGGGCGTGCCGCGTGCGCGCGTGTTTCCGGCGGATGGCACATGCCACATGGCAGCATCGTCGATCGCGAGACGACGGATCATTATTCGCGGTTTTTCTGCGGAGGAAAACAACGGGTCGACGGGCATTCTCCTCCAGAAGGACCAGAACGCCGCCTTTCTGCGGTCTGATTACTGTCGTCTGGGATCCGGACGAAGAAGTCCGATACTCCTAGACGATTACGCATACGTAGTGCACCATGCTTTTCTCCTCTATTTCCACCGTTGACGAAACGACGAATGGCTGAGAATCTCATCAGCCTGAGACGCTAGCTGACTTTGGAGGACCGACGAGGACGGGATGGGGCAGTACGGACAGAATCAGTTTTCACCTGGTTGTGGAGGAATGAGCCATTGAAGGCTCGGGTGAATTCGTTGACGTTGACGTTGTCATTCGTTGACGTTGTCGACTTGTCGTTCTTCGGGGACACGCTCGTCACTCGTTGACGTTGTCGACTTGTCGTTCTTCGTCTTGCCTTGAGGCGCGCGGCACGGGCATGCAGCATGCTGGAGTCCAACTTGCTCCGGCAGTCCGGCCACAAGAAGTACAAGCTGCTCAAGTTTAGCCAAGTGCGCCTCCTTGTTAGCTGAGTGCAAGGCGGCTCCCAGCACAATTGAGGGCGGCGTTGGCGGCTCAAGCCCTACGCCCTATCACTAGTACAGCGGAACCAAACGGCTAGTAACCGTTGCACAGACGCAGGGGCGGATTCAGGATTACCTTCTCATGGGGGCTAAATGATAAAGATCAATGCTAAATTAAGAAATTAACGCTAATTTAGGGGCTAATGTATACTAATTTACATGCAAATTGAGGCTTCTGGCCGGGGCTACAGCCCGGGCAGCACGGGCTGTGAATCCGCCCCTGCACAGACGGTTGTTTCACCCGTCTGAGTCACGGCGTCTATGATATAGCACTATTTGCAAACGGCTGTTGTACCCCGTCTCACACTGCACATAAAACAGACGGCTAGCGACATAACCGTATGTACCTAGATCATTGGCCATGACGGTTAAACACCCGTCTGAATAATCTCTATTTCAGACGGTTTCTGACAGCCGTCTGTATAGCACGTCTTATTTTTTATGCTTTGTACTGGTGTGTTTTGGCGCAAGTGAGAACGGCACAAGACCAATTGCTAGCTCTAGCACATAAGTAACTAGGTGCTAACATTACATGACACATTAAGTAACTTTTTCCATTGTTGCATAAATTCTAGCTATGAATGGAAAATATGTAAATATTTTAATTCTCTCTACTGTATTTCAAGACTGAATTCAAGACTGGACCTTGGTTTCTCTCTGTTCTCATTTTAATTCTACAGATCTCACAATGAGTAATTCATGGCCTCCTCACTGGACGGCGGATCGGAGACGTCGACACGGCCTGTAAGTCGACAACCATTGCTACCATTGCGACCAGGAGCCCGAGACCATCGACCACATCTTCGCATCGTGCTCATTCTCATCTGGTGGAACATTCTGACAACCCTCAGGACCAACATATCTCAAATTGGTGGAGGTACTTTGACAGAGTGGTGGGAGCAGTGGCGCGCTAGGTGGCATGCCAACAAAACGAAAGAGGCAGACACGCTCTTCGCCTTGGTGGCTTGGGAGATCTGGAAGGAAAGGAACGCGAGGTGCTTTAGAAACGCGCAATCAAGCATCCAACAGATACTCTCAACCATCAAGCACACCGCCGATCTCTAGATCGAAGCCAGGGCATGCAAACTAAGATATCTAGTGCGTGAGTAATCCGTTATGGAACCTAGCTTGGGGTCGCGGGTCATGTTGTTTATTCTTCATTCACCCCGGTGACTGCTTCGGCGGTTTGTAAAAACAACTTCTTCTACTAAAATACAAAGATGTGTAAACCTTTTATGTATTCTTGAAAAAAATTTACTTCTAAAAAACATAGGGCATATAGGTTGACATATCTAAAAGTCCTCTAGCACAGCGACGTGCATTCATAAATATAAAAATCCAGCACCAATTATTGTCTATGAAAGGAAGAAATTAAATTAAATTATACTGCTTTCCTTCCACCTAAAGAAAGTATGCGTGAGTTATTAAACACTAACCTAGTAACATCGATGGGAAGCCACCTAAACACGTGATAGTAAAATAAGTTAAGGCTATTGTAAGATAGGATCAAATTATCAAAATATATGTAAATGTTCTAGGCCCCATAAGCAAAGTTTGCCAGCTGAGCTCATTTCAGCAAAGCAAAAATAGGCCACTTCCTTTAGGCAAACCCTTCAATGCCAGAACAACAGTTACTATGAACAACGCAATATACGAGCTATTAGCAGCTGCAATATAATTATTATCTTCAGTTCAGTAATTGCATAAGGCCTGTATATATGTCATAAAAAACCTTCAGAGCTTCAAACCATCTACAATCCTAGGTCTAGGAACTACTATGTGAACATTCATAATATCCAACCAAGTCTAAGATGTTGAATATACCTCTGAATATACCTCTGAACCAAGTTTTTTTTTAAAAAAAGGAGTTCTATGTCAGTTATCATGACTTAAGAAAATTGGTGCAACCCCTTCAAGACTATCAGATGATGTGGCGCAAGGATATGCTAGAGAAATAGGCTAGTAGTGAGTGTTAGCTTTATAGGAGTTTAAGATGTTTGATATAGGTAATTTAGATTTAGTTCACTCTATGTTATTTTAATAATAAGCATGGAGGTGGTAATTTAATGTTAATTAAGGGAATATACTTTATGTTATTTTTCATAATTACACATTTACACACACTACCGGATCCAGAGTGTTTGCCGATGGCTTGATGCCATCGGCAAACACCAGGACCCCGCCGGCAAACAGTTTGCCGATGGCAAAGTCACGTTGCCATCGGCATATCGGGCATTGGCAAAAAAAATTTTGCCGATGGCAACTGACCATGCCATCGGCAAACTGTTCGCCGATGGCCGCGACCGCCATCGGCAAACAGGCCACGTCAGCCGTCCCGCCGTCAGGCTGATGGCGTGTTTGCCGATGGCTGACGCCACGTGGCCATCGGCAAACAATTATCTTTTCCGATGGCCACCGCCGTCGGCGTAACATATTTTTTTCTTTTGAAAATGTTTTCCAGGAATTTTTTTGCCGATGGCCATGGCCATCGGCAAAGATATGGTCAGTTTGCTTGGCCATCGGCAAGGCCATCGGCAAACCCGGGCTTCGCTGGGAATTTTTCCCCCGGTTTGCCGATGGGCGGCCATCGGCAAACCCGGGAAAATTTTTTTCCTTTTTTTTTGTTTTCTTCCATTTAGACCACATTTAATCACAAACATCACACATATCCAACATTCATCACATATATTAGCAATAATACACCATTTCAACCATAATATAGCATGAATTCCGTATAGCATGTCCGAAATCATCCATACAAGTCCAAATGGCTCCATACAAGTCTAAATTCATCCATACAAGTCGAAAGTTATCCATACAAGGCCAACATTGGCAAAACATGTCCGACGTGCTACAACAAGGTCCAAAAGCTAGAAGAGAAGGTACCTAGCTCGTGGCGCCGTCCCCGGGGGTCCCAGAGCCCCCAGCACCATCATCCCACGGAGACCAACTCGGCTGCGGGGCCGCACCGTACTGCCAGTGGCCGAACTGCTGCTGCGGAGGGAACACGGAAGGCATGGAGTACTGTTGGTTAATATTACGCTGTACCGGATTTGGGTAAGGAATCTAGTTCCCCGGCAACGGCTCAAGAAATGCTTGTTAGCAGATCTTAGCGCAATCACTAGAATTAAGTAAATGTGACTAGCGTATGGTAGCTAAGCCTACGCAAACCCGAACTACTACCGGAGAGAGGGTGTCACAATTCCTCTTCCGGCAAATGCCTAAGGATGCTAAGCTAAGCTAAACTCTAGTGACAACGTAGGACTAACCAAAGGGTAACTCGCAAGCGCACAGTACCGATGTAGCACTTCAACCGGGTGAGTACTCCGGTGTCGAATTTGTAGTTCTCTCACGGGAAGCGGATTAAGACTCTCTAGCAAATGTGTGATGGAAATCCGTGGTGGTTCTACTCAATCTAAGCTATTGATATTGATAAAGGGTATGAGTGTTGTTATGAGTGATAACTAAGAGTAACTAGTAGGTAGCTAGCTAGGTGGGAGGACAACGAGTGAGTAAGGAATCCTATGTATCTAACTATACTTCTGTATTCTAATCTAACTAGTGTAACGACTTAACTAAACTAATGCCTAGACCATCGATGTGATAGGGGAGATCGGCTGACAAATAGGAGGGTAGCGTCACCCGAGGGACTAACTCCTATTCCAGCGGACCTATGACTTTAATGGGCGCCCTACACCCTACCCCTAACGTAAACGATATAAACCGAAAGGCTACGTTCGTCACAACCGCCCCGCCGTAATACGTTGGACGGTGAATGGACTTACCACTCAAGAGTGAATGGAATTACCAATCATCGATAGGGTGCATCCACTATTAAGCACTAGCCTAAGCACCTCGCCTAATCTAGTCTTAAGACTCCGGCTACCACGTAAGTAACCTCGGCCCCGGTTGGTAGTGAAACACACACAAAGGATCTAGACACTAACTAGTTCGGACTCTACACTAATGAGACTAAGACACAACACTACTACACTAGTATAGCAATGCACTAAGTAAATACCGAAAGTGAAGTACTCAAAGTAAAGACTTAGTAAAGTAAAGCAAGACTATATTAATATAAGGAAAGTGCTTCGAAAGTAAAGGTACAAGAGCTATACCGATTCTCCGAAAGACGACTCGAGACCCGAGCTTCGCTCGACTCGACTCTAACTCCCACTCTAGACTAGACTACACTACTCTTGATCTCCCAAGAGAGCTTGAGCTTGAGAACACTAATGTGAACTACTTGGGGACACTTTACAATGAGAGACTAGGGAGGTATTTATAGTGGAGGTGGAGTAGGGGTTACTCTAGCGCCACGTCAGCGATCCGTGTGCTCTCCGTCATGCGCCGTTGGATCAAACCGACCTTCCACCGACTTGAATGGACGGCTCTTGGTGCAGGACACGTGGGAGTCATGCGGGAAGGCGGTGGAAGCGAACCGACCCCAAGTGGGGCCCACTCGCAGTCGGCCGACCCGGGTCCGGGCGACTTTGTGGGTCCCACCGGCCTTCTAGAAGGTCCGGGTGGCGGTGGGACCGGTGCCAAGGTGTCCCGCCACCAAAGGTGGGTCGGCCGACCCGGCCCCCGGACCCCCGGTCCACGTGGCGGCTTCCCGGTGCCGTCCCGGCTTGTCACGTGTAGTCTTGTCCGAAGTTGGGTTCACTTGATATCTTGCTTGCTTCCATGTGGATCCTTGGTCCATTGTACCAATCGATGGAATGTTGATGTGTGGTACATTTGGATCCGGATCGGTTCTCTTGTAGAGTTCGGGGACCCTCGCTTGGTGGTCGGATCCCGGTGGGACCCGAGACCGAGTCGAAGACTCGGGTTTTGGTCTCACGGGTCCTGTTTCCGGCTTTCCCGCATTTCGCAAGCTAAGAGTACAAGTGGAACTTCATTAGTGATAAATATGCTCATGTGATGCTTATCTTCCTTCTATCGAGGACTGTTGACGGGTTTCTGAGTGTACCAAAACTGGTCTTTATTCCCGTCAACAAGATCCCCCAAGCTTAACCTTTGCTCATCCCGAGCAAACGATTAAAACTTGGTTCGATTGGATCAGGTATTATTACTAAGTTAACATCTCAATAGTACTAAGTGCACAACAAAGAACTTCTCCTTGAATGGAAAATTTAGCAATGTTAACACACCCATATTACTCTAGCACCCATGGGGCTTATGGCATTGACTCGGTCTTGGGATGTTGAAAGACGAGCAGCTTTTGACTAGAGCATCTACCTTTCTCATTCTTTTAGCAAGTTTCACGCCGAGGTTTTTGATAAGTTTTTCCAAAGAAGTCTTAATGTTCCTCAAATGGTTTCTCTCAAGTCACTCAAGTGGTGTATAAATCCTCACTAAGGCACATAATGTATTTGCCTTTCAAAGACATCCTATCTCTAATAAAGCTTTATATGGAGCTTAAGTAGGTATGTCAAGGAATAGCGTACTTGCAAGGCATATGTTGTCTTAGTTAAGAAGAATGAAGTCTTGGACCACAAAGTCTTATCATACCCTTAGATCAAGATGTAAGATGGAATGGATGAATGTGATGGATGATAAAGTAATGAGGGGAAGTGGATGTATGGTGGATGAGGTTGCTCCTTTATTTCATGCTATCTCTCTTTCTACTTCTATTGAGACAAGACTAGCTCTTCTCTTTTTTTTTCATCTCTCTTTTTTTTAATAGATGCCTAGCCTTTATGAGATGTGTCTCACCTACAAATGATAACTGAGAGAGAATCTCTAACTGTGGAGCATGGAGCAACTCATGGGATAAAATGGTGAAGATGCGTACTTCCAATGTAGAAGCAAAAGACAAGAATGGTAGTATGGATGATAATGCGAGCTCCCGGTGTAGGAGTAGCATAATTATGATAGTGAGATGCGTACCCCCGGGGTAGGAGTAGCATAAATGATGGATGGTGAGATGCGTACTCCCGGGCTAGGAGCAAGATAAATGATGGTAGTAAGATGCGTACTCCCGGGGTAGGAGCGGCATGGTTGCGTACTTCCGGATTAGAAGCAAGATATTTGGTGATGTGTGGTTCTTGAGCTTAGGGACACGACAAACCTCTAGCAAAGGTTCTACAAGTCTTAACCAAACTCAATGCAAGCAAGTAGCTTATGTAGAAGGCTTATGATATATCAAGGTATATGTATGGCCGTGGTAGGTATTTCAACACCATTGAGGAACAATTAAGTTTTTCATTTATTTTAAAAAAAAATCTCTCGGCAATCATGCGTGCTTAGAACAACGAGTAGAGCTCCTATCTTAACTATCTCATATCTCACAACAACTTAGACTTTGTATTAGCACTTGCAACCCACTAAGTGATCAAGTTCATGATGGTTAGAGGTGCCAAATAATCTAGACTTAGAGAAGTGCTAAGTTGTAAACAAGCACTAGAGAAACATTAACTAGCAATTTCATCATCATTTCCATAGAAAGACTAGCACACATGAAGCATATATACAAAAAGGGAAATAAAGCAAATAAATATTTTTAGATTTTTGAATTTTTAGATTTTTTTTAAATGCAAGAAAACAATAACTAAAATGCAATAAGACAAGAATTAAATAAGAAGGATTAGAAACATACCTTAGATGAACTTACCTTAGTGGGGGAGAGGATCTCCCCCAAGCTTGTCTCTTGCTCACTGTTGTGAGAACCATACGTTCCACTGGTCCCAGCGGTACTCGTCCTCCGTGATGACACCTTGGACCATCTCCAAGTTCTGTTGCATGAGTTGCAACGTGGCTTGATTCTCGATGTGGAGGTTCTCTACTTCCTGGGTGAGTGCTTCGATCTCGGTCGGCGGCTGACGCCTCCCTCTGCGGGGGCGAGGAGTGTGTGCCCAGGAAGGTGTCCTGGATTGAGGAGGTGCTTCCATGTGGGAAGAGCTCACCTCCTCTTCCTCATTAGGTGCATCATGAGAGGGACCAGCTTGCTCCTGAGCGGCACGGGCTTGTACTCTCGTCATTCTGTCCGTCCCGGCGGGACAAGGTCTTCCTCTTTTGTCCGGGGTTAGTGTTGAGACATTATACAGCCAAAGTCCCTCATTAGGGAGAGGAATCTCGACTGCATCAGTCCCATATGTCATCTTAAGCGTACCTCTTGGACCTCTTTTAATTAGACTAGTACATAAAAACATTTCTTCAAGAATAATCGGTCTCTCTTTAGGCATAAACTCATAGACATTCCCCTCAAGCAAACCCAAGGATTCAGCAATTCTAGTTATGAATGAAGTAAAACCTATGGGTGTATATTGCACAATAGAGTTTTCCCAAAAGTGTACCAGCATTCTAACAGGGGCAAACTTGATTTTATTAACCATGACATACATGAGTTGCGTCTCTTTAAGACCTATCTGTGATAAATCAGCCCTAGGAAACAGAGTGATTGCGATCCAATAGAACATAAACCTTAAAGTTGGATTATGAATTTGCTTAGGTTTAGGATTGGACCGATCATTGACGCAAAGCAATTGATTTCCAAAAGACAAAGAAAGTTAAAATTTGCTAACGCAACCTCTTCATCTAGTATGCAATCATGATCAAAGTCTAGACCAACACTCAACTCATTCCAAGACAGGTCATAGTCATTATTAAACATGCGAAAGCTAACACCCAAAGCATTTGACTTAAGTGAGCAAAGAAATTCTTGGGTGAGTAACTCTATGCCACGTTCAGGAATTTGCCAAAATGATGACCAACCAATGGTATTAAAGACTATGGCAAAGTCTGTGCTCATACCTGTTTTGTCGAGGAGTTCTTGGTCGAAGACGGCGGAGTGCTGGAAACCGCAAGTGCGAAGAGTATAGAGCTTTCCTAACTCCTCATGGGTGACCATGAGGTTGCTAATAGGCTCCATCATCCTGCCAGGCATGATGGCAGGAACAAGTTGGTGCACTTGTTCTTCCTCCTCCCTCTCATGACTCCTACCTTCGGATTGGCGAGAGCTCGAGGACGAGCCTTCGCCATTCTTCTTGCTAGACTTTCGGAAGGGGTTCTTCATACTAACTAAGCTAGTGGGCAAACAAGACCAAGCTTTTCTACAACACTACTACAAAAGAAAAGGGAAATATTTTTGGGTTTTTGGGTTTATGACTACTACTACACTAAACTTGAGAAGGCTTGAAACACTAAGAGAGAAGAGAAGGCCAAGTGAGCTCGAGATGATTCTGTGGTTGTGGTGTGGGATTGAGCTCACCTTGGGGTGGTATTTATAGGGTTGAAAGGGGAAGGCCAACCCGGCCAAAGGGCGGGTCGGCCGACCACCCCTTGGGCCGTGTGCTCTCGAGTTCCACTTTAGACAAGGAATCTTGCCTCGTGCTTGCAAAAAGTCTGAAAAATGGGACCAAACCTTGGTCGGCCGACCAAGGATTTTCCCCCCACTACTTTGGACATGTTTTGTCTGGTTGTCTGATAAAGGTAGTGGTGGTCCTGGTCCTAGATTCCTTCTGGTTGATTCGGATTCCTATGTCTAGTGTTTGGTGAAAGAGAAAAGGAAAAGGGCAAAAGTGGAGACAAGGATAAAGGTTGTCCCCTAGCATGCATTGCTGTTCCCTATGCTTGCTTTAGTGTTGGGATGTTCCCCAAATCATTCTCATGCTTAAAGTAGCATCCTAAGCTAAAGTCATGAGCATTGGACCATCTCTTTTCGAATTCTGGCTAGTGGGATAGGCATAGGATCCAAGTGTGTCAGCAGTGGGAGGCAGCTGGGTGCTTGGTGGGACCAAGTCCAGGTCGGCCGACCTGGGCTTGTGAGCCCCAGGGCACCCAGTGCACTTCCTTGGATCCCTGCTTCTAGCCAGAGTGAAGAGAGAGGTGGTGGACCCCAAAGGACAGGTCGGTCGACCATGCCTTGGTGGCCCCACCAGCTCAACTTTTCTCTAAACACTCTTCTCAAGTTTTATTACCTATATCTAACTTCATTTTATTGAAAATAAAAAGTGCAATTGTGAAAGTAAACATGCAATTGGAAAGGGAAAATGCGAATTGAAATGCATGAAAATAAACATGAGATAACTACACGACATACCCGGTCACGGAGGGCTCCATGTTTTAGGTCCATAGAGCGGGACCTCTCCCGTCGGGTTCATTCGGTGGACACCTCGCCGGTCCCGGAGATGGGGACCGTGAGGGTGTCTCCTTATTTCGCCATTCTTGCTGGACTTCGGCTTTTGGTTCGGCGGGTTCTTCTTTCGCTTCGGCCTTCTTGGCCGACTTAGCGGTCTTAGTGTTCTTCCGTCGGCGGTGTTGGCGACGCGGCTTCTGGGGTGCTTGTGCCTGCATGTTAGCTTTAAAACCATTGAAAGGCACTTTTACATACCGTCCTTGGACTGACATGTACATCTCGCCATGTTGCACGTAGATAGTGGCATCCACCGTGCTCAGGAACGGTCGTCCCAGGATGAGCGGTACTTCGACGTTGGCTCCCATATCCAGTACTAGGAAATCGACAGGGATATACTCATCTTGAACTCTGAGTAAGATATCCCGTGCCAACGGGAAACCGGATGGTTTGGTCCACCATCTGCAAACGCACATATGTAGGGTGCAATGGGCTCCCTAACAGATTATCATAGGTTACCTTGGACATGATGTTGACACCGGATCCAAGGTCGCGAAAAGCGTTGTCGAAGATCTCGTGGTCCGATCGGCAAGTGATCGTCGGCGAGGCCGGGATCTCCCTTCTTCGGGACAAACGGTGAATCCACCATTACCCGAACAAAGCACGAGAATGAGGCCTACCGAACTTCGTAGTTACCAACCCGACGCCCTCAATAGGGTCCTCGGGCTTTGCCGGAATCTTACCTTGCTCATAAGTGGGGACAAGCTTTGCTAATTGAGCTAACTGGTTTTCTAACATTTTATTAAAGCTCAATTGATTCTTCATAGCGAGTTAAAGCTATCCATTTTCTCACTAAGACTTTCTAATATCTTGTCATTAGCCATCATTCTTTTATTAAGACCATCATTAATTTTAATTTGACCAAAGACAAGTTCTTTCAAGGAAGGTTGGTTATTGAAAGAATTACCGAATTATTAAGGTAAGAATTACCGGAATTATTGTAACCCATACCTTGGCCTTGGTAGAAGGGGCGCGAACTCCATTGCTTTGTTGTTGGGGCCGATTCCCGTTGTTGAAGTGGTTGTTGTTGTTGTTGTTGTTGCCGACGAGTTCACCTCCTCCCGAGTCATGGGGCGGTTGTTGCCCGAATGGTCCTCCTCTCCGCAAACCTCGCACCATGGGTCGGTACCCACGACGCATCGGACCGCGGCGGGAGTCCGGATGGCCTCCACTTCCTTGTTAGAGGGCGATCCCTCTATCTTCTTCATCGGGAGGTCCATCTTGGCGAGAGCATGTCCACCTCGCTAAGGGCGTGGACACCTCTCTTCTTGGGCCGAAGGCGCTCTTCGTTCCATCCTTGGTTGACCACCATCTTCTCGATGAGCTCCTTGGCATCCCCGACATTATGTTGCAGAATGCCCCTCCGCGGAAGCATCAAGGTGACTCCGGGCTACGCCAGTCAGCCCATGGTAGAAACCTTGAATAATGAGCCATTCGTCTATCCCGTGATGGGGACAGGCTTGAATGTACTCATTGAGACGTTCCCATGCTTCGGGAAACGTCTCGTCGGACTTTTGTTGGAAGCTTGAAATCTTCCCGCGCAGGACACTGGTCTTACCCGCGGGAAAGAACTTCTTGAGGAATGCGTTGGCACATCTGTCCCAAGTTGTCACCTCGGCCTTGTTACTGTAGAACCATTGCTTCGCCTTTCCCAACAATGAGAATGGGAAAAGACGAAGGCGAACGGCATCTGCAGTGACGTTCTTGACCGTGAAGGTGTTGCACACCTCCAGAAAGTGTTGAAGGTGGGCATTGGCATCCTCATGTGGCTTTCCACAGAACTGATTTGCTTGCACCATGTTGATTAGTGCAGGCTTGAGTTCAAAAGTCGCATCGCCCAAGTTCACGTTCGGACCCGTAGCGACAAAGTCGGCTGACGGCGACGAGAACTCAGCGATGGTCTTTTGAGCCATGACTGCCTCAACAACTGGTGTGGGACTTCCTTCCACGAACGGTTCGAGCTCGACGGTTCGGGCTCGAGATGATTCTGCGAGGAGGGACTAGATCGCGTCTAGCTCTCTTCGCAACTTCTTAGGGTCTTCGACGTAGTTCGATGGCGGCGAAAACCGCTCATGCACTTGTCTAGAAAAGGATAATAACAAAAAACAAGACAAGTGAAGGGTAAGCCCCTAACACTACCGAATACTTAAATTAAGAGTAGACCACGGATTCCAATTTGCTAGAAATTATCAATACGACGCTTCCCGGCAACGGCGACGAAATGCTTGTTGGTTAATATTACGCTGTACCGGATTTGGGTAAGGAATCTAGTTCCCGGCAACGGCTCAAGAAATGCTTGTTAGCGAGATCTTAGCGCAATCACTAGAATTAAGTAAATGTGACTAGCGTATGGTAGCTAAGCCTACTGCAAACCCAAACTACTACC
This sequence comes from Themeda triandra, assembly GCA_018135685.1. Taxonomy (NCBI): domain Eukaryota; kingdom Viridiplantae; phylum Streptophyta; class Magnoliopsida; order Poales; family Poaceae; genus Themeda; species Themeda triandra. Next base: position 402,888 of record JAENPR010000393.1, on the reverse strand, counting down.
GGAGAGAGGGTGTCACAATTCCTCTTCCGGCAACAGCCTAAGGATGCTAAGCTAAGCTAAACTCTAGTGACAACGTAGGACTAACCAAAGGGTAACTCGCAAGCGCACGGTACCGATGTAGCACTTCAACCGGGTGAGTACTCCGGTGTCGAATTTGTAGTTCGCTCACGGGAAGCGGATTAAGACTCTCTAGCAAATGTGTGATGGAAATCCGTGGTGGTTCTACTCAATCTAAGCTATTGATATTGATAAAGGGTATGAGTGTTGTTATGAGTGATAACTAAGAGTAACTAGTAGGTAGCTAGCTAGGTGGGAGGACAACGAGTGAGTAAGGACTCCTATGTATCTAACTATACTTCTGTATTCTAATCTAACTAGTGTAACGACTTAACTAAACTAATGCCTAGACCATCGATGTGATAGGGGAGATCGGCTGACAAATAGGAGGGTAGCGTCTCCCGAGGGACTAACTCCTATTCCAGCGGACCTATGACTTTAATGGGCGCCCTACACCCTACCCCTAACGTAAACGAGATATAACGAAAGGCTGCGTTCGTCACAACCGCCCCGCTGTAATACGTTGGACAAAGTGAATGGACTTACCACTCAAGAGTGAATGGAATTACCAATCATCGATAGGGTGCATCCACTATTAAGCACTAGCCTAAGCACCTCGCCTAATCTAGTCTTAAGACTCCGGCTACCACGTAAGTAACCTCGGCCCCCGGTAGTGAAACACACACAAAGGATCTAGACACTAACTAGTTCGGACTCTACACTAATGAGACTAAGACACAACACTACTACACTAGTATAGCAATGCACTAAGTAAATACGAAAGTAAAGTACTCAAAGTAAAGACTTAGTAAAGTAAAGCAAGACTATATTAATATAAGGAAAGTACTTCGAAAGTAAAGGTACAAGAGCTATACCGAGATTCTCCGAAGACGACTCGAGACCCGAGCTTCGCTCGACTCGACTCTAACTCCCACTCTAGACTAGACTACACTACTCTTGATCTCCCAAGAGAGCTTGAGCTTGAGAACACTAATGTGAACTACTTGGGGACACTTTACAATGAGAGACTAGGGAGGTATTTATAGTGGAGGTGGAGTAGGGGTTACTCTAGCGCCACGTCGGCCGATCCGTGTGCTCTCCGTCATGCGCCGTTGGATCAAACCGACCTTCCACCGACTTGAATGGACGGCTCTTGGTGCGGGACACGTGGGAGTCATGCGGGAAGGCGGTGGAAGCGAACCGACCCCAAGTGGGGCCCACCCGCAGGTCGGCCGACTGGGTCCGGGCCGACCAGGTCCCACCGGCCTTCTAGAAGGTCCGGGTGGCAGTGGGACCAGTGCCAAGGTGTCCTGCCACCAAAGGTGGGTCGACCGACCTGGCCCTGGACCCCTGGTCCACGTGGCAGCTTCCTGGTGCTGTCCTGGCTTGTCACGTGTAGTCTTGTCCGAAGTTGGGTTCACTTGATATCTTGCTTGCTTCCATGTCGATCCTTGGTCCATTGTACCAATCGAGATGGAATGTTGATGTGTGGTACATTTGGATCCAGGATCGAGTTCTCTTGTAGAGTTCGGGGACCTCGCTTGGTGGTCGATCTGGTGGGACCGGGAATCGAGTCGGGAAGACCTGGGTTTTGGTCTCACGGTCCTGTTTCCGCTTTCCCGCATTTCGCAAGCTAAGAGTACAAGTGGAACTTTATTAGTGATAAATATGCTCATGTGATGCTTATCTTCCTTCTATCGAGGACTCGTTGACGGGTTTCGAGTGTACCAAAACTGGTCTTTATTCCCGTCAACAAGTACCCCGGCTGTGGAGGGAACTGAGACGTCCCGGGCTGCCCCAGCGGCAGCCACGAGTACCCCTGCGTCGGTGGAGGACCCCAGACGAACGGCTGCGTGGGGAGGCTCTGGTAAGGAGTCCAGCCGTGCTGTGGAGAAGGACCCTGTGGAGAAGCACCCGCTAGAGGGCTAGCACCTGGAGTTGGGTTCGAACCCGCCGACTGTGCCTGCACAAAGACCAAGTGATGGAATTAGTACCTACAGACTGGCATCACAAGCTAAAGCAATAGGCAATGTACTCACCGGACGAGGTACAACAAAAGGCATTGGAGGTACTGGTGGTGGAGCGAAGACAGAGACTGGAGGCTCACTCATTCCCTGGGCACGCATGTGTAGCGACATCTACGACATCGCCTGCTGGTAGTGCTGCGCAACTGCGGCCGCGTGCTCTGATAGGCAATCGCCATCGCCACGGTTGGCTAGCACCTCCTGGACCGTGGACTGCAATATTACACCGGCATGGTTGATTGTATTTGAAGACAAGGTACATTATTTGTGAAACGGTCGAACAACGAATGAAACTCCACTTACACGAAGACCCGCGATCACTGCGCGCCGCTTCTCGCTGAGGCGCTATGGGGACCCGCGATGCACCCCTTCGCCGGTCTTCTTTGCGGATCTCGGTCAGCGTCGGGACAGAGGACGGCTCAATGGCGCTGTGGGCCATATAGAACCGGCCGTGCTGCTTCCCACCTCCCAACCTCATCACGAGCTGAAGGATAGGTCCTAATCCCACCTGAGGATGCGTAGATGAGGTTAGCTTCCATGCTCCACTCCCGTCCGAGATGGAATTTCGGCAGCACCTCCCCGCTGTTCTCCTGATACACGTCCCGACAGGGAGAGTGTGTATCCGGAGAACAACGGGGAGGGGCTGCCGAAACTCCGACTCAGACGGGGGCGGAACATGGAAGCTAACCCATCTACGCATCCTCGGGCTGTCCAAAAAACGTGGACAATCCGAAAGAGAAACCGCCGCAGATATGCACTGATCCACATACCAACGACCGCGAATCCCTTTTGGACGGGAGACGCCTAACTCGGTTACGCAATGTAGTGACATGGACTATAAGGAACATAGGTGATTTATACCTAGGGTGGCGGCACAGAGGCGGGTAGGTGCACGAAGACGGTCAAGGTCCCCTCCGACACGTCCTGCTCTGCAAAACAATAAAGACATCACTATTAGTTGAAAATTTCGGCAGGACCTCTCCTGTACGGGGAGGTTCCCAAAACCTGCAAGAAAAAATGTCGGCTCGAAGGCCGACGTCCACATTTGGGGCACGATGGCCCTCACATCAACAACCCGGCACGAAGGCTGTCAACACAGATACGGCACGATGGCCGACAACCCTAGACCTTTACCTTCTCCTCCGGCGACGCACGTGGACGGACGGCGAGGACGAACAGCGTCGACGACGTGGACGGAAGGTGGACGAATGAAGCGGACCTTCTCCTCCTCCTCCTCCTCTCTTCTCCTTCTTCTTCCTCCTCCTCTCTTCTCCTTCTTCTCCTCCTCCTCCTCCTCCCTTCTCCTTCCTCTCCTCCTCCTTCTCCCTCCTCTCCTCCCTTCTCTTCTTCCTCCTCCTTCCTCCTACCCTTCTCTTCTTCCTCCCCTCCTTCTTCCTCCTCCCCTTCTCCTCTTCCTCTCCTCCTTCTCCCCTTCCCTTCTTTCCTTCGCCTCCTCCACTGCTCCTCCTACAGCGTCCTCCCTCCGGTGGTGGCCCCGGCGGGTCAAGCGCGGCCGCAGGACGGGCGGCGCTGGCGGGGCAGCGGCGAATCCGGCGCCACCGGGATGGGGGCGGCGGTCTTCGGCGGGGCCGCGGCGGCGCAAGAGGGGCGGATAGGGTAAACGGCGGCGCGAGGGACGGGATGGGGGCGCGGGAGCGAGGGACGCAGCGACGGTTGGCGGCGAGGCGGCGCGCCGCGCCGGGCCGGGGTGGCGGTGAGGAGTGGGGAACGGGCGGCGGCCCGGTGGCGGGCGCGTCGCGATGGGGTGGGGAGATCCGGACGCCGACCGATCGCTCATGGAGGAAGGGGCGCGGCGGTGGCCGGCGACGGCGGGCGGCGGGCTGCTGTTGGTATAAATTAAGTGCAATTAAAATATGAATGATTTCGCAAGCGCACGAATTTACCATTGTAGCATTTTACCGGGAGTATCCGGGTATCGTTATTTATATTTTACCACGGGAAGCAAGGGTTAAAGAATCGATAACTCACCATCATGTATCTACTAACTTAGTAAACCAACTAGACTAAAGCGAGGGGTAAAAGATATATATATATATAAGGTAATATAAATAATAAAGCACACATGAGAATTCTATGATAAATGAGTAGCTAGCTAGATTGAGAGGACAACGGGAGAGATTAAGGTTCCTATATACTTCTCTATTACTCGGTTCTATGATAACGGGGGATGGATAGATATAGCAATCATACAATAGCACTTCGGGACATCGAACACTAGCCACGAAATGGATGAGAAGGGGCTAGGAAGCTCCGACTACGGTCCTACAAACACCAACCCGAACGAGGTGGAATACGACGGCCATCGGGGTCACGATCCTGGGGCTACCACAACAATCCGTGGGATTGGTTGCAATCTCGAGTAACCTCTAGTCTAGACGCCATGTCTACACTATCAATTACTACTCTAATTACCTAGGATAACTAGAGCACTCGATGCGAGCGAAGATCCCATACTAAAGCATAACTACTATACTAACAATCACAAGATAGGCATAAAAGTAAATACGAAGATAAATATATTAAAGCATAAGTCTTACAAAGAGTAGATACAAAGACATACCAAATCTCTGAAGACTTCTCCAGAACCGGAGCGTAGCTCCGCTCTCCCTAACTCTCATCTAGATCTAATCTACTACATTGGAATGTCTAGCTCTAATTCTCTAGAGAAGAGAAGTCATCCATTCAAGGGACGCCTCTACAACTCTGATCCCACTGGGAGATAATGAATTAGGGTTTTAGGGATTACCTCCTCCGGGGGCCGGGGGCCCCGCTATATAGCCCCTAGGATGCACCGCAGCCCTCGGATCAAACCGACCTAAACGAACGATTATTATTCATCCTCAAAGGCGGTGGAACGGGATCCGCGAGGCCGACGCCGATTGGTGAAGTGGGCGGTCGGCCGCCCAAGGTGGGGAGTCGGCCGACTCTCCACCGAGCCCGTTCGGGCTCCCGTTTGGTCCCGAGCCTTCTCGAACCTTCCGGGGACATGGAATTTTCACCGGTTCCCGATTATCTCTATGTAAACCCGACATGTGGGCCTTCCTTGGGTATTTTCAGGCGACACCCCGCGAAATAGACATTCACCAAAACTCGTGGAATTACGTCGGTATAACCCCTATATCTAGTTGGTGAACATATTTTAGTCCTTTCTCATGTTTAGTTGACGGTAAAAATTGGCACTTAACGACCGTCAACAACTCCCCCAAGCTTACCTTTTGCTCGTCTCGAGCAAAGATAAACTCGTGATGGATCGGGAGTTGCTACAATGCTTTCACGCCTCAAAAGTACACATGTGTTCAAACAAGAACTCTCCTCCGGATTAGAGTGAACCATTCTGACTCAAAACTTACTCATATTACCTTTCACCATGGGGCTTGTAACCGTCACTTGGGTCTTGAGTAGTTGAAAGACAGAACGGTCAAGTCAAGCGCTATGTTTCTCGCTCTTTGATCAACCATTATTCTGGAGTTTTTGCAAGATTTTCAAATAAAACTCAGAGTTCCTTGTATGAACCTTTCAGGTCTCTCATTTGTGGTATTTCTGGATCCTCTCTAAGGCATGAGTAGTGTATGCCTTCTCTCTTCTCTCAGAATATGTGGTATTTGTGGAATTAAGGCATAGTGAGGTTGCCTTCTCTCTCTCACCCTACTTCTAATAGGCTTATATGGAGCTATAGGTGGGGAGACACTCAAACTCACTTGCATATATTGCACAATTAAGACATGGATCCAATAAGAACCAAAATAATAATAAAGTCATATGTGCATGTGAATGAGGAAATGGAACGGATGATGGGATGATGATAGGATGATGATAAGGAAATTATTATGAGGGGTGATCACTTGGTGAACATCTACTTCTACACTTGCTCCTTTAGGGATAACATGACTCCCTTTATTCGGAAACCTTGAAACTTCTTGAAAGGAAGGACTTGGCTGCTCTCTCTTTTCTTTTCTTTTCTTTTCTTTTCTTTTTCTTCTTTTTTTTCTTTTTTTTTCTCTCTCTTTTTTTTAGAGAAACCAATCCTCTGAAAACGAACTTTAGCAACGGGAGTGTATAACTTGAAATGATAATGACTGGAGCTTTATGTAGGCAAATGGAACGGCGATGATTATTTCTAGATGTTCACTCCCAGGATAGGAGTAGAACCTTTTCTGGATGAAGTGAAATGAATGGCGTATGTATATGTGGATGGATGAATGGATGGATGTATACTCCCAGGGTAGGAGCAGCATAAGCGCGTATCTCTAGGGTAAAGACAGCACAATATGTGGGGGAATGCGTACTCCCAAGGTAGGAGCAGCATAGGTGCGTATCTCCAGGGTAGAGATAGCACAATATGTGGTGGATATGGATCTATATGTAGGTGGTACTTCTAGGGACAGAAGTAGCACAGAATGAATGTAGTATTTATAAAATGGATGCATGCTTCTGAGGACAGAAGTAGCATAGATCAATAGATGGAGAGCACATAGTATTGACTTTTAACTGCATGACTGATTCCTTATGGGTCCACAGCATAACTACACTCAATGCCTATAAAGACTACACTCAATGCCTACAAAATGATATATAAATAGATGGGTTTTCCTAATCTAGCAAGCATGAATATATGGTCATGGTAGGAATTTGAACTCTCATCATAAAGGAACTCATCATGCGGGAATTTAATGTTTTCAAAGATAAATTCTCCATAACTCTAGTATCTCTAGGAACAAGATGGACAGCGGCTCAAAACCTTCCCATATCATACCCGTCAACCACCTAGACTTAGATCAAGTGTTTGCTACCCACAAGTTTCGGGTTGAGCAAATCTCAAATCTAAACAACTTGTGTCCAAAACTCGGGAGGGTGCAAGGTTGAAAACTAGGTACTTGAAAGGAATTACGGCGAGCAACTATTCATCATCTCCATGTAGAGTTTATTCTACGGATAACTTAAAGACAGTTGCAAGAGCTCTCCATAAGATAAATAAGGAAATCTTTCGGGTTTCTATGGTTATGCATCTTTTTAGTTGTTTTAACAAAGCACACTCTAACAAGGCATAAAATAGATAAGTTGGAAACACTTAGCTTGGTACACGGGGATGCCCTCCCCCAAGCCGGATGTTGACATAGTCTCGTGATGTTGCCGACAGCAATGAAGACGTTCGAGTCCTCCTGGAGTGTTGTAGATAGATGCTGTTGGAGACAGTGTTCAAGTGTCGTGGGCAGCACTCCGACAGGTGACTGGATGTCCTTCTACCTGTTTAGCTCTTCTTGATCCTTTATTATTCTGTGAAGCTCAAATAGACAACAAAGCTTGTGGAACTGATTAAGCATTAGTGATAAAAACCTCTAAGCCTTGGTTGTCTAGAACTACCTTAACTCAAATGTCTTCTAAACATGTAGTGAGGTGCAAGAGTTTAAAAGATAACTACTCATAATTTTAAAGTCCATGAGCAAGACTATCTCACCATTCTTGATCATACTTACCATGACTCACAGGATGAAATTTGTGAGTAGTGTTGCGGCATCTATGTTCATCACTTATTGTGACGACGACATTTTCTCCAATCTGCACATGGTTAGAATAATATATATGTATACACAAACCTGTGAGATGGCACGGTTCCAGTTGAATGTTGAGGGACCCTAGGCTCTTCAATGTCTTGTGGAAGCTTGTCGGAAGGTCGAAACGACATCTTTGGTCCTGTCTATTCCACACTCAACAGAACAAGAGGTAATCCTACTAAAGCTAGTGATACACTAAATTAGCAGACATCAAGATCATTATCAAAAACTTAACACCGATTGCTTCCCCGGCAACGCGCCAAAAATGCTTGTTGGTATAAATTAAGTGCAACTAAAATATGAATGATTCCGCAAGCGCACGAATTTACCATTGTAGCATTTTACCGGGAGTATCCGGGTATCGTTATTTATATTTTACCACGGGGAAGCAAGGGTTAAAGAATCGATAACTCACCATCATGTATCTACTAACTTAGTAAACCAACTAGACTAAAGTAGGGGTAAATGATATATATATGTAAGGTAATATAAATAATAAAGCACACATGAGAATTCTATGATAAATGAGTAGCTAGCTAGATTGAGAGGACAACGGGAGAGATTAAGGTTCCTATATACTTCTCTATTACTCTAGTTCTATGATAACAGGGGATGGATAGATATAGCAATCATACAATAGCACTTTGGGACATCAGAACACTAGCCACAGAAATGGATGAGAAGGGGGCTAGGAAGCTCCGACTACGGTCCTACAAACACCAACCCGAACGAGGTGGAATACGACGGCCATCGGACTGTCACGATCCTGGGGCTACCACAACAATCCGTGGGATTGGGTGCAATCTCGAGTAACCTCTAGTCTAGACGCCATGTCTACACTATCAATTACTACTCTAATTACCTAGGATAACTAGAGCACTCGATGCGAGCGAAGATCCCATACTAAAGCATAACTACTATACTAACAATCACAAGATAGGCATAAAAGTAAATAGAGAAGATAAATATATTAAAGCATAAGTCTTACAAAGAGTAGATACAAAGACATACCAAATCTCTGAAGACTTCTCGAACCGGAGCGTAGCTCCGCTCTCCCTAACTCTCATCTAGATCTAATCTACTACATTGGAATGTCTAGCTCTAATTCTCTAGAGAAGAGAAGTCATCCATTCAAGGGACGCCTCTACAACTCGATCCCGCCGGGAGATAATGAATTAGGGTTTTTAGGGATTACCTCCTCCGGGGCCGGGGCCCCGCTTATATAGCCCCCTAGGATGCACCGCCCTCGGATCAAACCGACCTAAACGGACGATTATTATTCATCCTCAAAGGCGGTGGAACGGGATCCGCGAGGCCGACGATTGGTGAAGTGGGCGTCGGCCGCCCAGGTGGGGAGTCGGCCGACTCTCCACCGAGCCCGTTCGGGCTCCCGTTTGGTCCGAGCCTTCTCGAACCTTCCAGACACGAATTTTCACGGTTCCCGATTATCTCTATGTAAACCCGACATGTGGGCCTTCCTTGGGTATTTTCAGGTGACACCCCGAGAAACGGACATTCACCAAAACTCGTGGAATTACGTCGGTATAACCCCTATATCTAGTTGGTGAACATATTTTAGTCCTTTCTCATGTTTAGTTGACGGTAAAAATTGGCACTTAACGACCGTCAACAGCGGCGGCGGCGGTCGGGGCTGAGAGAGGGAGAGAGAAGAGAGAGAAGTGAGAAGGAGAAGGAGAGAGAGAAGTGGGCCGGCCCGTTAACACGTTCTAGGGTCAGGAACTTTGCCGACGGCCGTGGCCATCAGCAAAGTCGTGCCACGTGGCCTGGGCCACAGGCTTTGCCGATGGCCGGCCACCGGCAAATAAGCTTTGCTGATGGCTTTGCAAGGCCATCGGCAAATTTTGAATTTTTTTTTGATTTTTCTTGCGGTTTTTTTCTGGTATCTTCCTACCTCGATACAACCCACCTCCAAAATTTGGGACAATTTTGAACTTTTGAGCTATATTTCGTTAATTATTTTGGTTTCTTTGAATTTTTTCCGCAACTCTAAATTTGAACTGCAGTACATGATCGTTGACGGTCGTTAACTCATAAAATCAACCGTCAACTTAACATGCAAATGGACGTATTTATAAATACATGATAGATATAGGGTTACCACCTTGATGAGAATTCCACGAGTTTTGGTGAATATCTATTTACGTAGGGTGACGGCGAAAACTACCCAAGATGGTCCACATGTCGGGTTTACATAGAGAGAAAGACCGAACGGTGAAAAAGTATAATCTAGAAGACTCCGCAGGCGACACACGAAGCCTAGGGCCCACCGGGCATAGGCCGAGGCAGCCGCCCCTAGCCTGCAGTCGGCCGCCCCTCCACTGGACCAATCGGTGGAGGCTCGCGGATCCTGCCTCCACCGACTTTGAAGATGAATAATTATCGTCCATTTAGGTCGGTTTGATCCGAGGGCTGTGGTTCATCCTAGGGGGCTATATAAGCAGAGCCCCTGGCCTTGGGAGAAACTCTAATTCATTCTCTAATTCATTCTAGACTTCATTCCAGAGAGAGAGAGTTAGATAGAGAAGGGTCCCTCGAATGGATCTATCTCTATAGGGTATTAGTATCAAGAGAGATTGAGAGAGTACGAGTGAAGGTAGATTTGGAGGAAGCCCACATGCTCGTGTCTCCTTTCCGGTGTATCTGCGGGATCAAGTCTCCTAACCCGAGGCTTGGTTTCGGGATCATTCGGCAATTTAACTTCTAATACTAGTAAGTTCGTTGTTATTATTGTTCTTCGGTTTACAAGTTTACTTTATTCGCTTCGCGTTGGGAATAGAGTAATTGTTCTTTAGCATAAGCATGGTGCTTAGGCTAGGTTCACTTGTAGATGCTCCCTATTCGGCCGGTGATAATCAGTAAGTGCAATCAAGCCCTAATGTGGGTTTTGGCGTTGATGACCACCAAATTAGGGAACTAATGAGACTTATTGAGATGACAAGCGAGGCATTGAAATACGGAAGATTGATGTACGGGTTGGAGGGGTCCCCGTTTCTAAAAGGAGGCTTTGCCGAATTCAAAGAAGGTTTAAATTCATTTTCGGTTTGAATTTGAGTTTAGGAAAAGCCATACTATCAAGAGGGATCCTAAGGTTGTTAGTCAAAAGTGTTACCAAATGCTCAATCCTTAAACACCAACCTCATCCACCACCAAAACAGCCAACCAACAACTCAAAAATCTTCTTCTTGTTTTGGGGGCGCGGCGGTGCCGCGCCTATAAGTGACCGTTGGGACCCGGGGTATTTATACCCATCTGTCCGGCCCACTCACTTACCTCTTCGTCTACCTCGCGACATAACCGTTGCAAGCACCGAAAAGCTCCTCTCTCTCTCCCTCCATTGCTCCCCCAAGCTCCAAACTCATTCCCCTTGATTCCACCACGGATTCTTGAGGAAAAGGGCAGCAAACTTCGATTGGAGAGTGGATCCACTGATTCCCACTGTCAAAAGAGCATTTGGTGCACGTTTGGCCGGCGCCTAGGGTTTGTTACTCTTGGAGCTTTGCTCCTAGCCGGCTAGGCGTCGCCCTAGAGCCGCCAACTCGTGTGGCTGCCTAGGGAGGTTTGTAACCTCACCCCAATACTAAGAAATCACCCCTCATCTCAAGAGTTCACTCTCTTGACTTGAGACCGAGGAGAAAGCTAGCCTTAGTGGTGAGCTTCAAGTCGTGGACTTCCTCAACAACGTGGACGTAGGCCGGCCTTTGTGGCGAGCCGAACCACGGGTTAAACACTTGTGTCACCTTGTGCTTTGTTCGGTTTTCTTATTCATACTTGTTGTTGAGAAGTTTCTAGGGTTTGAGGTCGATCTACTTCCTACTACCTCTTGAGTGTGTTTGGCTCTCGATCCGTAATCCCCGCAGTGTAGGAAGCTTGGAAAGTCGATTGGTAAACTTGTTTCGCACGATTTCGAATTACACTCTATTCTCGTTTACGTCGCATAGCGCGCGGTGCCGCGGGTCTGTACAGCGCGTGCCGCGCCCTCCGGACCGACAGCGTTCGAAGAAATTTTGTTGCGGGCCTATTCACCCCCCTCTAGGCCATTTTACTCTTCCGAGATCCTACAAGTGGTATCGAGCCTCGTTGCTTCGTATACGCTTAACCGCGTGAAGTATGGAAGAAGCCGGGCATCAAGGCATGCCCCCAAAGCAAAGAGTGTTGAACCGCACACCACGAGAGGACAAAGCGAGGACACTTCTATGTCTACGCCGATAATGCCACTATCAAAGATGGTGGCAAAACCACGGATGTGAGTGAAGCGAGAGAAGAAGAAGAAAGAAGGAAAGGAGAAAAGCTATGAAGAAAAGAAGAGAGCTCGAGGATAAGTTGAGCGAAAAGAAGCTAGAAGAGTTATCCGAGAGCAAAGAGAAGAAAGAAGAAAAGCCAAGGCACTAGCTAAGGAAGAGAAAGAAGAAGAAGCAAGAGATGGAGTTGTCATCATCTAGTGAGCTCTCTAGCAGCGGCTCGGATGATGGTGATGATGATGTCTCATATCACTCTTCCAAGAATCCCAAAGGAAGCCACAAGAAGGATGAGAAAAGAGCATCAAGGACAAGGGCAGCAAGCGGCAACAAGAAGAAATACACCACTGTATCCTTTAATTATTCTCATCTAACCCATCGTGATCGCAAGTCTATTGTCAATGTGCCCATGGGCAAGTTACCCCGGTTTGATGGGACTAACTATGCCAAGTGGAAGCACTTGATGAGAAACTATCTTTCGGTGTTCATCAAGGACTTTGGGAGATTGTGGAGAAGGGAGTGCAGCAGCCACAAAACCCCGAAGACCCAACCAATGAAGAATTCTTAGGCTGCCCAATTCAATAGTCAAGCCACAAGCATCTTGTTGAGTGCTCTTGATGGCAATGAGTACAACCGAGTGATGAATGTCAATGTGGCAAAAGAGATTTGGGATGCCTTGATCATTGCACATGAAGGTGTTGATAAAGTGAGGAAGGCAAGAATTGAAGTCTTGATGGCCAAGCTCAACCGGTTTGTGATTAAAGGTGAAGAAGGGCCACAAGAAATGTTTGATAGGTTGATGGTGTTGGTTGGTCAAATCAAAGGATTTGGTTGTGAGGATCTTGATGATCACAAAGTGGTGAAGGTGATGCTTGAAGCCTACTCTCCAAGAAATGAAACCGTTGTGACATTGATTAGAGACAAGAAGAAGTTTGAGCACTTCACTCCAAATGATGTGCTTGGACGATTGTTGACCTTTGATATGCAAAGAGAAGAAGCAAATGAGAGAAAGAGGCTTGGTGAGCTTCAATCCAAGCTTGATGGGATGAAGATCAAGGAAGTTGCACTCAAAGCTAGCAAGCCTCACAAGCATACTTCAGCTTGCAATCACAAGGGCAAAGAAGCAAGCTTCAACAAGTCACCCCAAGGAGATCAAGCAAGCACCACAAGAAGAAGATTCAACATCCACATCAAGTGAAAGTGATGACAATGGGGCTGATCACAAGAAGATAGAAGACATGTCATTGTTTATAAAGAACTACAACAAAGACATCAAGAACAATGGCTACAAGCTCATCAAGAGAAGGTTTCCAAGCAAGAAAAAGAGAACATGCTTCCGATGTGGCAAAGACCGAACACTTTATTGCTTGTCCACTTGAGAAGAATCAAGGCAAGAACAAGAAAGAAAGAAAAGATGGAAAGAGAAGATACAAGAATGCCGGGGAGGCACACATTGGGCATGAGTGGGACTCAACTAAAGAGTCAAGTGATGAAGATGAGAGAGGTTGCAACAAGGTAGCTATTCACAACACATCTTCTCCACCAAGACTCTTCAACAACCTGTCCGATGATGATGACTCCCATCACATTTGTCTCATGGCAAAAGGTGAAAAGGTAAAACTGAACAAGAAATCTTCTTCTCCATCACCTAGTGACATATCTAGTAGTGATCTCAGTGATTCTAGTGATGAAGATTCTAGTGAGTGTTTGAAGCCCGCTAAGAATCTTGATCCTAGAACCGAGCGTTTTATTGCAGCTCTCATGGAGGAATTAGAACATGTCAAAGCTGAGCTAGAACATAGAGAAAATGTCATTGAAAAGACTGAAAATCTCTATATTGATAGTGAGGAAGCTTTTGAGCAAGAGAAAAGGGAGACAAGATCTTTGAGGAAAGAGCTTGCTCTTACAAAGAAGATTAATATTGCTCTCAATGACAAGTATTGTGTCTTAGTTGAAAAGCACAACAAACTTGAGAAGCAATATATTCATCTTTGTGAGAGCACCCCACCTCTCTCTAGCTCAAATGACAATTCTAAAGCCTCCAAGTGAAGGTTGTGGAAAGTGCTATAATCTTGATATAAATGCTTATTCCACTAACCTTGCAAATATGAAAGCTATGAAGGATGAGATTGCTAGGTTGAACACCATGCTGGACACAAAAGGCAAAAACAAAGCAAGCAAGTGGCGGGTGGCAAAGTGAATCAACCAAAGATGCCACAATATAAAGATGGAAGAAATCCTTGCATCAAGGATGGGCTTGGACACAAGAAAGGTGCCAAGACAAATGGAAGAAAGATGGTAAATGGCATCGAATGTGTCCAATTCATGAGCAAGGGCAAGGCCGGTACGTATAAGCCTCGCACGTAGTGTGGCACGAAGCGGCCCCGCTGCGGCGCTAAGCGCGCAAGCGGTGCCGCGGGTGGGGCGCGCAAAGTGCCGCACCCCCACGAAAGGGAAGGCTACCGGCCGCTTGCTTCTCATGTTAAGGCCAAGAAGCGGGTTCCACAGAAGAAACAGATCCCCAAGAAGTCAAATACTTCTACCATGGCACCTAAGAAAGAAAGGTTCTATCAATCAAGTGTCAAGACACCTCTCCAAGTGTTGAACTCTAACTTTGTTTTGCAGCATGACACTAAGGGAAAGGTGTTTGCCAAATTTGTTGGCAATGGTAGAAATGTTTTTTGCAATACTTCTATTTGGGTTCCTAAAGTTCTTGTGACTAACCTTGAAGTCCCCAAGAAAGATTGGGGACCTAAATCAAGCAACTAAACTTGTGTTGCGGGCATACTCCTCCGGTGGGTCAAGTTGGGTGCTTGACAAAGTGGATGTACAAATCATATGACCGGAGATAAGAGTATGTTTTCATCCTATTCCCCAACTACAAAAGTCGGTGACAACATCATCTTTGCTTGATAACTCTAAAGGGGAGTAGTTGGTCTTGGTAAAGTTGCTATAACACTTGAGCATTCAATTTCAAATGTCTTTCATGTTGAATCTTTGAAGTTCAATTTGTTGTCTGTTTCACAACTATGTGAGATGGGCTACAATTGTCTCTTCACTGATGTGGGTGTGGAAGTCTTTAAGAGGGAGGATTCCTCTATTGTCTTTACGGGAAAACTCAAGAATAAGCTCTACCTAGTTGATTTCAGCAAAGGGAAAGCTAAGCTTGAGACCTGTTTAGTGGCAAAATCCAGCATGGGTTGGTTATGGCATCGCCGACTAGCTCATGTTGGGATGAGGAACTTGGCCAAACTCCAAAAGGACAACCATATTCTTGGACTAACTAATGTTCAATTTGAGAAAGACAGGATATGCAGCTCATGCCAAGCAGGGAAGCAAGTAGGCATACCTCACCCAGCAAAGAGCATCATGACTACCACTCAACCCTTGGAGTTGATTCATATGGATCTCTTTGGACCGGTTGCCTACCTCGGCCTAGGGGTGATAAGTATGGCTTGGTTATTGTTGATGATTATTCTCGCTTCACTTGGGTATTCTTTGTCTATGATAAGTGCCGGTACAAGACAAGGTGAAGACCTTTGTTAGAAGGGCACAAAGAGAATTTGGTCTCCCAATCAAGAAGATAAGAAGTGATAATGGGACCGAATTCAAGAACACCCAAGTCGAAGAGTTTCTTGAAGATGAAGGCATCAAGCATGAGTTTTCAGCACCATACACCCCCAGCAGAATGGTGTAGTAGAGAGGAAGAATAGAACACTCATTGACATGGCAAGAACAATGCTTGATGAGTACAAGACTTCGGATTTATTTTGGGTTGACGCCGTCAAGACCGCTTGCCATGCCATCAATCGTCTCTACCTACACAAGAAGCTCAATAAGACTTCGTATGAGATTCTCACCGGTAACAAACCAAAGGTGTCTTACTTTAGAGTTTTTGGGTGCAAGTGTTTCATACTTAGCAAAAGGCCCAAAACCTCTAAGTTTGCATCTAAGGTAGATGAAGGAATTCTTATTGGTTACGGATCAAATGAGCATGCCTACCGTGTCTTCAACAAAACCTTGGGTAGAACTGAGGTCACGGTAGATGTGACATTTGATGAATCTAACGGCTCTCAAGTAGAGCAAATTGATTCAAGTGTTGTAGGAAAGGAGGATCCACCTTGTAAGGCAATCAAGCAAATGGCCATTGGTGATGTAAGACCACAAGAAGAACAAGGATCAGATGATGAGGATCCCCAAGCTGCTGTTGCACCAATTTCCGCTGACAAACTCTGTAAGAAGGTGCAGCACTCACCTGGAGAGATCAGCGGTGCGGCGGTGCCGCCTAGGCACGCGGCAGTGCCGCGCCCTCCACCTCGCAGCGCTTCTCCAACTCCTACTTCACCGGTTCAAGGGCTCAACTGGAGCCTATACTTGAGCAAGAAGATGCTTGATGGTTATGAAGAAAATGAAGATGAAAGTGTTGAGCATCCAAGGCTAAGGCAAACTATTCAACGTGACCATCCCGTTGACAATATCCTTGGGAGTATCAAAAGAGGGGTAACAACTCGTTCTCACTTGGTCAATTTTTGCCAATTTTACTCGTTTGTTTCCTCTTTGGAGCCTCTCAAGGTAAAGGAAGCACTTGGTGATCCGGATTGGGTCATGGCCATGCAAGAAGAGCTCAACAACTTTGAAAGAAACCAAGTGTGGACTTTGGTGGAAAGACCCAACACAAACATCATTGGTACCAAATGGGTTTTCCGCAACAAGCAAGATGAGAATGGAGTTGTAACAAGGAACAAGGCAAGATTGGTGGCTCAAGGCTTCACACAAGTTGAAGGCTTGGACTTTGAGGAAACCTTTGCACCGGTGGCAAGGCTTGAAGCAATTCGAATGCTTTTAGCCTTTGCTGCCCATCATGACTTCAAGCTACATCAAATGGATGTAAAGAGTGCTTTCCTCAATGGTCCTATACAAGAAGAAGTGTATGTCAAGCGACCCACCGGGTTTTGAAGATCCCAAGTTCCCACATCATGTCTACAAACTCCGAAAGGCGCTCTATGGGCTGAAACAAGCTCCTAGAGCATGGTATGAATGCCTTAAGGAATTCTTGCTTAAACAAGGCTTTGAAATAGGCAAAGCCGATCCTACTCTCTTCACTCATAAAGTTGGAAATGATATCTTTGTGTGCCAAATATATGTCGATGACATAATATTTGGTAGTACTAATCATGTGTATGTTGAAGAGTTTAGTAGGACTATGACACAAAAGTTTGAGATGTCCATGATGGGTGAGCTAAAGTTCTTCCTCGGGTTCCAAATCAAGCAATTGAAGGAAGGGACTTTTCTAAGTCAAACCAAGTACACCCATGATATTCTCAAGAAGTTTGACATGGATAAGGCCAAGCCTATCAATACTCCCATGGCATCAAATGGGCATCTTGAGCTTGATTCAAAAGGGAAATCTGCAGACATAAAGGTATATCGCTCCATGATTGGATCCTTGCTTTACCTTTGTGCATCTAGGCCGATATTATGCTTAGTGTGTGCATGTGTGCTAGATTTCAAGCGACCCGAAAGAGTGCCATTTAATGGCCGTTAAAAGGATCTTGAGATATCTAGTTCACACACCTAACCTTGGCTTGTGGTATCCCAAGGGCTCCAAGTTCACTCTACTTGGCTATTCAGATTCTGATTATGCCGGTTGCAAAGTAGAGAGAAAAAGCACTTCGGGGACATGTCAATTCCTTGGACGGTCCCTAGTGTCTTGGAGCTCTAAGAAGCAAAATTGTGTAGCCCTATCCACAAACCCGAGGCCGAGTATGTTGCAGCCGGCGCTTGTTGTGCTCAACTACTTTGGATGAAGCAAACCCTTCTTGATTTCGGATGTCGTTTCACCAAAATCCCACTTTTGTGTGACAATGAAAGTGCCATAAAGCTTGCAAACAACCCTGTAAACCACTCAAGGACCAAACACATAGACATCCGACATCATTTCTTGAGAGACCACGAAACCAAAGGAGATATCGAACTTCGCTATGTGAGCACCGAAAAACAACTAGCCGATATCTTCACTAAGCCTCTTGACGAGTCAAGGTTCTGTGAGCTGCGTGGTGAACTAAATATTCTTGATTCCAGCAACGTGGTTTGAAATCTAGCATGCCTCTGATTGCTCTACTAGTATGCTAGGATAAAGCTTTCAAAGTTACTTTCATGTCTTTCAAAACGATTTCAAAATCTTGGTTTGTAAGATCATGACCATAGCTTGTATTGATGATATGTTTCGGTCATGATTTTATAACAATATGTGTCCATATCAAATGTAGAGAAATTATAAAGGTATTAAAGCCGTATAGTCTCGTCATGCTAGGCTAGTGCGGTGCGCCGGGCGCGGGCAGGCCGCGGTCCGGTGTTTTGCGATAGATTGGGCCGCATCTAAACGGTGGGGCCCGTTGTTCTTTTCTTTTCTACCCATCGGCCCCCAGTCCATCTCGGTCTTTCCTCTTCTTTCCCCGAGCCCGGAGCTCGCGGCTCCTCTCTTCCACGCTAGGGCGCCACCAAGGTCGCCGGTGCCGGCTATCCGCTGCCGCTCTCCGCGGTTCAGCGCCCGCACCTAGGGCCCCCCCCTCCTGCGCTCGGGCGGGGAGGCCTGCGGGCTAGGGCTTGGCAAGCCCTTCTCCTCTTCCTCTTCATTCTTCGAAGAAAGGTAACCCTAGCCCCGATCTATGCAATGGCTATGCTTTGGCTTTGGATTCATGGTTCTAGGGTTAGGATTGACTATTGTTGGAAAGAGAGATTGATGGTTAGTTTGAGTCGATTTTGTGATCTCTATGGTGAATGGAAGAGTGCCCCGCGGGCGGTGCCGTGGCCTAAGTGTGAGAAGCACTTGGCAACCGCAAAACTTGCGCTTCTCTTCACCTTTGGGATTAACGGATTGATTGAGATTAAGCACCAATCTTCTCTAACCATTCATCCTACAAATCTTTAATGAATCCATGGCAAAAGTATCAATCCTTTTGTTAGTTGTGTCTCTGAAAATATAGGAGAACGTAGTAGAGTTAGGTGGATTACAAATTTAGTTGAGGAAGTAAAATAACAAGTGACAGGGTGAGTAGAGCAAGTGCGGCAGTGCCGCAGGGGGAGCGCGGTAGTGCCGCACCCTCTGCGGAGAACCGCCAACTCGCTCACCACATCACTTGTTAAGTTATCTTCTCAACTAACGTTGTCATTCACCCAATTCTTTACCTCTCTTACAATTTCTTACACAACTTGTATGGTTGCATAGATGGATCAAGGAGGAGGAAATCAAGGAAAAAGGAAGGGAGCGGCTCTTGCTAAGCAACCACCTCGCGAGGGAAAGGGAGCAGGAACTTCATCAACTCATGCCGCTCCACCGACAAGAGAAGAAAGAGAGCGACAGATCGGGATGAGGAGATGAGGATTAGAGAAGGATACTCTATTCCTCCAAATTGACAAAAAGGCACTCCCGAGCACATTGGAGAATTTGATGACAAGGTTACATCGGGATGAGACAGATAGCTATGAAATGCATGCTCCTCGAAGATACAACACATCATCCACTTATTGATTACTTCAAGAAATACAAGATGGTTGAGGGCCGAAAGAGAAAGAAATCCATATGAGCGGGAGAGGCGGCAAATGGCATTGATTACGGGTTTTGGAATGTCTTTCGAGTCAACTTCTATCGCTCCGTGTGCATGAGAAGGAAGATCGGTAACATGGGTTACATAGAGTGGGACAAAGTGAAAGATCGAAGAAGCCGAATTCAATGCGGCTATAAAGATTTGTGAGAGATTTGAGATGAAGGAGATCATGGCCTTCAGGTATGACTGGAACAGGGAGGTGCTTGCTCAGTTCCATGCCACATACTTTTGGGATCAGGAGGCAGATGTTGTTCATTGGATGACGGACCTATGCACTATCGAGTTGACTTTGTCACTTTTTGTCGATTCTTGGTTTTGGAGAGCGGCAAAGACAGAGGCTATGACGGGATACACGGCATTTAGATCCTATTGATGCACATGCGAGATGAGCTTAGGCATGTGTGGAAGAATCCCGATAGCAAGAAGGTTGGCAAAAGAAATGAGCGATTGGGATTTATTATGTGGTGAACAACATTATCGAAAACACCATCAATCCAAAGGATGGAGCAAAGATCGATTTGAATGGCTATGTGAGAGATGTGCTTGCTCGGTTCCCTAGAGGCGGGGAGGTTCAATGTGCCAAGATTTATGTGGGTTGAGTTAGCCACTGCCATGGATGATGGGAGAAGGAACTTGCCATATGCTCCTTACTTGATGTATATGATTGAGAGAGTAACAGGCAAGCACTTTCCCAAGGACTGCACTCACACACCCTATACTCCTAAGAAGACTTCTGCTGACGATAAGGGTGCAGGTGCAGCTGTGGTTGAGGAAAGTGATGAAGAAGAAGAAGAGGGCAGCCACCATGACACTCCTGAGGATAGTCCAGTCCGTCCCTCCAACAGCTATAGGCACAGGAAGAAGTCCTCTAGGTGGAAGAAGCTTGGCTCCTATTTGAAGTCAATGATGTCTCATTGCACTTATGCTTCCTAGAGAGCCTACAAGGACAGCCTGCAGAGCAGAGAAGCCATTCAGCTTGTGAGAGAGCAGCAGGGACTTCCACCGCTTTCACCAGTGCCTTCTCCTCCACCTATTCCGCATTCTCCACACTTCACCGAGTCATCGAGGAGGATGAGGAGGATGAGGAGGATGAGGAGAATGAGGAGGATGAGGAGCAAGCGAGGATGATGATGGAGATGCTATTCATGAGGAGCAATCATCGAGAGAGTGTTCCAGAGGAGGCGCAAGGCAGCTCATGATCCTAATCCTGCAGCATCTCCTTCTACTTCAGCTCGACCTCCACGCTTCACCTCTCACACTCACCGCCAGGGTCGTGCTCGTATTGACAGTGATGATGAGGAGTGATCTTTCTGCTTCTTTTCTCCCTTTTTGATGCTTGGTGACAAAGGGGGAGAAAATTAGAGGGGTACAACTTTTTCGAGACTTGGTGGTGATGCTATTCAGCTCAGTGGTGATCCAGTTGCAGCAGCATGTCCTATCCCATTAGCTAGTTTGAGCTTGAGTGCTGAGAGTAGTTTCTTTAGTTTGTGAGTTGAGTATCGTTTCAAAACTATTTTGTGTAATAATGCTACCTTTATGACTCTCTTTATGTTGGATATGGACATGTATTTCCTGTGTGCTTAATTTAGCTTGTCGATTATTTGCTTTAACTCTGTGTGTGTTGCTTATCTTGTCGCCTTGTCTCTGGCAAGTGCGGCAGTGCCGCGCTCTCAGGCGCGGCAGTGCCGCGCCCTACTGACAGCAAGTCTCTTTGTGTGAAAATGCCATGTCATACGCATCACGTCTTATACTTGTGACACTTGTTTTTAGCACCCCACAGGAGGCATGAATGTAGGGGAGGCTTCCCTTCCTTCACTTTCCTAAAAATGTGAATGTTGGTTTCTTATACCAATTCTAGGAATTCAAATCCTATTCACATATTTAGGGGGAGGCCCTACATTCATGTCTCGAAGAGTCTCGCTTTATTTGATATCTTTTGTGAGCTCTAATTAGGTTGTCATCAATCACCAAAAAGGGGAGATTGTAAGTGCAATCAAGCCCTAATGTGGGTTTTGGCGTTGATGACCACCAAATTAGGGAACTAATGAGACTTATTGAGATGACAAGCGAGGCATTGAAATACGGAAGATTGATGTACAAAAAGTTGGAGGGGTCCCTGTTTCTAAAAGGAGGCTTTGCCGAATTCAAAGAAGGTTTAAATTCATTTTCGGTTTGAATTTGAGTTTAGGAAAAGCCGTACTATCAAGAGGGATCCTAAGGTTGTTAGTCAAAAGTGTTACCAAATGCTCAATCCTTAAACACCAACCTCATCCAGCCACCAAAACAGCCAGCCAACAACTCAAAATCTTCTTGCTGTTTTGGGGGGCGCGGCAGTGCCGCGCCTATAAGTGACCGTTGGGACCCAGGGGTATTTATACCCATCTGTCGGCCCACTCACTTACCTCTTCGTCTACCTCGCGACATAACCGTTGCAAGCACCAGAAAAGCTCCCCTCTCTCTCCCTCCATTGCTCCCCCAAGCTCCAAACTCATTCCCCTTGATTCCACCACGGATTCTTGAGGAAAAGGGCAGCAAACTTCGATTGGAGAGTGGATCCACCGATTCCCACCGTCAAAAGAGCATTTGGTGCATGTTTGGCCGGCGCCTAGGGTTTGTTACTCTTGGAGCTTTGCTCCTAGCCGGCTAGGCGTCGCCCTAGAGCCGCCAACTCGTGTGGTCCTAGGGAGGTTTGTAACCTCACCTCAATACTAAGAAATCACCCCTCATCTCAAGAGTTCACTCTCTTGACTTGAGACCGAGGAGAAAGCTAGCCTTAGTGGTGAGCTTCAAGTCGTGGACTTCCTCAACAACGTGGACGTAGGCCGCCTTTGTGGCGAAATGAACCATGGGTTAAACACTTGTGTCACCTTGTGCTATTCAGTTTTCTTATTCATACTTGTTGTTGATAAGTTTCTAGGGTTTGAGGTCGATCTACTTCCTACTACCTCTTGAGCCGTGTTTGGCTCTCGATCCGTAATCCCCGCAGTGTAGGAAGCTTGGAAAGTCGATTGGTAAACTTGTTTCGCACAGATTTCGATTTACACTCTATTCTCGTTTACGTCGTTCGCATAGCGCGGCGGTGCCGCGGGTACAGCATGGGGCAAAGGCCGCGCCCTCCGGACCGACACGGCAGCGGTTCGAAGAAATTTTGTTGCAGGCCTATTCACCCCCCTCTAGGCCGTTTTACTCTTCCAGAGATCCTACACAATCCCTTTATTACCTTTGTAATCCACTTCCCGTTGGTAGGTAAGGTAGGTCCTTTGTGCCCGGTTTAGCATCCTCTGCGGTGTCTTTTCCTCAGGTACCCCCTTAGAACAATAGTCTCAAAGCTTGCCATAGGTTAGAAGAAGACTGAAGAAGGAGTTCTCTCTATATCGCTTAATTCTCACTTGACTAGCAGCCCAGGGGTAGTAGTAAAGATAAGGTTAGTCTATTGCACGTTTTCTTCTAGCGGATAAAAACAAATACGATACTCAGGACTTATCTCCCGGGTGAAGTGCTCACCGATATCCGTGCGCTTGCGGATTATTTCTCTTTGATTCTTTCGTGTGCGTATCTAGTGTCAACAAGCATTTCTGGCGCCGTTGCCAGGGAGAAAGACGGTCTGCTTAGATAACCTAAATCTTGCTCTACCTTGTACCTATACTTTTACTTTTTTTTCTCACTTTACTTTTCGTACATTTTATTTTTTTCTATCCTTATGGATAATTTAAATTCCATTCCTATCTTTCAATTTTACGCACCCACGGAGACCAAACCTAGTGCAACATGAGTCATCACAACCTATCCAAACACCTAGCTATAGGTGAGTCCGCGGTTGATTGCATTGGTCCAAAGCCTATCCTTTTCAGGAGAAGGAGACGAAAACCCTTACCTTCACATTAGAGACTTTGAGCAAACATGTGACTGTCTTCGCATAGAGGGCATGTCCGACAAAACCCTTCGTTGGAAGCTATTTCCTTTCTCATTAAAGGGAAAAGCTAGACAATGGTATGATAAAGCTGTAGGTAAGCGGCAAAGGGGATTGGGGATCCTTACGCTCCAACTTTTGCCTAGATTTTTATCCCATCTCCCAAATCGTTGACCTTAGAGTCAAGGTTCGACTATTAAGCAAGAACCCGAAGAATCTTTGGCCTCATCCTAGAATCATTTTACTACACTTTTAGCATCGGAGCCCGACCTTAGTCTACCAGATCCCATTCTTTTACAACATTTTTATAAAGGTCTGAGTAGAGACAGTAGAAAATTGCTCGACACAACTTCGGGAGGATCATTCTTGCATATCTCTGCTGAGAAAGCAAGATCAATCCTAGACCAAATCCTATCCAGTGAATTAGACTACCTCCTAGAAGTAGAACCTCAAGTAGCTGAAGCCAAACCTTTGCCAGATACACCATCAACTTCAGCTAACCCATGTCTTGAGCAAGACAAGGAAGAAATTCCACTTCCTGATTTTATGCTAGATATTGAACCTGATCTGTTTTCCGATTTTGGAAACATCTTCAACTATCACACAGTGAAGAAACCACAAGACAAATATCACCCAATAAAACCATGCAATATTGATGAGGATATTCCAATAGGAAATACCTCAGGAGAGTTAGTGTCTGTTACGAGCAATGAATGGTTAGAAGAGTCAGAACTTTCCTTCGAAATAATTCATTTGGATTCATTCTCTCTCCCCATTCATTGCATGATTAATAATGATCGCATAGACGCTCTCTATGATCCAGTTGTGGGTATAAATATCATGTCTACCACACTAGCAAAATATTTGCAAAGAGACATGACATTAACCCCAACAGTGAAGTTCATAAGGAATCTTTCGAGACAAATTCTTCCTTGTTTGGGAATCCTACATGTCCTACCACTCCGGGTAGAAGAAACCCCTGTCCCCTTGAGCTTTTTATGTCTTTGACATAGGGGATTTCCACCTGTTGATAGGACAACCATTTAGAAGACTTCTTATGAAGGACAAACTAGGAAACTAAACATTTGTTTAGGCAAGAAACTCCAGTTTGCAATGTCCATATCACACTCTCTAAATGCTAGGACCGAGCCCTATCCGCATTATGATCCATTGGAGGAATTTAGAGCAGTTTCTCTAGAATTCCTAGCTAAACCAGAATTAGAAGACGAAGCTAGATTCTTCATAGAAGAAGAAGCGGACCCTTCTGAGAATGAACCATTAGATGAGTTTACCTTACCACCTAGGCCTCCTATTGAGTTCAAACCCTTACCAGCCGGTCTTAGATATGCCTTTCTAGGAAATGATCCAGAGTCTCCTGTCATCATAAGTGATACTCTCACTCAGGAGCAAACTTTTCGCTTAATGGCTGCCCTAGAAAAACATCAAAAAGCTTTTGGCTACTCACTCCAGGACCTCAAAAGAATTAGTCCTGCCCTTTGTACCCATCGCATTCCCACAGATCCTGATGTTCCACCATCTAGAGAACCCCAACGTAGACTCAATAATGCGATGAGGGAAGTTGTTAAGAAAGAAGTTTTAAAAACTGTTGCACGCTAGGATTATTTACCCCGTGCCACACGGTGAGTGGGTCAGCCCTGTCCAGTTGTGCCTAAAAAGGGAGGCATGACTGTTGTCCAAAATGAGAAGAATGAGTTAATCCCTCAACGAACCGTCACGGGATGGCGAATGTGCATAGATTATAGAAAGCTTAATAAGGCAACAAGAAAAGATCACTTTCCTTTGCCTTTCATTGATGAGATGCTTTCGAGCGATTAGCCAACCATTCTTACTTTTGCTTCCTTGATGGATATTCTCGATATCATCAAATCCCTATCCATCCCGATGATCAAAACAAAACAACCTTTACGTGCCCTTATGGAACCTTTGCTTACCGTAGGATGTCTTTTGGGTTATGTAATGCACCAGCTTCTTTTCAAAGATGTATGATGTCTATATTTTACGATATGATTGAAAAGATTATGGAAGTTTTCATGGATGATTTTTACATTTATGGAAAAACTTTTGATGAGTGTCTTGAAAACATAGATCGAGTTTTGCAACGATGTGAGGAAAAACACTTAGTCCTTAATTGGGAAAAGTGTCATTTCATGGTTAAGAGAAGGAATAGTGCTAGGACACTTAGTGTCTCGAGAGAGGCATCGAGGTAGATAGAGCCAAAATAGAAGTAATTGAGCAACCGCTCTCTTCCTATCAATGTGAAAGGAATTAGAAGTTTCCTTGGCCATGCTTGGTTTTTATCATAGATTCATAAAAGATTTCTCTTTCATTGCTAGACCTCTTACCCGCTATTGGCTAAGGATGTTCCTTTTGATTTTGATGATGCCCGTTTACAATCTTTTGAGATCCTTAAGAAAGCGCTTATCTCTCGCTCCAATCATTCAACCCCCGATTGGACTCTACCTTTTGAAATTATGTGTGATGCAAGTGACTACGCTGTAGGGGCAGTGTTAGGACAGACTAAGGATAAGAAGCATCACACAATAGCTTACGCTAGCAAAACTTTGACAGGGCCTCAGCTTAACTATGCTACCACTGAAAAAGAGCTTTTAGCTGTTGTCTTTGCTATTGATAAGTTTAGATCCTACTTAGTGGGTGCCAAAGTGATTGTTTATATTGATCATGCTGCTTTGAAATATTTGCTCACTAAGAAAGATGCTAAACCTCATTTGATAAGATGGATTTTATTACTCCAAGAATTTGACTTAGAAATAAAAGATAAAAGGGAGTAGAAAATTCTGTTGCCGATCACTTGTCTAGAATGCGCTTTGAGAAACCACAGGGAACTACCCATCGACGACTCACTCCGGGACGACATGCTCTACGGAATCAATAGATCGACCCCTGGTATACGAGATATTGTTAATTTTATGGTTACAAAGTTACGTACCACCAGGAGGCAACAAAAGGAAACTTATCCGGGAGAGTCGTACTCACATATGGGATGAACCCTACCTCTTCCGAGTGTGTTCGATGGCCCGGAAGATGTGTGCCCACTGAAGAAGGAATCAAAATTATTGAGAGATGCCATTCATCACCATATGGAGGTCATTATGGGGTGTTCCGTACACATGCGAAGATTTGGCAATGTGGATTCTTCTGGCCAACAATGTATGAAGACACAAAAGATTTCATTCGAAGATGTAGTCCTTGTCAAAGACATGGCAACATAATTCAAGAGATGCCATGCCACTTGTCAACAATCTCCAGATCGAGCTCTTTGATGTCTGGGGAGTTGACTTTATGGGACCATTTCCACGTCGAAGAAATGTGAGTACATCCTTGTAGCAAGGACTATGTGTCCAAATGGGTCGAAGCTATGCCATGCAAAAAGGCGAGATAGTTCAAGCTCCAAGAAGATGTTCGAGGAAATAATATTTCCAAGATTCGGCGTCCCAGGATAGTCATAAGTGATGGAGGATCACATTTCATCGACAAACGTTTCGAGCAATACTTATTGAAGCATGGGTACATCATAACATCGCTACTCCGTATCACCCTCGGACAAGTGGCCAAGCGAGACATCGAATAAGCAAATCAAGAATATTCTTCGAAAGACGAGTTAATGAAATGGGAACCGCATGGAAGGACAAGCTTCCCGATGCACTATGGGCATATCGAACAGCATACAAGACACCCATTGGGATGTCACCATATCAACTAGTCTATGGAAAGACTGCCACTTACCGAAGAGCTAGAATTTAAAGCTCACTGGGCCATCAAGAAATGGAATATGGATCTAGAAGCAGCGGGAGAGAAGAGGAGGATGCAAATCTACGAATTAGAAGAATGGAGAGAAAAAGCCTATCACAATGCCAAGATATACAAAGAGAGAGTGAAAAGATGGCATGACAAGAGAATCAAGATCATGGAGTTCACACCCGGAGACAAGGTATTACTTTTTAATTCCAGGGTCAAACTCTTCGGACAAGGAAAGCTTCGAAGCAAATGGGAAGGACCATTCGAAGTTGTAAGCTCATCATCGCATGGAGCCGTTACGCTTCGCAATAACGAAGGTACGATATTCAAGGTAAATGGTCAACGTCTTAAAATATTTTTAGAGCCCATTGAAGAAATAGGTGAAATAGATGAATTAAATTTCTTTCTCAATTAGGTAGTTGGGCCCGACCTTTTTACTTTTTGTTTTTGGGGTCCAGGGTATTTTTCCGAATGACAAAAATACGCTAATTAGGTTGCGAAAAACCCTGAGCCGGGAGCCCACCTGCCAGAGGCGGCCGCCCCGTAGACTCCTCCATTCGCCACCGTCTTTTGCATTCGTGATCCTTCTACACTCTTCCTTCGGGAATTTTTGCCGATTAGGGTTTTTGAGATCGCGTTGACGCGTTATTCCTTCGGAGATTCCCTTTAGATGCTTTCCTAGCCCCCTATATAAAGAAGCCCACCTTAGGCCAACCTCATTTCATCTAAAGCCTCCTCCTCCTAGCATCAAGCTTGCTACGCAAAGAATGGTGAAGCCCGAGCAAAATTTAGATAGGAGATTGATCCGCTTCGGGATTGATCTCAACACCATCCCAAGGAGGAGCCCGAGTCCAAGGCCATCGTTCTTGCCGAGCCAAAACCTCTAGCCTCTATCCCTCCAAAACCCCAAGCTTATAGCCATTGCTACTTCGCCAACCAGTCATCACCGCACCCAAGCCTTTGCTCCTTGATGGACCTCCACCAAAGGGTCCTATTGTGAAGCTCCCTGAGGGCACCAAGATCCTCCCTCCTAAGCACAATGAGATGCTTATGGGAGTGAAGACCAACAAGCAAGGGGAGATCATATGTGCTAAGTATAGCACTGGAGAGCGCTCGTATTTTGAGGGAGTCCGTGCTCACCCGAGCAAAGTGAAGTTCGTCCCTCCAAAAGAAGCCCCAAAAGCAGCTCTCGCCGCCTCTGAAGCTCCAAGGAAGCGTCGCAAGACCGTTGCAGACTTAGAGACGGAGCTAGAAACTCAGCGCGACATTATCGCATCTCTGCAAAACTGCCAGCGTGTCCAGAGCAGCAGCATTGTCACTCTCATAGATAGAGACTTCAAAGGGAGAGAAGAGGACGGATAAGTTAGAAAAGAAGTTAGACGCTCTAGAGAAGCGAGTTGATTAGATGAGATTTGTCTTAGCATCAAAGGCCTAGTGTGCTTAGATTAAAAGTTTTAGTTTGCAAGAGTGTTTAGTTAAAGTTTAGTTCGATCTTAGTTCCTTTCAATACTTGTAATCCAGGCCTTTAATGAAGATGAAATAAAGTTTTCTAGTTATATTTATTATTGCATATGTGTTGCCTCTTTTGTCTCCACCTTGTTGTGAATGAAGATAACAGGAATCTAGTGTGGGGGAGGCAACCGACGACGAAACTAACGGATATCAGCGAACCAGCAAAAATATTTGAGAACATACGACATAAAGATCACGCACGACGAAGCGGACCCTGAGGGGCCACCTGCCAGAGTCGGCCGCCCCATACATAGGGTCGGCCGCCCATGGGCTGGGCCCATTTGGCCCAGCTTTCTGTCCACGGTCGGGTTTGCTTCCCTACGTTCCAAATTTTATACCGATCACGTTTTTCCGATCTCGTTTTGGGAACACTTTTAATTAAATCACTTGCTATATATATTGAGAAGGTAGATTATTTTAATCATGACCAAGATAGACTCACACCATGATAATTCCCGGGAATCCCCGTTGCCGTTGGGAACGTTAATTTATAGGGACCCCATTTTACTTAAGTTGTTGAGGACAAGTGATATAGCATGGACCATGAGAACCCGATTTCTTTATATCTATAGTTTGTTTGAGAATTTCTTTTCGAAAATCTTAAATTGTTAGCTATACTTCTCCTCCGTGGTTATAAATGCCTATAGAGCCCGTCGACAAAAATTTGAAAGACCAAAGACATAAGCTTTTATTTGTGTTGAGAATAGTCTTTGGCTATTAGAGCCTTAGAGAAGGGTCTCTTACTCATATGATCAAGTGCACTTACACCCACATATATCCGTCGTCTCTACACTCGAGTACGCAAAAACATGCTTTCCGCCATTTATCCATCTCCTACACCGGGAGAAGGATACATACACTTTCTAGGATTTCTATATGCTCCAAGAATTGTTATCATCATCCAGCTTGTCGAAAGATTATTATCGTCAACATCATCATCGTATTCAAGAAAGTTATTGTGTCCGAGAGAGACATGGGCTATGCAAAAATAATGTTAAAAAAAAGAAAGAAGAAGAAAAGAAAGAAAAGAGATAGCCCATGAGCTCTTGCACATTGGATCCCGTAAGAGAAGGAAAGTTCAAAGAAGCTCAAAGAGCTATTCAAGAAAAGATCAAGCAAAGCAATGTTCAAGATAAGAGTGTGCAAGAGGAGGGGAAAGGAGCATTATTATCATCAATTTAGCCACCAAATATTCCACACACTTGCACACACTTGATCTAGAGTAAGGTCCCCCTCCCTTGGTTCCCGTTTTTGACTAATCAATATGCACAAAAAATGCTATTCCTTGACATACCTTAAACTCCACATAAGCCTTAGTAGAATATGGGCATACCCTTTCACATGCCTCAAGTGAGTTCCAAAAATACTACATACATTGAGAGATTTGAGTGCTCTATACATAATGATGAGTTCCACAAATACCACATATAATGAGTGATTCAAGTGTGCTACATGATGGGTAAAGGGTAAAGCTAAGTTTTTTTGCAAAAATGTTATAAAAACTCCGGAGGACAGGATTGGATAGAAGAAGGATCTCTAACTGGCGCTACTGCTCCATCTTTCAACTCCCCAAAGTTCAATGGTAGACACTTTGAATCCCGCAAGATGTATGATCGGATAATCTAATGTTGATGTCTTGCCTGAGGCTATGCTTAAAGTAATCCATCCTTTTCCTCGAGACGAGTAAAAGACAAGTGTGCAGTGGAGTTTGTTGACTATTGTTAACTCATAAAATTAACCGTCAACTTAGCATGCAAATGGACCTATTCATAAATACTTGATAGATATAGGTTACCACCGACGTATTCCACGAGTTTTGGTGAATATCTATTTCCCGCAGGTGACACCGAAAACTACCCAAGATGGCCCACATGTCGGGTTTACAGAAAAAGACCGAACGGGTGAAAAAGTATAATCTAGAAGACCTGTATAGCGACACCTGAAACCTCGGGGCCCACTCCGGGTACCGGCCGTGGCCGGCCGACCAGAGTGGGGAGCCTGGCCGACTCCCTTACCCACCAATCAAAAGCGGAGTCTCGCGATCCCGCTCCACCGACTTTGAAGATCAATAATTATCGTCCATTTAGGGCCTGGGTTTGATCCGAGGGTCATGGTTAATCCTAGGGGCTATATACAGAGCTCCCGGCCCCGGGTAAACCCTAATTCATTCTCCAATTCATTCAAGACTTCAATCCAGAGTAGTAGAAAGGATAGAGAAGTGGTCCCTCTAATGGATCTATCTCTATAGGGTATTAAAGATCAAGAGAGATTGAGAGAGTATAGAGTGGAGGAGATTTGGAGGAAGCCCGCCGCTCTGTCTCCTCTCCAAGCAGTCCTCAGGATCAAGTCTCCTAACCCGAGGCTTGGTTTCGGGGACCATTCGGCAATTCAACTTAATACTAGTAAGTTCGTTGTTATTATTGTTCTTTGCTTTACAAGTTTACTTATTTCCCGCTTCGCGTTGGGAATATAGTAATCGGTTTTTAGTATAAGCGTGGTGCTTAGGGCTAGGTTCACTTGTAGATGTTCTATTCGCGTGAACCGTGGGTAGCAGCTTTGCGAAGTGACAATCCCTTTATTACCTTTGTAATCCACTTCGTTGGTAGGTAAGGTAGGTCCTTAGTGCCCGGTTTAGCATCCTTTGTGGTGTCTTTTCTCAGTGCCCCTTAGAACAAAGAGTCTCAAAGCTTGCCATAGGTTAAGAAGACCGATCAAGGAATTCTCTCTATATTGCTTAATTCTCACTTGACTAGCAAATTGTGGGGTAGCAAAGATCGGGTTAGTCTATTGCACGTTTTCTTTAGCATAAAAACAAATACGATACTCAGACTTATCTCCTCGGTGAAGTGCTCACCGACATCCGTGCGCTTGCGGATTATTTCTCGATTCTTTCGTGTGCGTATCTAGTGTCAACAAGGCATTATTTGAACCACAAGAATCCTAAACCCATCGTCCAATCTTATCTAGCTTCACTATAACACCCCCGCCTTGACCATGCTGGGACTGCCGACGACAAGCCTCCTACCTAGACCATGTTTCGTCCAACCAGATCAATGATCGCCGCTACCGTCGTGGGTGCGCTTTGTCCGCCGCGCTTAGATCGTTCGAGCAGGGGCCTTCCCTATGTCTTGGAGAGATGGCAGCCGATCGACGGGGCCCGGCCGACCATGATCACCTCATCAAGTTGCTTCTAATTTTGGTGATAAAGTAAAGATTGCCTTCATCTTCACGCCTCCCCCACCTTACCATCCATTTGAAACGGATAAGGCTTCGAGTGATGAAGAGAAATTGTGTCGCGTATTCTTGATTACATAGCAATAGTGGTGTTGATTGGCAATGAGATAGTGGAGGAAAATTTGAGATTTGGAGTTTGGAGCGGCATTGATTGGCAAGGAGATAGAGACTGAGAGGGTAGTTTTAGGGCTCGTAGTTTAAGAGGATGTGTCACCTCTTGGTTGAGCTTGGGAGTTTGAGAGTCAATGCCACATCTTTAGTTCATTTCTCATGGCAAATGCTAATTGCTAAGCGTGGTTTTTGAGGGTGGCATGAAGTCACAAGAACGAAGATAAATTCTATGGTGGACGTTCCTCATATTGTTTTACTAGGTGGATATTCCGCGCGTCGGGATTTAAAGTTAATTTTGGTGACTATTTGACGGATGGAATGGAGATGTAAAAATGCAAGTTATTTGATGAGAATTATAAGCATATAAACCCATGTCTCGAGATCAATAAAGTTAATATTAGTAGATGATGTAGCATAATGCTAATTAGTAAATATTAGTGGATGATATGTTCTACTTGCATGTAAATCATTATTGCAAATGCTAGTTGATCATAAATGGATCTCGATAATAGATTGATTTATAAGATTTGCCAGACAGTTGAGTTGGATTAAATGAAAATAAAAGGAATGGTTTATTACCATAAGGATGCTATGAATAATGCCAATGCAGATACTATAGAGCTTAAGATTGGGATATCTATATACGTAGAAGTTAAACTTAACCTGTTAACCACATCAGCATGACTTGATAGTTGTTGCACTGATTTATATACGGTCTATGCACTGCGTCTGCGTGTGCATCTAGTTTTTTTTTTTTTTCCCCCATAGAGACTCTATTTGGACTTGTCGGCGACCCGAAGTGGCACACGCTTACCGCTAGGCCTGCACATGCATTCACGATTTCACACACAGAAAGGCATGAGGTGGGCCGTGGGCAAGCAGTCCTTTCTCTTGAACAACTTGTTTGTCCGACTTGACGGAATCGTTTTGTTCTCAGCTTTCCGAATATTCCAAAACGGATGTCATATAAACGTCTCCTACTGGACGGAGTACGTATAGATTATTTAAACAGTGCCTTTAATTTGGGTTAACTGCACATGTATGGTCTATGATGCCCATTGGCTATTTGTCTTGGTTATTCAATGAACATAGTGCAAAAATGTTTATAGCTGAAAACATTGTTATTTGGATGCACAATCATATCGAGGCCGACTTCGCTTAATCGCTTGGCCTTTACAAAAAAATCCAATAATGAGTGGTCCAAAAAGAAAGACCTGCAGCAGCAAGCTTTTCTGAATGGCGACATGAATAAACCACCGCAGCCTCGATGCTGATTGGAGATCTTATCGACAACAACAACTACTGCTAATGCTCGCAGCGTCGTTTGTGCAGGATGGTGACACTCAACCTGACGACTTGCTAGTTGCTCTGAATAATCATTGTCATTAGCTGCGTCCGTTGAACATCCACTCTATCCTAAATTCAATCCTGCTAAAGCTTTGGCGCCTAACTTTTTTTGTGGCCACTGGCCAGGCCAGTGGACTCGAGAAGATCACAAAGCCGATGCATTCAAGCGCGACATCTTCGTCACCCCGCACCGCTGCTGTCTGGCGTCCCCCACCTTCTTACACAACCACCACTCCTCCGACTCCGGTCACCGCCGGCCGAGCTCCTGGCCGACATGGCTACGAAGATTGCAAATCAAAGGATAAGATTCTCACCTGGGATATGAAAATAATACTATTGCTGCACACTAGTACCACGCGATATATCAGCTCAAGCTGTAAATCTGAATTTGATGTCAAATCGTCAGAGAAAAAATTCTGAAAATTTGCAGCGGCGCGGCCGCGGGATGTCGCGGCCCTGGCTCACGAGTCACGACGACGTACCCAATGAAATCACGGTCGCTTTTAGCTGCAGCAATGTCGTCAGGAGAGATCCGAGAGATCCGCGCCAGTGCTCGTTTGGTGGTTTCTACGGTTGATTAAGTCGTCTTTGATTTGTTGTGAGAGAAAATACTTGTTAAATCAAGCGGACAAGTCACGATAAAACAAGCGAGCGGCGCCGGTCTATCGGTCGGTCGGTCACCATATGCATGTCGTGTAGCAACAGGGTTGAAATAATGAAATGCCCTATGCCCTGCAACTGCAAGCTGAAACCGAGAGAGAAACATGACGCTAGATGGCTAGGCCGTACTATGTGCTCGGATCTTCTTGTGTTGTTTTCCCGGTCACCACTTACCTGCATTTGTTGTAGACGATACGAAGGACTAATCACAGAGGTTCACACCGGCTGTGCTCACCAGCTCATGCATTTGTTGTAGACGATACGAAGGACTAATCACAGAGGTTCACACCGGCTGTGCTCACCAGCTCATGCGAGGTGAGCTACAACAAACGCGCAGCTGACAAGAGACAAACCACCGCTGCTGCACTGCACCGCTACTATAGGAAACAGCAGGAATCAACCGGCTTACTGATCAGCCGAACAGCGTCAAGAGCCAAAGACGGTCACCACAGTAATGTTACCAGAATCTGTTGTCGATGATACGCCAAAAGGGACCGATCGCAGAGGTTTACACTAGCTGTGCTCACCAGCTCATGCGAGGTGAGCTACAACAAACGCGTGGCTGACAAGAGAGAAACCACCGCTACTTGAAACCGGTTCACCAAACATTACAAGCACCTGGAGAAAGGACCATTCACAAGGCAGAGTTCAAGTTGGTGAAGAGTGCCACACAATGCAGCAAGTGTAAAGGGCCATACCGAGCACGAAAATCCAATAGTTTCCAAGTTATAAATAAAGAGCCATATACACTAAGACTTAGTTTCAGAGAATGTCAAGATCAAATCATGTATATCTCATCGCCAAGCCAATCTTTCTTTCCAACCACGAGGTGGAGACCCTACAGCTACAAATCCAGGAATAGAGGTACTATAATCCAGAGTTTGGGCTACCAGCACGCCTACAAACATCTGAAGTGAAAGTTCAGTATTGCTGCCTAGGTGGCTTCGACTCTGCTACGGTGACACGGATCTGTCTGCCATCCAAGTCCTGCAGAGCAATGTAAACCAATTTAGGACATCCCGAAAGAAGACTAGACTTCAAACTTCAAAGGCAGCGACATGAGAAGCTGGGAAAGAAATGGGACTAAGAACTCACAGTGCCATCAAGGTTCGATATCGCATTCTCAACCTCTTCAGCAGAACCATACGTGACGAAAACCAAAACCCCTTTGACCTTCCACTCTCCCTGTCGTATACAATTCTCGGCTTCCAGAACCTCACCTTCGGCACTGAACAGGTTTGCGAGAGCTGAATTGTCGACACCCCAGGAAAGGTTACCCACATAAACCCTGTTGGCATCACCCCTGGGTCGTCTCGGTGAGGATGGATCCCTGGGTGGTGGTGGCCCAGAGTTCACCCTCAAACTTCTCCCATCAAGTACCTATATTTTGAGAGATCATGTTAGATAGCTTTTATACATTCTGTAACAGAATATAGTCAATCAAGGAAAACATAACATATATGCTATATCTGAACTTCTGAAGCCTTAGACTAATTATTAATTTAGAACTTGATTTATGCAACACAGGATCTGGTAGGAAACCATGAACATCATGAAATTCCAAGAGTATTGCAAAGGTCCCATTTCCAGGTAAATAAGCTATGCCATACATTAGGAAATGGTCCACGACAACAAAATATATAACAAAGAATGTGCAATGCCCTGGAAGAACCAAAGTGGACTCACATAGCCATTGAATTGCTTTCGACAGCCGCCTCAACTTCCTCGACCGAAGACATGGTGACAAACCCGAATCCACGGCTTCTTCCCGTCAATTTGTCATAGATGACCTGCAACAAAACGTAACTTATTGATAGGTAGCCTAATGCAAGAAGTTATGACCCCAGCTTTGCTTTCTTGACTGTTGTATTTTTATTGCCTACCGATGGTAGTATCAGTTAGTTCCCTAGCAGCCTGAAAACTAGGGTTGCCAATTTTATCGACGTCAGTGAATAGTAGGGATACTCTGTTTCTCAGAACTTTGGTAGTATCAGGCCATGTTTAGATGACCAATTCGGGGGTGGCCGATTTGCACAGTGCCACCCCCGAGCACTGTTCATCGTTTTGGCTTTTAGTGCAAAAAATTGTCCAAATCTTGATTAATTAGTCTCAAAATGTTAAATGCCATGGTCTGATAAAACTGTGCGATTAGTTTTTGATTTCATCTACATTTAGTATTCCATACATATGTAAACATTTTGATGTGATGGGGAATAGGAATTCTGCGTAGTGAAATTTGGGGGGTAAATTTTGGGATCTAAACAAGGCCTCAGTTAATTTCCCAGCAGCATGAACACTAGGAACGCCAATTTCATCAACGTTAAGTATAACAGTTAAAAAAAGACACCGAAATGTGATCATTACATGCTGCTTATTATCGAATGCATACCGAACACGGCAACACGCACCTCGACCATCTCGACGGAGCCGGCCTGCTCGAAAAGCCCGGCGAGCTGGGCGCTGTCGACGCTGAAGGGAAGGTTGCCGACGAAGACCCTGAGATCCTCCGAGAACTCCTCCTGCCCGCCAGTCTCCCCCTCCGCCTCGAGCTCCTCCGTGACGGCCGCGGCCGCGGCCGCGCGCACGGGTTCGAGCGACCTGGAGCCCGCCGCGGCGGCGGAGAGCGCGTGGAGCTGCGGCAGCCCCGGTGGGAACGCCGCGGCGGACGGGGCGGCGGGGGTGGGCGGCTTGGCGGAGAGGGAGAGGAACTGGGGCGAGAGGGACGTGGAGAAGAGCGTGGCCGCCATGGGAAGGGCGGGGGTGGGTTCGAGCTTGGGCTGATAGGGTTTTGGGGATAAGGTGAGGAGTGAGGAATGAGGAGGGAGCAACGGAAGGGACGGGGGTAGGAGAGGAGGGTTTATAGTGATGCGGGTTCGTTTCTGGCCCATTTTATTGGGCCACAAGCCCACAAGATGGTCAAATACAGCAGGCCTTTTAGATGGTCAGAGTAGTTTCATTTTTTTTTATTTTTGAAAACTCTTAACTATTGGTTTGTACAGAGTGTTTTCACAACTGCACCTTTGTGGTTTATAATGAATATTTAGTACAACATTGTTGAGTATCATATGAGCTTGTTTTTATTTCCAATATTCTATGGCAATTCCACAAAACTACTGTCGAAGTTACAAATGGAAGATTCTGATTAATTTGGTTCAAGAGCGTTTCACTATTTGTCAAGAATTCATTTTCTTTGCAGATTTTCATTGATACAATGTACCATGAAATCTGAGAGTGAGAGGCGACCATGCGTCTCCTCTGGACACGCCATCACCTCGCTCACGGGCAATCACACTTGCCTGCAATTGAATTATGTGTTTTAGTGTCTGTCCGTGCTCCACTCATAAATTTTTTGCTTGGGTAAAAGCTAAGCGTTGATAAGGCCAAACTCAAAAACAACATTTTCTTATGCTCATCTTTACATTCCGTTATAATACACGACCATAGACCTATATGTAAGAAGTAAAAATCAACAAATGCAAATAATTGAAACCTGTCAAAACCACAGTTGTACGGGGCAAATGTGTCTGTAGACTGTTCTTTTTTAATTATTTTGCCATGGAATTTTCAACTCTGTGTAAGCCACCTGGGCCTATTTCGTTGCGCATGTTACAATTAGGCTTCCGTCGTTAACTCTGCACCAGGGGGCCGACCAAGTTCCCCCGTCAGCCCGATTCAACGGAATGGTGGGCCACGCACGCAGGCCTGTCGGCTCAAATCCACGGTTTCGTCCATGGGCCCTCCAGGCTATATAGCAAGGGAACAGGACTAGTGGCCTTTGCGGCTCCGTGGGCCGTCGCCCCTGCTGCTAGTGGGCTAAAGACTCGCTCAACACCCTCCAGCTTTTCAGAGTAGAATCTGTCGGCACTCAGCTCGCGTAGAATGGTCGTCCTCGTCCGTCGATAGCGATCGATCAAAAAAATCGTTTCTCTCGTAAGCTCAGTGTAGCCACACGCGCGCACACATGTTCTAATTTCTAAGACGCCTGCCTGTCGAGTGGTGGTGGCTGATGATGTGAAATGTTCTGATCCTAGGAACCAACCAGTAGAAGAGCAAGCATGTTGATCGATGCATGATTACCGATGATCATATCCACAGGAATTTTCGCACATGGAAATTACGCGCGTTGCGCCAAGCATATGCCTACTTTCACAGTCGATTTTATCAACGGCCGGATCGGATATACATGTGCGACGGGCCGAGAGAGATATCGATGGCGGATCGGACGAGGCAACAGCTCAATCAAAATAATCGGCACGTTGCTGATGGCGACGTATCTCTGTGTCTATCTAGTATCGGCTTGCTACAAGCATCTATCCTAAGATCCATGGGGCCCACCAACTAAACTTTAGCTAGGTAAATTTGGCCACTAGAGATCTAAACAGTTTAACTTAAAGGTTAGCTAAAGTTTAATTGAGTTTAGCTACCTGAATTTAGCTAAAGTTTAGCATTGACCAGGGATCCAAACACCGTGGATAAAGTTTACCTATGTTTATTGATCAGGATCTAAACACCCCAGCTAAAATTTAGTTAGAAAACTTTTAGCCGACTGAAATTTATCTTTGGAATTTTTGCTAGCTATATATATGCTTTTAGTATGCCAAAAACAACCTCTTTGGTTTTTAATTTTCCCTTCCTTCTTGTCCCCACTGGTGTACTAACAACACTACAAGAAACAATCGACCTAGGAATAAGTCCCTAGTTCGTTTAAACTTATGAGTCATGCTATATAATATTTTTCATAATAAAAAAACATAAGCTAGCTTATCGATCGCATAAACTATCAGCCAAATTAGCTGTTATTTGAGCCCAATAGTGCTACATAAGAAGAGGACTCCTTTCCCCCGACCCGCGTCGTCTCCCGCGTGGCGGTGACCCGGGCCCCCGCCACCTCCGCGCGCTCCCCTCCTCCTCGTCGGACCGGGGCCGCCGCATTCTCTCGCCGGCGGCGGTGGCTCAGAGGTGGGGGTGGGGGGGGGGAGGGTACCCAACAAGGCATCCTCCCCGCGCCCCCCTCGCCTCCCCCCGTCTCCCCCCCCCCATCTCTTCCACGGAGCCGACGGCTCCGCAGCGGGGCGGGCCGGCCTCGCCCGCCGGCGGATCCGGCCACCATGCCGACGAATCTGGCCCTTGCGGCGCTCAGCGGTGGGTGGCGCGGGCCATCCAGCCCCCGTGCGGACGTCTGGCTCCCCTAAGCCGCAGGCGGGGCGGCCGGAGGCCTCTGGGCCGATGGCCGGCGGTGGCGGCCTAGCCTGCGCTGGTGCGGCCGGCCTTGGCCCCCGCGCGGCTGGTCTGGTCTCTGGCGGCGGGTGGCGGCCCGGGGATGCGGCGGCAAGCCCCCCCGATGCCCCCCTGCGGTGCCCGCCCCGCGCCTGGACTCGAGGGCCGCGCCACTCTGGCGGCGGCTAGGGTTTGCGTTGGGGCGGCGGGCGCCGCCGGCTCCGGCCCGGAGGTGCGAGGCACTCTCGGCCGGGGAGCGCATCGTCCTCGCGAGCCGGCGCCGCGCCGCGCGTCCGGATGGCGGCCAGCCGTCCGCCCCCTCTCCCCGCTGTGGTAGCCGGCGGCGCGCGCGCCGCGCGCCCCGTGCGACGGGCAACCGGTTGCCGGTGGCGGCCCCTTTCGGGGCCGCAGCGGTGGTCCGTTGGGATGCGGCGCGGGCGCGCCCCCACCCGGCTTCGTCTTCGGCAAAGGAGGCGGGGGGCTTGTGCGCCCACGACGGCTCCGTCCGCACGGCCTCGGTGCGCTCGCGCCCGCCGCACCTCGGGCCTTGGAGGCGGAGAGCTTCGGCCGGGTCGCCGGTGGGGCCCCGCCCACAACTCCGGCGTACCCGAGTAGCTCGCGGCGGCGACCCTTGTGTGCGCTTGTCTCCTACCCCCACGCCGTATGGGCGGCAAGGCAGGGGTCGTAGCCGGGGATTGGCGGCCTCCGGGCGGTTCCGCCTCAACCTCGTCTCTAGGGTGGACGGCAGGACGGCCGATAGGCCCCTCCTTGGCCTCCCCGCCCTTCACCGGGGCCTGCGCTCCCGCAAACATGCCTTGCCCCCCCATCCCCTCCAGGTGGCGGGTTGGGCCTCGGCCGATCTGGTGCCGCCCTCCCATCGGGCTCAGGGTGAGTGCTTTGGCGGTGACCGGCCGGTCGTCCGGACTCCCACTTGCCACGGCGGTAAGCGGTGAGCCACGACCGACCCGGGGGTACCCTTGCACTAGCGTTCCTCTCACCTCCACCACGACCATCCCTTTGATTGGCATTGGTGGCGGACTCCACGAAGACATCCAACAACGTCAGCGGCCCGGCGGCAACCGAGGGAAGCATAGGTGAAAACCATGTCCTCGAGGCCTACGGGATAGGGCTGGCGGCGACGGTGGCGAGGAACATCATCACCTTCTTGAAGGCGTCGTCTTCACTGTTCCTCGAGCCCACCGCCGGAGCTAACTTGGGAACGAAAGATTCCATGGGTGCATGGTTCAACGGAGTTGGCGTGCGGGCGTCATTCCCTTCCCGAAGGCTCCATTGAGGCACCCAGGTGCTCCTTCCGACGTTAAGTCCCGCCCCCCGCTTGCCCTATTGGGCCTCTGTATTGATGGTGTGGTGGTGGCCTTTTCTTTTCTTTTCTTTTCATTTCGCGTTGGTTTTAACCGGAGGTGGCGGAGCCTTTGTTTGAAATCTTGTTTCCACACCGGGTATCGTTGTAAAACATTCTCTTCTACTTAATGACAAAGATGCGTTAAATCTTTTTACGTATTCGAGAAAAAAATTAGCTGTTATTTTTCTTGATTGCCATCCTGATCGATTAAGACACTCTTAAATTAGTGATGGACATGTGCGTACATATGGTGGACTTGTACGGGAACAGACAGAAATTATGCATGTGCTTCTGAGCTTCTCCCGTTCTCCGTGCCCTTTTTTCTTCTCCTTTGATTTTTTGGGTATATGCAGCCGACCTGCTTGCACCCTGGCTTGACAACACATTTGGATAGCGACGCGCGGAAGTATTTAGCCACGCACTTTTGTGTGAAATCCTATCCGCAGATCTAGTAGCATGTGCGCACCAGCGCACTACACGTGAATATAGAGCATTGAAACAAAATGTACCTATCGTACCAAAAAGTATCTGTAGTTTTTAGGCAGATGTTCACACACAAATATACTGTATATATATAGACACACGACGCGGCACGCGTATATGCCTAGAAAACGGAGTCGATGTAACTTGATATTGATAGTTATCACTAAAATTTGATTCCTGTATAAATCTTTATCATTATATTTTCTCACATCGTTTATTTCAAGGCCACACAGCTATTCCCTAATCGATCAGGGTTCATTTGGGACTGAACTTTTTTACTCTAAGAGCATCTCCAAGGGCCTTTCCAAATGAGTTTTGCATTTGAGGTTATTTGCGAAGTCTCAAAATAGAATCTGCAAAGCTTCAAAGATCCATCTCCAACGCTGCAAAATTGGCTCTGCATTACTAAAAATAGAAGTCGGGGCGAAAGAGGAGGGAGAATTCGGACGCGAGAGGAGAGGACGGCGTTTGGAGAGTCGAGCTCGCTCTCCATATATCTGCAAAACCCAACTGAGAATTACAAAACTTGCACAAACTGAAAAAGTCGTTTGGGCTTAGTTGGAGCCCTCTTTTTGAGGTTTTTTGCAAATTATCAAATCAAAACTTATTTGGAGAGGCCCTTGAAGATGCTCTAAGGCATCGAAACAGATGGATTAAAAGTGAATTATTGCTTTAGTTTTCAACCCAATTAGCAATTACGGAGTAGTTCATTAGCTAACCAATGTGAAGTATGGGCCAAAAGATGCACACAGGCGGCGGATCTGCATATATGGCAGCAGGGGCAAGCATCTGCACGGCGGTCCTGCTCCCCCTCCAGGCGGTTGACGATGCGGCGGACGGACATGCGCCATGCGCATATATTTTTTTGTTTTCAAATTTTCAAATCGGTTTTCAGTGCTGGTTAATTTGAAATCGACGATAGTGAAGATGAGCATCACTGTCCAC
Source organism: Themeda triandra (assembly GCA_018135685.1). NCBI lineage: Eukaryota > Viridiplantae > Streptophyta > Magnoliopsida > Poales > Poaceae > Themeda > Themeda triandra. Next base: position 360,812 of record JAENPR010000393.1, on the reverse strand, counting down.
TATCACTATCCAAGCCAGAAACCGGTGGTGATGGAGGTTTAGAGGCGTGGAGCTAAAGATGCTGCTGCTTCTGCAGCAGTGATTGTTCTTTTTTTGGAATCAAGCACACGCAGTGATTGTTATTGGCATGAGTATAACACGTTCAAAACGTGCTCAAGACGTCCGTCCACTCTCCAGTAGCGGTAATGTGGCGTTGCCGGCCGTGAGGAGCAGATGTGTATTTATTCCTCGCTTTGCGGAAATGATCGTTAGTTAGTTTCCTCTGCAAATAAGGTTTCACAAAGTCACATATACACAGACGCAATCACTAGCTTAGCTTCGCTAGAATGGAGAGGTGGGCGCAGGCCGAGCTGGACCTTGGGCTCAGCCTCCTTCCCGCCGAATCGGATCCAGCGCCGGTCGGCTTCTTCGTCTGCACCTACTGCGACCGCAAGTTCTACACCTCGCAGGCGCTCGGCGGCCACCAGAACGCGCACAAGTACGAGCGCACCCTCGCCAAGCGCCGCAGGGAGATCGCCGCCGCCATGCGCGCGCACGGGGCGCCTGGGGTGGCGGCCTGCTGGGCCGACGCCTCCGCGAGGACCGGCTGCGTCGGGCTTGTCAACGTCGCTGCTGGAGGTGACCCTGACGGAGAGAGGCTGCGGGAAGTGCAGCAAGCCGTTCTGGCGCCAGAGCAATCGTCTCCCCTGCTGCTGTGCAAGAAGAGCACGCCGTCGGAGTACGGCGTCGAGCGCTTCGGCGAGCTGGACTTGAGTCTCAGGCTATGATGTGGGTCGTTTCTCTAATATATACCTTCAGTTTCTCGCTTGCTTGATTACTCGGATCTCTGTACGCCTGATCAAGTATGTTCTTCAACGATTACAATGCACAGTAAGCTGTTTCGTACATTCACCGGACACCGGTGTCTCCTGCATACATATATTTAGTTTAGTTTCTCTGATAGAATTTCGTGGCAACGAAATAAAAATAACTGGTCGCTTTTATGGATCTGGTTGCCTCGTTCTATAGGTGCATGTTATGTGTTCGTTCTGAGTTGGCTACTGAATTTGTAGTGTAATTTTTTTTTTGGGTTGTGTGTGTGGGATGGGGTTGTGTGTTGGGTTTGAGGTTTTTTCATGTTTCCAGCACTCTGTCATGCATCATATGCATGCTCTTGCCGAGCTTATTTTGGATGCTTTTTTTTAGAATTATTTTAGATGCTTTTGATTTTGAGATGATGGAAAAAAGTATTCGGTTTCAATAAAGAGGAATCAGATCAACTTACTATAGAATCTTCAAGAGTTTCTAAAATCCACTCCCAACTACATATTTTTGACAAGATTGGAAAAAATCCGTTCTCCAAGAACTTCCTAATCCAACTCTCATTTTTCCCGCACTTGGAAAAATCGATCGAATATATACACGCGTGGATGCATCACGCCAATTCGGAGGTGGAAGGATGTGGAGAAAAATAAAAAGTACGACATGGTTCGTGATGCAAAGGTATAAGAGAGAAAACTCTTGAGCTTTGGGTTGGCATTTACCAAAAACAACTTTATTCAGTATTGTCCAAATTGACCATAAAAAAGCGTGCTATGCAAGTAAAAGAGTTCAAAAAGTTTTATCTTTTTCCAATAATATCCATCATTAAGTAAGTTTTGGACATGTTGATGTGGTATAATCTTAGCACCATATGGAATGATGATCTACACAAAAATATGGCCCACGAACATTGAATCTCTAGTTCTCTACTCTCTACAACTAAAAAGCGTCACAGGAAAAAAAAAACGGCAGTCCTGTGATCCCCAGATCGCTCGGCAAAACACCGTGCATGCGCCCAGAAGGAAACCACGTCCAGCCAATTATAGCCAATTAGAAGGAAACAAACAATTCGGAAAACACACCACCATTCCATTTCCATTATTCTAATAATAAACCGACGCCAATTAGAAGGAAGCAAACGATCAGGGACTGGTCTCATGCGATCGCTATTAGCACTTCTAGCGACCCCGGCAGCGTGTGCAGATAAAACTACCGTCAGCTGCGAACGATCTTCTCTAAACCGTCGCCGCCGCGAAGACTGGTGCCAGCCGCCACGAAGTCTGGTACCGTCGCCGCACAACTATTATCATGAGGAATTCCTCAACACTTTGACACCTATAGTCTACCTCCACATGTGTTAAAGCTAAAGATTGGTTGTCTGGTCATATTTGTAAAGGAACCGACCAACTAATATAATTATCACACACTAATCATGCCACTGTGGCAGCTTAATTAGTATGTTGCAATCATATCAGCCCGGCAGTATGTGAAATCCCGAAAGATCTCGAATTTTCTCAAAGTCACACCCGGATCACAAAGTTCAGCAGTTCCCATTCACTTAAGATACTTTTTACAAACTTTATAATTACACCGATGGTTACAAATATTATATTTTACAACTCAGTATTTTCAAATAAATAGCGGAAGAGAATATTTTTGCAAATACACTCACACCTAAGTATTTAAATATAGTGCCAACTCAGAGTCGACTCCTTCAAAAGCAGGGTGATAAGATATAAGAGTTGACTTGCCCGAAGTCTATTCCTCCCGTAGTGGGATATAAGTCCACCGTGTCGCCACAGCGGTAATCTCCAACCTACAACAAACAACATTGGGAATTGCACCTAGTACGTTGTACTCGCAAGACTTACCCGACTAAAAGAAAATAAAGACTCTTTGGTGGATGCCAGGCTTTATAGTGGGGTAGCCGACTCCTTTGTTTGCCAAAAAGATGAGCTTATTAATAATCATTTAGTGACAAAAGAACTCTCTAGCTTAACCAATTAAGTTGGATCCTGCCATTACTACATTAGCACCTGCATCTACTCACATTTTAGGTAGAAGCAATCAACATTAAGTATCCACATTGATTGAGTAATCATTAAACCATCATGAGCGAACATAACCAACTCGCACAAGAGATATTATTGGCGACCGTGCCGCTGTCTCGATCAAGTATTCACTGTCCAGGAACGATGGCGATTATAATCGATTGCAAACCAGCTGGCGGGGTATTCCTCACACAAACCGCACTCACCCGATAAAGTGAGGTATAGGTCACCTTGATCTACTCGGGAAGAGACGCGGGATCAACAACTCACCACCATGACCAAGGAAACTCCCGGCTGCCAATAGGTAAGCGTGCCCATCAAATGACAACGCCCCATCTTAAGGACTCACTCTCCGGGCACCTTGTTTTCCCCTCCCCCATCGCCGTCATGGATACCTGGAAGTTGAAACCCAGCCCAAGTAGATTCTAGGCTTCGCGGAATAGGCCCCACACGCCCTTTTCCAGCTATCTGTGAGGCATTGTTCAACATGATCGAGGACGTACAAAGCCATATTTCTTTAGAGGTGATTTAGAAGGCCACATGGTTATGTTCATATCCAACATCTCACCATCCTCAATCCAAAAGGGGTAGTAACCACCTATCATTGCGGACGATGGTCGATCATCCGGCTTCTACCGATTAATAGAGCAGGCCTAAGCATGTAGTCGATCCTATACTTAAAGTAGGATATTTCTGGTGGCAAGGTAGTTCTGATGCAACTACGGTTCCAATCAACGCCTATAACTTAATGCATCATAAAGAATAAAAGGACACAAGGTAAAACATTTGCAAACCGTAGGAGGGATGCTCCGGGGCTTGCCTTAGTTAGAAGATCAGGTTGAAGCTCCAGGTATTCGACTATTCCACGTCGGGTTCCTGGTTCTCGATCACTTCGCGTGCGGATCTCCGTTCGTGACTTGTCCTTCTAGATCCTTGACTTCACGACGAATATTCTACACGTGATCCTGGAATGATGCATATGCGTATGTATGAATATGTGATTGTCGAGGTGTATGCATGATTATGGATGATGGATGCTCATGTATAACTAGCTTACTCAAGCTTCTACATATATCACTAGCAAACAAGTCGGTAAAGCCAAAACCTATACTTGGTCATAGTCATCTTAACCAGTATCATGACACACTCAGTAGCAATCAGTCATACATATCCTAATCACTACGAGTCATCATCATCAAGTTCTATACACAACATCACACAATCGAGGCTTTGTTACCAATCATAGACATATAATTGGCAGTCTAATAATAAAATCATAACTGGAGTTCTACAAACCCTATGGACATGAAAGAGGACAATCTGGAAAGCTTACTAAATTGTCCATCAATCATCTCAAGACATCAAGACCTGATTATGAAGTTAACTAGGCCTAAAATAGATAACATCAGAATTGGTTCTGATAAAACAACAATTAAACATTTCTACCAACCACATTGCAACAGCTATAACTTCTAGACTATTTATCCAATGACCACCAAATTTCAATAGTAGATAGCTATGCTAAATACAAACCAATCATGTATTGACAAGTTTCCCAGAAAACCAATGTATAATTGGGTTAAGCATGACATCATGCAAGCAACCCCAATTTAACCAACTATGGGTTGAACAGCAACCCATAGCTACATACATTCTAAAATCCTACAAAAATTACAGTAGATAACACATGACAATGCCAGTGTATCATCCAAGTTTCAATCCAATTGGATGACCCTACTGGCCTATACAAAAATGACATGGCAGCACATAAAGTTGGACCCAAAAAAAACTTTGTACTACCAACTTACTCCTACCATGAATCCAATCACACACAGAGCTACATTATGATATATAAGAAGTCTACAAAAAGTATCAACCTCAGATTCAACCTATACAATTGATTTATGAATTATCTTCAAGAATAGCCCTTTTGCACACTTGAACTACAACTCCATAATTTTACACAGAAAGCATGCATGATACATTTATCATGGACAGAGCATGGCAATACTAGGCTAACACAACAAAAATCATATTTTTCTGGGCATCCTATGATTTACCATGCATTTCCTAAGTTTGTAAGCAATCCAATGATTTAATAAAGCTACACAGAAAAGTTCTGCAAATAGGGCATGTCATATTTTTCCTAGATACTACACATCACTATGAACACAACAAGACTTGAATCACTGGATTTGGACATTCCTAGCTCTCTCTATGATTTTTGCAAGGTTAAACTGAATTTCTGAAAATCATTTCCTAAACCGAATAGGACAAGCTCTTTTTGGTTAGGCCCCTGTGTTTACTAGAAATCAGCCAAGCCCCAATCCATAAACCTCTGTGCCTGGCACTTTTGCGTAAGCACCCTTCACCTTTACCTAATTCTGAAACCGAGGTCCCCGCGGGCAGGGAGGAACTGGGGAGGCCTAGGCCGGCCGGTCGACGGCTCGCCGGCGGCTTGCGGGAGGCGGCGAAGCCCGCTTGGGCCCGTACGCGGCCGCTGGAGCCCCCAGCTGACCCGGCGGTGGCCCGCAGCGGCCCGGCCACGGGAGCCGTGGCTCCGCGGCGGCGGCGCTGTGCCGGGGCGGTGACGCAGTGGCGCTTAGGGTGGTCCGGAGGTAGCGCGAGCGGCGGCGGGTTTGAGCGCGGCCAGATAGGGCGATCTGCCATAGCTAAGGCGCGGCGGCGGAGTAGCGTCGCGGCGCGACGGCAGTGGCGGTCGCCCAATGTCGCGGCTGCGAGCGCGAGTGGCCAGCGCAATAAGGGCGGTGCCTAAGACGGTCCTTGCCGTGACGACCCTACGTGCGCGAGTAGGGCGGCTAGGCGCTGCGGGGTGGCGTGGTGCGGCGGTGGTGGGGCTGCCGCTCCGCTGGCCGGCCATGGCGGCTCGGTCCGCTGCGGCGAGACGAAGGGCGAGCGAGGGAGCAGAGAGAGAAATGAGGGAGGAGAGGAGTGAGGGCGCTGGGTGTCCCCCTTTCGGACAGGGCGACGATGCGTGCGGTGGCGGCAGGGTGAGTGCTGGCGCGTGTCCGCAGCGCTGGCCGTCATGCACGCGGCCACGTCGGCATTAAGTCGAGCAGGTGGCGTGCGTCCGAGTGGGTTCGGTGGGAGGCTGTTTTGTGCTGTTTCCGGGCCGAATTAGATCATGGGCCCAAAACGAAGTTTACTCACCGCATGACACTCGTCATTTTTCGTTAAGACACTTTCCCTATTTGAGCAACGGATTAGGAGATATTTAGTTGCCAACATGGCAATGTCAACGCGCCAATGACGCTTGACCTAGGGCTCGGTTTTCTCAAAACGGATGGCCAAACTCGATTGAATCGATCCCAACTTTTGGCATGTTGTGCCCCAATGGGTTAACTACAATTCTCCTAATTGGGCCAACTTAAGTTGTTTCGCGGAATTGGGAGAACGCGGCATGCCAATCACCCGACGTCATGAAACCTAACGACTTCGTCACTTGTTTTGAGCATCTTAAGGGCATTTTCATGAAAAGGTCAAAACATAATGTTTTCTCAAAATACTCTCCTCTATGACCTTTATTAAAGGTTCGACTCAAGATAAGCAACGTAGCTATTACCTCTAGTTCAAACTATCAATCACAATGAGGCACTAAGTCAAACGAGTGCAAACAAACATCAAGCAATCATGTCAAGATGGTAATTAGATGCTAATGATGTGATCATGCTCATGATGTGCAAAGCTAATGCATGGTTAACATCCAGGATGTTACAATATTGCTTAGGAACATTAACTCTGCAAATGAACTTTGTAATGGTAGTAGACTTATCATTCAGGGATTTCAAAAGAATACCATAGACCGAGAAATTGTGTTGGGACAAAGATTCGGAAACGGGTTTTCGCCTCGCATACCCTTATGCCCATCGGATGATGAAATGTTCCCCTTTCAATTTAAGAGAAAACATTTCCCTATTCGACTCGGCTTCACAATGACCGCTAACAAGACACGAGAGGCGAGACTATCCCTAATGTTGGGGTATACTTATCGGAACCAGTATTCTCACACGACCAATTGTATGTAGCGCTATCAAGAGCCACAACAAGATCAAACATTAGGATCCTAGCCATGCCGCTTGCTGAGAAGGACTTGAGCAAGGGGAACAGGAAGAAGAAACCAGCAAAGGATATATTCACGAAGAATATCGTATATAAAGAGGTTATGAGTTATGACTTCATAAAAGAGGTAATGCATTAATATGTTTTTTCAATATATCAATTGTACTTTAGCTTTAAAAATTAATAAATAACTTTTATATGCGGGATACTTTTGACTACAATGTCAACCATTTGTATACTTTAGCTACAAGGAGTCAAACACCGCATCTTGGATTTGAAATTTAGAGTTATATTTTAGTTATCTTTCTTGAAGACTTATGTAATATTGTTGTTCCAAAGATTATGATTGCGGATCTTTTTAATTTAATAATACAACACACGCTAATACATATATGTTATCGTGGTATTATATTTTCCCGTTGCAACGCACAGTCATTTACCTAGTCGAGAGAAAAGATGTTAAATGATTAGGATTTTAGGTTTCCTGCAAAAGCGGCAAGACCTATCACCATTCCAAATTCCTCTTTGCTAAATTTTTCTTGATGAGAATAACCCAATCCTTAAAAGATCCAAAAAAGAACTTAATCTTTAAATATACTGTCATACGGGGTCGGAACCGCCACGCTGGCCGGCCGACCCGCCTAGAATCACCGAGAAGAGGGGTGGCTGGGGAGGAAGGGAGGGGGTGGAGGAGGGAGAGGCTAGCTGTGACGGTCAACCGACTTCAGGGGACCGCGCTGGCCGCCTCTGCTGTGAGCAGAGGGCAACGACGGCGGCCGGGGAGGTAGTGCAAGGCTGGTGCGTTGGCCGGCGCTGGGGAGCCCCCCGAGTCGCCCCGAGAGGAGCGGTCGGAGGGAGAGGTCTTACTAGGGTTGTATCCTCCTCACTTTGCTTGTTTCTTACCATATATATAGAGAAACTTTGTATGTACAAACTTTGCTTCTTTTCGATGGGATATTGGATAACTCAATCGGTCATGACCTTCTCATATATATAGAGGGGATGGTCTTATTCTAGTAGAGAAACCTTACACAACATATTTTCAAAGTTTTCCATTAGTCTGGTAAAGTTTGGATTGAAATCAAAAGGTGAGATGAAGAGTCGTTTTTAGTCTGTCAGAAGTTCCTATATTTTATAAGACAAACCATTGTATGCGTTGGTTGTTGATGTGACACTTTAGGAGGCTTTCTTGAACGTAGCACCAATCTATTAGCCCTTGTCAAGCTCATCTTGCTACACAACTGCCAAAGGGAATCAAAAACTGGATCACCATTTTATATATAGGACTGGCCCTCCTCGATTGGAGCCCAACAAGTGCATGCAGCCTACTAAGATGCAGCCCAATTACTTAATTAGCCTACTGCAGCTGCACGGCTGCACCCAGTTCTAATGCGGCTCTTCGTCCTCCGTCCGCAGTCAGCATTCATCATCCTTGTTCCTTTGACACGTCAGCAAGCGGCAGCTAGCGCCCAGCAAGACGAGACGAGCACGAGCTGAGGCCGTTTCACCGAGACGGCGGCAGACGGCGAGACTCCGAGTCACCGTCTAGATGGAAACGGCCGACCAGACGTTCTTCAGGCCAGGGCCAGGCAAGGTGCACACTTGTTTATATATATTTTCTTTAATCTAATCACTATCTCTCTTCAATTAGTTCGGTATTTAATAATCTTAAAATACAAATGGCTCAAATTGGCACTGTGATGTTTAAACAAAATGAGATACTTGTTGCAGCAGGTTTAGCCACAGACATCAGCAACCCTAGCCCCCGCGTCGCTCCCCACGCGGAGCGACCCGGGCGGCCTTCCCACCGCGCCGCCGCCACTTCCCAGCGCTCCCCTTCTCCCTCCGCGCCGCTGCCGGAGCGGCCGCCGGCAAGGCCTCGCGGCCAGCCGGGATGGCGGCGGCGTGGACTCCCCTCCCTCTCTCTGGTGGCGCGCGCGGCAGCACGGCCGGCGGTCCTCCGCCCGCGCGAGCTGCGTGGAGCTCGGCGGGGGGGCCGCAGCGGCTGCGGCCGCGCCGGCCGGTGCTCGTGCCGGTGCAAGAGGGTCGCGGCGGAGCTCCCCCCCCACTCCTCCGTTCCTCCCTACTCCAACCCTTGGTGTCGCAGGCGATGATGGCCGCCCCGGTGGCCGAGAGCTTGGCTCCGGCGGCCGGACGGCCGGATCCGGTGGCCGGGGGGCGGATCTGGCGGCGGGGCGCCCTGGTCCGTGGGGCCTCCTCTCCCCCGCCAGCTTCGGGCGGCGCACCTTGCGCTTGCTGGGTGGGGGTGGCGACGGGCCTCCCCTCCTCCTTCTTCTGGCGACGTCGACGGGGGGCGTCCGACCCGGCGGCCAGGGCCTCGGTTCCGGCGGCTGGACGGCCGGATTTGTGGCCGGAGGGCAGGGTTCGGCTTGGCTACAGAGGTGGGGAGGCGGCAGGAACTGCGCAGGTTGGAGGGGGCGCCAGATTCGGGGTGCCGGATCTGGCGGCCCAGAGCATGGGGCGGCAGTCGGCGCTGGAACCCTCTTCTTGGCGGTGTCCAGCTCCGGCGCTTCTGCCGATGACGGATGCTGTGGTGGCCGACGGCGCGTGCGGCTGGGGCCTGTGCAGGCGTTGGGGGGCTGCTTTCCTCTTGTGCCGCCCCTCCCCTAATGGCCTCAGCAGTGCGCGTTGCTGGTCGCCGCCATGGCCAAGACGATGGCATCGGCGATGGTGTGCAGCAGGTGGACACGCGCGCAGCGGAGCGATGGCTGGTTTTCCGGCACGTCGTTTTGCTGGTTGGGGTGACTGATGCAGCTATGCGGCTGCTGGGCGTAGCCGGCGCGTCGCTGCCCCTCTGGCAAGGCTTCTGCAAGACGACTGGCAGCGACAACGGTGGCGACTTGCTGGACCTGGATTCTGATTTGAGGTGTGAAGCTAGGGTGTATTGGCGAAAGCCTTGCGACGGCGATGCCTGCGGGCGTCGTTACCCTGTTGAGGGCGTCGTCCCCTAGTCTTTTCCACGGGTGAAAACCCGGTCCGTCTTGGACGAGCGACGGCGGCGTTTCTAGCGTCGTAACCTTCCTGAAGGCATCACTGTGGAGTTTCACTTCGGCTTGGATGTGTCCGATAGGCCATGGTCGGAAGTCGGAGCTGCGCTTGCTTTTTGCTCGTGCTGGGCAACGATGACCTTCCTGGCCTAGAGAGCTCCGGTCTTGTTTCTTTGGGTTGTTGTTTCTCTCGGGTGTGTGGCGTGAGGTGTACGGTTTTCGGGCCCGGTTTTCCTTATAAACTGGGTCAATCTTCTTCTTATTAATATATGCCGGAACAGTCTGTTCCTGGATCTTTCAAAAAAAAAAGACTATAACTCTATAAGGCTCGGGACTTCGATTGATTGCATTAGGTCAAAATCCATGGCAGCTTGGATATCTTTCACTTGCTTTTTAAGCTGCTCCCCATATCCCCAATTCCTTGCCCACTCCTATATATATATATATGCTTGTCTTGCTATGATAATAGAAACAAGTCTATAGGCAGCCAATTAAGCATGCACACATACTCCCTCCATCCTAAAATAAGTGTCGTTCTCGTTTCCTGAGGAGCAAATACCGGTAATTATTTATTAAAAAAATTAAATATTTATACTAAGTAATTAGTATAATCGGAAAGATCTTTACGTCTAGTCTTTTAACAAATTTATTTGAGGATATAAATATTGCACATATTTTTTATAAATCGAGTCAAATTTGTGACACGAAAACCTAAAATGACGCTTATTTTAGGACGGTGGAAGTATATTGGTATTCCAACTGTGTACACTGTCCTGCAGGACTATGCGGTATGCGTAGAATTCTTCTGACTAAGGCGCCTGTTCCAATAGAAAAGGTATTTGTCCATTGAACAACGCCCATTGACATTAGTACATAAATGATTTTTCGCAACGAGGCCTAGAAACCCTCAGTGGCAGGCACTTAAGATGCCCGCTACGGTAATCCCACGATTTACTGCAGCGGGCATTTTTTATTTACCGCATCATGTACTTTTGTCCGCTGTGGTAAATCGATTTACTGCAGCGGGCATCTTAAAATGCACGTCACAGAAAAAACATATTTACCACAATGGGCGTCTTGATGTCCGCTATGGTAAATAGATTTACCGTAGCGGGCAGAATATGAGGCCCGCCACAGTAGAGTTCGAGGCCCAATAGCCCAAAATAAAGCCTGATAACTGGTTGTAGTATTCAATATTTAGGGTTTCCACTCCATCCTCACCCAGCCCGACTGCCTCTCTCTCCGCTCCATCCGCCCGACAGCCTCTCTCTCGCGTCGCTCTCCCCATCGCGCTGCTCCACTCCAGCCCCCTCTTCGTCTCCATTCCAACTCCCTCTCCCTTCACCATGGACAGGAGCAGCCATGGTGGCGCAGCCAAGAGCAAGCCATGGCGGCACCCCGGCCTGCTCCCTCTCCCTCGACCATGGCGACGCCCCAGCTGCCTTGGAGGCGTCCGACCCTAGGAGATGTGTGTGCGGCAACACCCGGCGAGGCGAGGCGGCTCCAACTCCCTCCACCACGGCCAACAACAGCCATGGCGGCGCCGGCGCCCCGGCCTGCTCCCTCTCCCTCCACCACGGCGACGCCCCAGCTGCCTTGGAGGCGGCCGACCCTAGAAGATGCGTGCACGGCAGCGCCTGGCGAGGCGCGGCGGCCTTTGACGAGGCGGTCAGCCCTAGGCGAGTCACGCACGGCGTCCCTCGGCGTCGAGGGCGGTGGAGGTCTGGATCCGACGCAAGCATGAGGTACTCCCCTAGTCCTCTCTCCCCTCTCTCAGATCCGTGCAGATCCGTCCCTAACCCTAGCGTCCTCTCGATCCTGCTGTTTCAGGGACACAATAGCGGCGCGGGGCGAACCCGTTGAGCAGCGGTATGGATCAAGGGCGGCATGGCCCCAACCAGTGGCTACGCGTTTGGATCGAGCGGATCCAGGCATGGAGGATCTTCCCGGCCATGGATCTGGCAACGGTGAAGCTGGATCCATGAAGGCGTGGCGGCGGCGGCGGATGGGCTCGACGCCGGGCCTGGATGGGCTCATGTTGGGCTCACCGTTTTTTTTTTCTTACCGCGGCGGGTATCTATTGTGCACTACGGTAAATCTGGGATTTTCTGTGGCGCTTGCATTGCAGCGGGCGGGGTTGCCCGGCACGCAAAATGTATTTCGCCGGTCACGGTTAAACATTGTGTACTAGTGTGACAGCTACTCCAGTAGACGAGACAAAAGACAAAGCTGGCATGCAGTTTGCCCCACGGCGCCTGCAGCCTTGTTTCACCCCCGGCTGGCGGCTGCCACGCAACGACCAGATGGGGGTGAAGGTGGCCTGTAGTGGAGGCGATACTGAGGTGGGCCATGGCTACGGCAAATGAAAGGTGAGGTGGCCACGACGAGGACAAAGGGCGTTCATGGGCTCGCTCCTTGCTTACCTGAAACTGCGTGAACACTGTTTTCAAAACTTGGAAACTACCGTCCGGCCGGCAAAAGTTTTATTTATCCAATAATTGTCCAAACAAAAGTTATCATTAAATTATATGACTAACCTATGAAACAATAAAATTGAAACAACGTATTGAGGGAGATTATTTCATCTATATATCACCGCAAATGACTTTAGATAAACATCAAAATAAACTTTGGGCTATGTACATCCCCGGATGTAGAGGCCGAATTTTAAATCCATTATCTAAAAAAATCAAAATAAAATCTCGAATTGAGATTGACCTTGACCTTAGTACTCTTTCTATATAGGCACTCACAATGCGGACTCTATTATAGAGTGTAAATCTATTTATTACCCTCTTATTTATTATATTTTTACCGATGTCACGGTATATTTATTGAAGAGAGAGGGAGAAAAACTAAAACTCCAAGTCTTATTTAAACTCTAAGTCTATGATATCTTGAAGGTAATAAATGGGTTTAGACTCTAGGTAGAGTCTGCATTGTGAGTGTTAAGATGTGTCAACATTTCCTATTTATGTTTTAATGTAGGACGTACAAAGACGGGTAAGAACCGTACTACTCATGCATGCATGGTTTTTTCTGGCCATTTGGTACTTACTCCTTCCGTCCTTAAATAGTTGTCGTCGTTGATGTGTGTCATAAATTTAACTCGATTTATATAGAAAATAGGTGTAATATTTGTATTTCCAAGTAAATTTATTAAAAAAACTAGATTCAAAAATCCTTTATCAATGATACTAATTATGTATCATAAATAATAATATTTTTATATTTAGTCAAAGTTGTTTCTCAGGAACGAGGAATATTTAAGGACAAATGGAGTAGGATTTTACGTTCCCTATTTTGATTGTTCAAAACAATTGAGCACTGGTTGATTTGCTTATAGTAGAATCTATCCACCCGGGTTAGTTCTCGACTTGATACAAGTGATCATATGTTCTTATATTTTAGGATTTAAGGATGCTATTCTTTTAGTGATAGACGATGTGTCGTCCGTCAATAGCGAGGTGTCCGTAGTGACTACGTCAATTTTAAGATGTGCTGGTCTAATTAAATTCTTCGAGGTGGTCATAGGGTAGGGTTGCGTATGTATGTTCATAGTGGTAAGTGTGTACCCGTGTATAATTGAACACAATATTGAGACATCAGCTAAAACAACCAAAATTGATGAAAGCGGTCCATCCCGGCCCAACTGGTCCTAGGAATCAACTTGATCTGGCAGACGAGAACCAGCCATAATAATAATGAAGACGAAGACATATACATGAGCGCGATGACAGGGGCTTGGTCACCAGCCGGACAGCTCGTCGACGAATGACGATCGACTGTGCTTCATGAATAATGACACCCGACGCTGCCCCTGCTGCCCTGCAGGTCAAAATTGTCAGTAGTAGTGTCTTCTTTGTTATGTACTGCGAGCGAGCGAGCGAAAGCACTCTAATTATATGAAATTAATTAATTTCTAATCAGTCTAGTCTCTTTCATATTTCATGTGACTTTTTCCAATCCTTCTCTTCGGACCAAAAGCACTCTAATCTTTTTACTAATTATAAATAAATTATAATCAAAGTCGGTATACTGATTAAGTCAAGACATTCACATATCCTGGCCCTCTGCTAATTGTAGGGGCTTCTTGCTCCTCCTGATTCCTAAAAAAGGTCCTCTGCTAATGATCTGCGAAAGATATGGATTTTATAGCAAATTAAAGCTTGGACAGTCGTCTTTCACAGAGAAGCATCAGTGCACTACCTAGCTCGCTCCTTAAAATGGATGACAGGCTGGAGCAGTGGAGCGGGAGCTGGACCTATTCCATCCCGGCGTCTTTGGCCGCTCTCCGGAGGAACCAGCTGGCTTCTTCGTCTGACTGCACGTACTGCGATCGCAAATTCTACTTCTACACCTCAAAGGCGCTCGGTGGCCACCACAATATATATGCCCACAAGTACACGATCGCACCCACTGGCCAAGCGTGTCGGGAGATCGCCTCCGCTTCCATGCGCTTGCATCAGCGGCCTGTGGCGCGAATGCCCTTTATCCATCCCGTTTGCAACTCCAGGAGCTTCTGGGAGCTGAACCTAAGAGTTCGAGGACGGACGTGCCGTGCTGAGAGCTGTTCCTCCGTCCGCTAGACAGCATACTGTTGCTTCACAACACAAGAAGCTTAAATTGTCGGGGTGGGGCGTCATTGAACGCGCCACGAGCAAGACTTGCATATGTCCCTCAGGTTATGAGGCCACTGAGCCTATCGTTGCCAAGTGTGTGTCTTTACAGATTGTGTATTCTATGAGGCAGCCGGCAAACTCTTTGCCGATTGAATGCCACACTCGGCAAAGTAAAACATTGAGTGTCAAACACTCGGCAATGCGCTTGGCAAAAGCCCACTTTGTCGTAAACATATTGGTCTTTGACCTCTTCTCTTCACTGCACCGAGTGTCTTTATCGAGTGCATATATATTCTTTTATATGTGTGGGCTAGCTTTACCTGTTTGAATATGAGAATATGAAAGCAATATTTTGTTTTTTTATTTATTAATAATTTAAGGATAAATAGTTCACTAAGGAGAACATAGAATCGTAGCAAATGCAATTTCTAATTCAGCTTAGAAAAAAAATAAATATCAAGCGTTATAGTATGATTTTGAATACACTAAAAAAATAAAAATTCTTTCTGCTTAATGAGAAATGCGCCTATAGCGTCGTCTAAAAAAAGAATACACTAAAAAGGAAGGAGGGAGGCGGGAGAGAGAAACACTTTTGGATATATTCATTCCGATTGAATTGCAAATATATCAACGATAAAATCAGTTCAATTCTGAATTGCAATAAGCGAATGCAATCGATTGACTACCGTCGTCGAATTACCCATGACCAGCTCCTTGTACGAACATAATCTAATGTTGTGTTGTGATCGGATCACACCCAGAAATAAACTAACCAAACATGACATGGCCGAGTTTTCCCCACATGCCGACCCCTCCACCCTACGACGATATTGCTACTCCATGCATGGCCGTGTGTGGTGGGCTTGGATGTCTTAGGTGCCATTGCAGCTAGCCTGGGAAGCCGAGAGGGAGAAGGAGAAGTTAGTTGTTACCGTCGCCAGGATCGACCGTTAGATGTAGTGTACCTTGTGGGTCCTATGGTGGCGACTAGTGCTAGGGGAGAAAGGGAAGGGCACAAAGGTTAATTGGGGCGCTAGGCGACTGGAGGAGAAGGGGAAGCTAGGGAATGGTGCCTCGATCTATAACCATGTGACTATAGCGAGCAGGACGATTGAGGCGCGGGAGGGGGGAGAGGACGAGGGGTTGGGTTCTTGTGCTGCTAGGCTCTCATGATAGTGGGAACTTTAGCAAGCTGGCAACTTCGAATTAGCTAGTCGTGTCATGTTGGCAACGTGTCGAGGACAGTCCAAGCACACACATGATATACCGGGCCATGCCATGCTTGGACGGATCCAAAACATGGGCAATACATGCAATAGATGAATTGAGAAGGAAGAATAATGAAACAAATAGTATTCACTAGATTTTCCATCCAACTAACAATGTAAGAAATAAGCATGGTTGTTCGGCTGATGGTTTCTGGGGCTGATAAGTTTGATAATATGCTGTTTACCAGGGCTGACAAACATTTCTGACTTTTCTAAGCCATTCATCTCAATATACATATATCAATCAATAATCAGACAAAGTACGAACATGTGTGCTAGTTAATAATATATAATCAGTAGTTGCCATATATTTCCTCTATAGTTCTATAAAATAAACTTAATTATTTGCTATGACAAAGAGGCACACAAAGATGAAGCTTATCTCTAGATATAGAGATTCGATCAGAAGTTCTGTTCTCGGATGACCTAGACCCCATTCGGCCACTCATGTCCATGTCGTGATTCCACGTACCAGTTAATGTCCATATCTTCACTTTACTCGGCTGGCTTCGTTGTTGTCTCAATGCAGTCGGTTTTGTGGGGATGAGTGGGAGAGGTTGCGTTTGAATTATTCGCAACAAAATATGTACGGATAGAGGTAGTTGTCTCCTTCAGTAGGTATCAGCAATTGTTGCGTGGATCCATGTCCAGAAAGCTACTGAAAGTCTAAAACAAGTTTAAGATAAGGAACCTTTCAGCATCAGTTGAGACATGATTTCTTTAGCCCCCGCAACATGACTAAACTCTGCCTCTCATCACTTCCCGTTTGTCTTTCAGATTTCTTAGAGCATCTCCAACAGTTGGCCATTTGGGTTATGCATTCTAGGAATTTGCCAAAAACCTTAAAAATTGCTCTCCAACAGTTGGCCATTTGACTTATGCATTTTGCCAAACTTGGCATTTGATGGACCAAACTTGGCATTTTTGCATAGGCTCTATGGCTTGGCAATTTTAGAATCCCGTGAATCCCGGACTTGTTGTCCACCACGGTGGGGAAGTTGGGGGCCGTTTGCAGCAGACCTGCGTACGTCGATCTATGGGTGGGTTGCCTCGATGGATTCCCTCCCGTGCGTCGAGCGGTGGTTGCCTCGATGGGGACTGGATGCCGCGACGTAGTGGCGATGGATCTCGATGGAGCCTCGATGCGACGGCCAGCAGCGCGACGGCAAGCAGCAAAACGGCCAGCAGCGTGACGGAATTGGCGGCGAAGGACTTGGCACCGACGGATCTCGCGATGGCCAACGTCGCGGACTCGAGGAGTCTCCCGCGCGCGCGCGAAACGGAGAAGACTCGCGGCAAGCGCGCCAAAACAAAGAATATTCCTGTTGAATTCTTGGTGGGTCCACTATTTTGGAAAATGGCAAGTTAAAAATGCCCAACTGTTGGAGATTACCTTTTTTCCCTTTGGCAAATGGTTTTGAGACTTGGCATTCTCTAACAAATGGCAAAGGAAAAATGGCCAACTGTTGGAGATGCTCTTAGAGGCTGATTTTGCAAAGGATACATGCATGGAGATTTTAATAGAGAGGCACATCCCTTTTTCAATAGAGGTAACTCAATCTAAAAAACCACCTCTAAAAATAGTTTCCGAAATGAACCATCTTTATAATTGTAATGGTATGGATGACTGGTATATTTAGTTGCCTTTATTAGTGCGTCTATATTTAAAGGCATCTCTAGTCGGCTCTACAAATGAATTCTAGAAGCATCTGGATAGGTGTAACATAGTAAAATTCATAACTTTTTTATATGAAGCCAGACAAAGACAAACTTTATATTTCGAAGACATCTATAGCTCTGTACCTGACAACTTTTTATTTTAATGGATTCAACAAATTATACATGAAGTTATCATATTTTGAAACTCAAATTATCGAACTTTCCAAAAGATCTCAAATAGAGAAAACAACAAACCAAAATTATAGATCTTAAAAAGATATAAAACATTGCAATTGATAACCTTTAATTTAGTTTGTGATGACATATTAGAATTTCAATTTTTTCAACCCATCTCATGTGTGGAGAAACAACAAAAACCAAACTTGTAGATCTCAACGAGTTATACAACTATGTAGTTGACACCTTTTTTATTTAAAATCATTTATCCGAAGAAAACTATGTTTGAATTTCTCACAATTTTGAATTCAAAATTTCTAAATGACCTCAAAGGGATAAACAACCAAAACCAAAGTTATAATACTCGATGGTATCTACAACTTTGTAGTTGAAAACATTTTTATTTCAATTTGTTTAGAGTAAATTAAAAAAATACTCATTTCAAAATTACGTTAAATGAATACGAGGGAAAAAAACAGATGTGACTTTAGGGTGGAGTGGCTATTGCGAACACATAGTTGACAAGTACCCATGTGTAGCAGTTTTTGTGATGAGTGATTGTCAACAAGGCTACACTTAGGTTCTTACTTTGAACTAATCTAGCACACGATATGTGTCGTGCAACATGTCTCTTGGCTCGTGTTGTGCAAGTGTGGAGCTCGGAGGCGGTGATCGATGGCAAGGAGAAGGTCAAGTAGGATGTGCCATGTCGATGGACCGTGGTGGCAGTGAGGCTTGGACCGAGAGACCAGGAAGTCGTGTGACTAGTCACGATGGCTGACACTTGGGACATCGACAAGCGCAATTGTACACAGGAGTGGCCGTGTTGGCCAAGTCAAGATGGCGGTCGTGCAAGTCAAGCGAGAGGTTTCTAGAAGACTTGGCGGCCGGGTGATCGAGGATAAGGTGATATGTGTCGAGCGGCGGAGGACGTGTATGGACTATGGTACTCATAGGCGGTTTGGTGTTTTTGCCTCAAAACCGTCGGTGGTGGGTTTAGCGGGTTTGAGCCTCCAAACCTGGGTGGAGGTCCCGATGCAGGACGGACGGGACATGGTGGCATCAGGGAGTTTGCGTCGAGGTGAAACTATCAGTGAGAACGCACTATGGCCATCAGATCAAGAAACCTTGGGTTGGACCATAACGCCCTGGTTTGCCTCATTTGTATCCAGGGGCAAAACTAGGGTTGTGTAATAGCCCTATTAAACAGGATTAGTGAGAATCCATCTCCCTCACCACTCCTATTTGCAATTTTTTTCCTTCTAGTAGATAGGGTTTCTTCTCTTCCCCATGAACCTTTGAGAGAGGTCCAGAACTCTGTCGGATTCTTGCGAGAATGGTGGCCCTTACCACCTCGTGCCATGGTTGATTCATGCATGAAGTTATGTCTTGTGTTTGTGATTTGATCTATTTTGATGGTCAATAATGGTTATTTTACACCATAAAATATCATGTAAAAGGGGAAACCTATAATATTTATATACACATATACATTAGTTATTAACCTATTTCCACATGTGTTGGAGAATTATTATTTTGCGGGACTTGCTTGTGAAAGTGTGGAAATATGGTGGAAATACGCTTTCCGGACAAGTGTAATACAAGGATTAAGGAACCGTAATCCATATCGTGAACTAAGGACAACCACCACCGAAAATAAGGTCTAGGGACGTCAAGAGAGAGCCACCTGCCAAAGGGGAGGCACTACGGGCTCCCCACTAGGGCGACCGCTCCTCGAGAGACCTTTCAATTAAGCACATCTTCGATGAATTGGTTCTTGGTGACCTGGCAATGTCGGTTACGACGGTCACCGCCTCAATCTCACGCGAAATACATTTGTGTGGAGATCTCCTTGGTAGTTACTCTACCTCCTCCTTGACGGCTACTCCACCTACCCATGTATAAGAAGAGGTAGAGGCCAACCTGGGACATCATTATTCATTAATTCAAGTCATTAGATACATGTAATAGGATAGGAAGAGTTGCCTTTGTGTAAATATTAGAATAGGTGTGAGAGAGAGTTCAAAATAGAAATCAGAGAGCTATTGGCTCTTTCTAGACTTGTACCTCTACAAATCAAGTACTACTTGGAGTATAAGGTTCGTGTTTATCTTTGGTGTTGAGTTCAATATAACTTAACTTTCTTGTTCATTACTTACTTGCGGGTTCATCGTTCGCTCTTGTAGCGAATAATCTAGTAGAGGGCTCACCTTGATCAATACTGGAGTAGTCAACAAAGTATACATGGTGTCTAAGTTATAAGCTACCTTCGTTCTCCCCGTTCTCCACGGTTGAGGGTGGGGCGGTAGGGTAGTGAAAACCCTATCATAACTTAATACCTCCACGTTTAGGACCGGTGTGGAGCTAAAGGCCAACAACACTTGGCGACCAAGTATTATCCGGTGCCCGAAGTAAGTATGTAGCGAATAAAGTTATCTTCACTTGGAATCTCTATCCTTAGAAACACCTCACTACCTAAGCTATAATTCCTCTTGTTATTTACGGAGACTAGTGTTTACAGGTTAAGTTACGTACCGTTCCCTGAGGAAATACGATACCATAAATACCACCGGGTGTAGTGGTACAACGGTAGTTTCGTGCGCTTGCAGACTTTTCTGTTTGCATTAAGAAAAACCAACATTCTTCACGAGTTCATCTTTCAACCCTCTAGTTCTTCGCTTGATTTGTCGTTTCTCAATCGTGTTGATTGGTTTTGATCTATGACGTGTGAGGAGCATTTCCACCGAAGGAAATCGACTAATTCCTCATGAGATCGCAGATCAGGACGATTCTTGTTCTAGGGTTCATGTTGGGCGATTTTTCCCCGCCCTTTTAATTTCCCGTGGATTTTGTTCGAATTGGGCGATGACCTTTTGGATATAGCTCACCTACTGCCTGGTGATCATCCATACCAAATTTGGTGGTAGTTGGTTTCGATTTGGATGAGATCCACTCGAATTTGTGTTGGAGGAGATTTTCGGGGTTGGTGGAATCAACCTCGCGGATAGTGCAAGGTTGACCCGCAGATAGTCTGCGCATCGCATCTGTGCTCTGAGTTTCTGCTGTGGGTTTGCACAGTAACCATGGACAGCTCGACCCTTGAGCGCAGACAGTTCGGGGTCTATAGCATCGATTTTAGAGCTGTCGACTATAATTCAGATTTTTCTCACTTGACCCGCGTACAGTCTGTGCCTGGTCGGTGGACACTCCGAGGTCTATAGCCTTAGGAGTCCAGCAGCTATTCAGAAAAGTTTGGTTTTTGATTTTTGACCTGCGGACCATCCGCCATTGCTTTGCTTGATCTCTTACCGTACCTGCGGACAGTCCGGGCTGTACCTTGCGCAATGTCCACACCTGTGCTGTTTTCTCGGATCTTGCTCATTTGTTCTCCCATTGCTTCACTATTTGTCCCGCTGATCTTGTGGTCACGCTGTGTTCCTAGGGAACATCCACCTTCTTCTTTGGGTCATGGACATCACTGTTCTTGTGTTGCTTCTTAGGGTTGTTTGTCGAGTTGAGGATCGAAAGTTTTGGAAGAAATTTGAAGGCTCCCATTCACCCCCTCTGGTTGCCTTATATATCCGGTCCATAACATTTGTCAACTCTAAAAGATAATTTACAGATGTAGTTTGCTTTCTAGCCACACATAGAAATCAGTGATTTCTAGAGACATAATTAATCCATTCCAAATTATAAGGCATTTGACTTTTTCAACCCTAACTTTGACCACTCGACTTATTTAAAAAATTTGTGCAAAAACAAACAAATTTGAGTCATTTTTGAAAAACTCTTACTAATGAAGGAAGCCAAGTCAAAAGAAGTGTTATTTTTAACAAATTTCTGAATAAGACGAATGATCAAAGTTGATGTAAAAAAGTCAAACGCCTTATAATTTGGAATGGAGTGAGTATACTTAGAGGCGGCAGGGTCAGCCACCACTAAAAATGTCTTATAATTTGGAATGGAGTGAGTATACTTAGAGGCGGCAGGGTTAGCCACCACTAAAAACATGTGGTACGTAGATTGATGGTTTCGGTTTAGTCTTCTGATGCCCCTTTCGGGTTAAGTATGCACATATAATATGGTCGGTGATAGTATGTTTCATCAGCTAAGTCTCCTTTTCCTCTGTATTTCTGTTATGTCTTTAATGGAAATAGGGTTCTTCCCTCTTTGAAAAAAATCATGACAACCCAATCACTAAGAAGGCCGTAACGATCGCCGGTTGGTCGGCACGCTTGCCCTGAAGAAGTAAGTACATGCGTGAAGCCAGTGGCGGAGCTCGCGACAAAACCAAGGGGGGGCCAACTTGACAAAACTCAAGTGAAATATAGTTGACACTAGAAATAAAACCTTATATAAAATAATATATTTAACTAGTCACATATCAAGTGACTACATAGACCGTCGACTAATTTTAACCAAGTTCTGGACTAAACTAGCTGGTCAATGGTCACATTTCACAAAATACAAGTGACCACAAACTATTAAACAAGCCAAGCCAAAATATGTGTCAAACGACATAGGACTATCAAATCCTAAAACTCTGCTCTTCTATGCTTCAGATCCTTGAAATCTGAAATTATATCATCATAAGTGTAGTGCTCTACAATTTCACCTTCGGCATGAACAAGCACGCTGTTGGCAAGGTATTGATCTTCCATCTTGTTGCGCAGCCTTGTCTTGATCATTTTCAAGATAGAGAAAATACGTTCTGCAGTAGCTGTTGAAACCGGAAGTGTAACAAGCAAACGGATTAGTCTATCAACCAAGTTAAAGATTCCTTGCCGCCTTGTCACAACAAGGCCTCGACATAGGTCCACCATGGTAGAAATATTTTTCATGTCTTCATTGGTAGAAGCATCAACAAAAAAATGGTGTAGCTGACGCTCTAACCCATTGATTTCTTGTTGATTGAAATCCAACGGGTAGTACTTCTCAACCATTCTACATATCTCTTTTGGTTGGAAATTTGCAAACCCATTTCCTGGTACAAGGGTAACACTAATGGACAAAAGATCCATCACCTTCTCATTGAACTTCAAGTTTAATTCAGCCAACTGGGTATCAATGGTTGCACGAAATATCTCCACTCGATAGTAGCGCTCCTTAGTAAAATGTTCAGGTTGACGACGAGCACGGCCACCACGCAATATGTATGTTTCATCCATATTTGGAATAAGAATGTCATGATTCATGCAAAACTCAACAACTTGGGTAAAAAAAGTTTCCCATCCATCATCAGATCTCATTTTCTCAAGCAGTACTTTTGTGGTTTGGACAAGGCGAATAGCATTTACTATATCTTGTGATTTCTTCTGTAAAGCTTGGCCAAGTTGTTCAGTTATTTCTAACATTTCCCTCATCATACATAGCACAAACACAAACTCAAATGATGTCAAGTACTTGAAAGAAGTATCTCCATCAGCACGGTTTGCACCTGCTGTTGAGTCGGCGGCTAGATTCTGCAAAACTGAACTTACTGCTTTAAACATGTCCATAAGGCTATAAATTGAGCCTAGATGGGAACCCCACCTAGTATCTCCTGGACGTCTCAATGAACGAATTTGGTTAGCTCCTTGACCCGTCTCTAGCTCATCAATAGATAGCAAGCGTGCAAGTTCAACCATTTGGGCATCATGGAGCTCATCATGACGCTTTGATGATGAGTCAACTGTGTTCACAATAAAGAGAAGATGTTGAAAAAACTGGGTAACAGGAACCACATCCTTAGCTGCAGCGATAAGAGCAAGTTGCAAGCGATGTGCATAGCAATGGACATAGTATGCATAAGGACATTCTCTAAGAAAAAGTGCTTGCAATCCATTCAACTCTCCCTTCATATTGCTTGCACCATCATACCCTTGGCCACGAAGGTTTTGGATGTCAAAGCCATATTTCGATAGTACAGCACAAAGTTCCTCTTTCAATGTCAATGCTTTGGTGTTCTTTACATGTATCAAGTCAAAGAACCGTTCTTGTAAAACACCATTTATATCAACAAATCTGAACACAAGTGCCATTTGCTCTCTCTTTGCCACATCACATGTTTCATCGACAAGAATAGAGAAGTTGGCATCACCAATTTCTTCACGGATATGCTTCCTGATTTTCATTGCAAAAATACTTAAAAGCTCCTTTTGAATATCTGGTGAAGTGTATTTGCAATGAATTGGAGCATTCTCTAAAATTACACTTGCAATTTCAGGATTGAATTCTGCAAGAAGCTGTAGCAAGGTGAGGATCCAACATGAACTAAGAAGCCACACTTTTTCCCATCATTAACTCTCTTCCATTTATCATAACCTTGTGCTGTAAAGACATCAAAACCACCTCGCCTCCTTATATTTTTGCTGGAAAGGAAGCAGAAAAAACAATATGCACGGCCGCTGCTCTTGGAATATTCCAACCAAGATGGAAATTGACTGAACCAACTATAATTGAAACGGCGTCGATGCCCTTTGGGTCCAGAAGGCTTGTATTTCCTCAGTAATGGTTGCATGGGACCTAACAGTAAGTATGCTCGCCGCACTTGATCCCTCTGGTCATTTGGATATTGCCAAATTTGTGGACGCAAAGCAGGATCTCTCTCTAAAAATTCAATGCCTCGAAACATGATGTGTTCATGGGTTTGATTTTCTTCTTCCTCAGCTCCAGCTCCTTCCGCATCTTCTTCTGCTGCTGCTATTCTGTTTGCTTCTTCCTGAACTTCTTGTCCTTGTGGCTCTAAATAATTTAACACACTTGCAGCTGCAGCTTCTTGATGTCCTTGCCTCTGCTCAGCCTGCTGATCCAATTCATCTAACTGAGCTGCTACTTCTTCCTCATTTCCTTCTTGCCTTTGGGGTTCCAAACCACCTAGCTGAAGTATTGGAGGAGCCTGAAAGGCATCTTCCTCTTCCCCTTCCCCAACATCTGATTCATCTCGTTTTCTTTTGTAAAAGGAATGGAGAGACACAGTTTTTATGCGAACCATTGGTTTGCCACCTAATTAAAAATTGGATCCAGTGTGAATCTAGCATCTACCAAGAAGAAATAGAATCAAAGATTAGATTTGCAGTCTTGCAGATTGAAGAAAATAACCTGGCGACGAGGACGGAGAGAAGACGAGTCGCGATTCGCGAGGAAGAGCGGCTGCCCCGGCCGGTTTGCCGCGGTGTGCCGGTGTCTGCTCGGTTGGATGGCGGCGGCGCGGTGTGGCGCGGTGGCGGACTGCAGGAGGGGGACAAGCGGGCGGAGGAGCGGCGGACCGCGGACGGGCGGAGCCGCGGAAGTCGGAGACTCAGCGGAGTCCCTGCGTCGAGCAATGTTTTACTCTCGTTGCTGGGCTATCTAGTTATTGGGCTTCGTGGGCTGAAGAATAGTTGGGAATTTTGTTTTGGACAAGGGGGGGCCGGTGCCCAGTTTGGCCCCCTACTGCGCTCCGCCTGTGCGTGAAGCTATCCAGTCAGGCAGTCAGCCTCGGGCTATGTATGGCCTGTGGCGCTGTTGCTCTTCCCTAGCGAGTAGCGACCGGCGGTCGGGGCTCCCAATGATGAGCCCGCAGCGTCATATCTGCCCACCAGCAGCCTTGCCGCATGCATGGCACACCGCAGAAAATGCAGGCATATGCATGCATGCACGTCCTGGTGGTTCCTTTCTCTCCACGAATCCACGCGATCCAACAAGTGCTGTGGTCTCAGCTGTCAGACGATCGACTATCTCAGCTATATGGGCAGTAAATTTATTTGCATGCCGAACCAGCCTGCAACACGCCGTATAAACCTTATTTGGTTTTAGTGGTTGAATGAGAACTAGTGGACTAACTTTTTACCAAGTGTTGATTAACTAGGTGAAATCCACACCAAGAGTTGAGCTAGATGGCATCCACGATGGAGATATGGAGACAAGGCCACAAGTTGATCAAGTGCTCAACATCGAAGAGAAGAAGAGAGGAACAAGCCCAAATATACTTGATAGGGTTTTGTTTTTGCCAGCCAAGACGACTGATAGAGTGTGTGGTTTTGGGTTTAGGATATATAGTTGTACTATTACGAGGGAAACAATTCCAATAATGCTAAACAAAGTGCCACTAGGTGTGAACTAACTTTTAAATTCACGGCAAGATGCAAGTGAAAAATATTTTTTAGACAAAGCAAATTCGGTATCTAAGGTGAGAATTTTCATGTTGGAACATATTAGAGTCGTTGATGATGCATCATGAGTCTATCCCATGAATTTTGGCTGAATCAACTCACTCCTCACGCATATACTAATTATTTGCTTGCTTGTGAGCAGTGAGGTGATATGGATCAACTCATTTCATTCCACCCACACCAAATAAAAAGATTGAGGTGTGAGAAAAAAAATGGACCACCTCATTTCGCAAAGCAAACACACCCTTCGTAACTGTATAGACTACGTGGTTAGTTCAGCCAAATATAGCATATTGAGAAACTCACTGATGAAAACCCACACATATTCATTAATTGATCTTCATCTGGCACTCGTATTCCAAGAGTTTAAGATTAAGCTTTAATTGTTTTTGAAGAATCAGATTTTTTTTTTCACGAGAGAAAGTGATTCTTTTTCCTTTTGATGAAACACAGGCCGGGCTTCCTTGGTGCTTGTTTGCAGGTGTATTTCCATGCTACCCAACTTCAAATATAAGTTTTATCAACTATACAACTATCTCTGATATATAGCTCTAGTTTATTAATATATGCATGATTCAGGACGGTAAGAACCAAAAGCATGCATATGTCCACACATTGTTCACTCGTAGGTACAAAAAATACATAGTGGGGACAAATAACCTATGAATAGAACATTCCGGAAACTTTTGGCTAGTGTATATGTTACTCAACCATAAATGACTCAATTGTTTATAAGCTAGTAAAAATGTTTTGTCAGGCACTGTGTATTTGGGTAGAAGCTGTGGGCCTGTGGACTGCAAAAGGAAGGAGCCTGTGCCCTAGATCTCAAAGGGGAAGATTCTAAAAAAAAGATCTCAAAGGGGGGAAATGCCTAAAACTATATATGCCGCACTCATGCGAATAGATATACATTTTATCCTCTAGCTAGCTACACAATCATCAACATGTACGCTGCCACTGAGCCAAAAAAATTGTTGCTCTAACTTGCTAGTTTCTGAAGTGGTTCGATTTGCCAGGAAAACATCAGATATATACCCTCTCTATCCACAAAAGAAAGCAATTCTCATTTTTCTAGAAGTCAACTTGTTTGTACTTACACTAAATTATTCAGAAGGTATTAACATGATGATATAAAACTAGTATCATTAAATTGGTTATAGAATATATTTTCATAATAAATTTATTTGGAGACACGAATACTAATAATGTTTACTATAAACTTGGTCGAATTCACTTGACGAGCATGGATTCCATAATTGCATTCTTTTGTGGATGGAGGTAGTACATATCCAAGTCAGTATGGAAAGCAAAATCAGAATATATAATTGTTCTCTTTGAGCAATGCAAAATGTGAAACAAATTAATTTCATGGTATGTACTCCCCCATTCAAAATTATAAGTGATTCCAAGAATCTCGGATAGACAAATCATATCTTAAGTTTGTCCAAAACTATAGAAGGGATTACAAGGATTTGTAACATCAAATATGTAGCAAAAATATAATTAATAAAGAATCTAGTCATACTTAGTTGGCATCGTAACTGTGTTATTATTATCTTATATAAACTTGAGATGCTTAGTCATTCCAAGAATCTTGAAGAGTTAAAGCATCTCAAGTTTATATAAGATAATAATAACACAGTTACGATGCCAACTAAGTATGACTAGATTCTTTATTAATTATATTTTTGGACATATTAGTGTAGACATGTTAGTCTAAGATATCTCAAACATTTAACTGGCTGGCTTTCCATTTTAATTAATTACGTGACCAGTTCTAAAAATATTTAGCAAGCTATCAGGCTGACCTCAGCTGTTTCAGAACCTGGCCTGCCATACATGAAGAAGGCTATCGTAATTTTCCATCAATTGACTTCGAATGTTCAAATTCAAAAGTTAGGTTTAAGCGAAGAAAGTTGAGCATACATACCACTCTCTTCCTGCATAGTAGCATACAACTTCTTAAATTCCCTGTCTTTTTTAACCTAGAGTCAGGAATCTCAGAGAGTCCAAAAAGGGAATAACTAAAGCGTACGTCATCTATATATATGTTTGACTATTCATCAGCTAGCAAGGTAGGCTGCAACTGTACCATATGGTACAACAAGATAAAGAGATTAACTGATCAATGATAATTGTGTCCAACTTACTTGGATTATAAGCAAAATAAACTTGCTTTGCAATGAGGGGGTGGTTTTCAGACATATTTTTACTTGGTTTATCTCATTTAGCAAATCAACCATAGTGCGGAAGCATATCTAATTTAGCGACCACATCATCAACTTAGTATACATGTATATATCAAGCAAGTCTGTTATATATAGATTAGAAATTTGTAGTAGTTGTTCATCAAGCGAGCAAGTCTCACATGGAATATGCACAATATTGAATGAATTGCTTAAATTGAGGAACCCTAGTCACCAGTACCCAAAAAAAGTATTCCAAACAGTATCTCCTGAAAAAAAAAAAAAAAAAAAAAAAAAAAAGATGCTAAATCAATTGGCAACAAATCGACCAAGAGAAAACAAGAAGCCCTCTGTGGGATCGGAGTCTGGGTAACGTAAATCGACAAATACTTTTCTTGCCAAGCTAGACATTATTCCATCAGAAAAACCGAATCATATGCAACGAATAAAGGCACGCTCTAATCATTTAGGAACAGATAAATAATAAAGCCAGAAGGAAGGGGTCGCCTTGCTCAGGAGAAATGGCGGCTAATCATAGCCTGAGTGACAAGTCAAGGTCGTCGGCGCGCTCGACGTCGCCCCGCTGCCAAGGAGCCAGCGGATCAGCATGCATCGCGTTCTTTGGCGCCTGAGGCTCCGCTCCAGCAACGTTGCTGGCAGCTCCGGCGGCGCCTCCAGGCACGCTGTGGGCGTCGACCTGGACGCGGCCGGCGCCCCTCACCGACGATGCTGCTTGATGCGCTCGCATGGCAGCTTCAGCCATCTCGCGGTGGCGCTTTGCCAGGCTGCGCTCATACTTGTGCGCGTTCTGGTGGCCGCCGAGCGCCTGCGAGGTGTGGAACTTGCGGCCGCAGTACGTGCAGAGGAAGAAGCCCGGCGGCTCGTCCGGTGCAGAGCGGTGGAGAAGGCTGAGGCCGAGGTCCAGCTCCTGCTCTGGCCTCTCCATTATAGCTATAGCTATAGCGATACCTGCATCAGAATAATTGTGCTAACCGAGGATTAAATATACAGTACAAGCTCTAGTGGATGGCAGAGCTAGTAGAGTCTGTGGACTGTGTGTAGCGCACGTTTTCGTAACCGTGGCAAGTGGCAACGAATAGTAACTTCTGTAATTTTCACGACCAGTGTTTTTGCCGATTATTCACATGCGAGGCTTCTCAAATAATCTGGGAGAAAACACAAGGGTTATTATATGATAACTCCGGGGTACCTTCTCAGTAGATGTTCCAACTTAGATATACATGTTTTTACTCGACATAGTTATATCTAATTATTACATATAGCAAATACTATGTATCTAAAAAGCTAACATACTCCCCTCGTCCCTAAAAGACTGTCGCTTCGCTTTCTGAGATGCAACTTTGACCAATTATATATAATAAAAAATATAAGTATTTATGGTATGTAATTAGTATAATTAGAAAGATGTTTGAATTTAGTTTTTTATCAAATTTATTTGAAGATTTAAATGTTGCATATATTTTCTATAAATTGAGTCAAACTTGTGGCACGCTTCCCACGGCGACAATCTTTTAGGGACGGAGGGAGTATCTTATAATTTTAAATTGAGGGAGTCATTAATAAGGTTGGAAAGCCTCCGAGAAAATCTGAGAAAATATTGAATAAAGAACAAAAGAAAATACCATCTAGAAATTTTTTCAGTCAAGTTGTATAAAGCCAATGTAGGGGCCAGATGTTTTTATGTTTAGCATCGTTATTATGTTATTTATTATGTTTTGAATTCAGATTTCCCTTAGAAATGTTGAATCATTTCCTGGAATTGTTTAGCTATCTCGCTGGATTCTTGAAATTAGAACTAGAATCATGAGAACTAGCTAGGTTTTGGGTGTTTCTCTGGACATACAAAAACGAGAATCAATTCCAAGTGATTCTCTCTAAAATATTTCCCTATATATGTGGTGTTTGGCGAAGATTCTAGTGATTCTAGTCAAACGTTTCTTGCTGCCAAATGCAGCCTTAATATAATACCGGAGGTTTGCCGAGCATCTCCAAGAGACTAGCTAAAAAAGTTCTCTAAATTGCTTATTTAGCTATTATCTAAAATAGAATCCATCTAAAAAATCAAGACCAATCCAACAGCCTCTGTAAAAGTTTTCTAAATTTCCTGATTAATTAGCTCCGTCGCGCTATTCTTTGGCACTGGTTTGCTTGACCGGGCGTTCTTGGTAGATATCTTGCCATACCCATATGTACATGCATGTAGGGAGCCAGGGAGAGGAACAAGATGAAGAGGCCATGCCATGGATGGCACTCTCCGAATCAGGTGGAAGCAACGAGAAGAAGCTACGAAGCACCGATGGCTGCTTCCTGCTTGTCGGCCTGCCGGCGAGGCCTAGGTGCAAGCCGCGAGCGTAAGAGCAACTCCAACGGTTTGCTAAAAGCACTTGGCATCCTAGAATTTTTACCAAAATCATAAAAAACAGACTCCAACAAGTTGGCAAAACTACTTGGTATTTTTGTGAGCTTAGCAAAATTCTCCCTTCACAGTGATTAGTCCGGCGTGTGATGAAGGCATGTTGGCGAATGGCGTGAGAAGGGGCGACCTTACGCGACAACGGGCTGCGAGTGCACGCAGATGGCCGATGGCGAGCGGAGTTGGCTAGCCAATACTAGCGACCAAAATTTACGGGATGGACAACGAGCTAAATTGGTGAGTCATTTGGACAATCTGTTGGAGAAGCTTTCTTCTCAATAATGGCCATATATTTAGCTTTGCAAAAATGATTTACCTAGTCTCTTGGAGTTGCTCTTAGTTAATCACAAGTAGAAATCATTTTCAGAGGCACTTGGCTAGAGCAATCGCCTCTAAAAATAGATTTGGAACATTATAACGAATAGTTGGACCCCAAAATTATTTCATGAAAAGTTTATCAACTAAAAAATTGTAAACCTCATTTAACACTACAATTTTGATAGACAACTTGTCTTTGTTTCACTTCATACGAAGAATTTATCATTTTTTTAGGGAAGAATTTATCATTTTATATATGTGTCCTCGAGAAGTCCATTTCTCAAGTGGTTGTCTTAAGACAATCTCATGTAGAAATTAGGCCATTTCTAGTGTCTTCATAAGTAACCATCCATAGAAATTTCCATTTCTATTGGCAGATCTTTAAGAAAACTACCAACCAGAAATAACCATATTAGAGGCGCGGCTGGTTTTAAGATGATCGCCACTAGAAATCAATGATGGTAGTTGTCCATGGGCCCACCCTGCCTTACAACAACATAGGCAGAACCAAAATGTCAACCTCTCTAGGAAAATACTACGAGTGCAGTAAAATGACTTTTGTAATAGTGATAAATGATTAGGAATTTATGCATACCCTAGCAACTCCAACAGTTTGATAAACATTACTTGGCAAATCTCTAGTTTGCCAAGTCTAAAACCCATTTGCCAAGTGAAAAAATAGCCTTTCTCCAACAGTTTGCTATTTTGGGCTTGACAAATTGAAAATTAGTGGTCCACGTATCTTAATTTTTTATGGGGACGCATGCAGCTTGGTGATTCCTCTTCCTCTCGCGTGAAGGAGATGGCGCATGCACCATTTGCCAAGCGCTCCCATGCGCGCATATTTGCGCCGGAAAGGCCTCTTTTTGCCAAGCTTGCCAATTTGCCAAGTGCTTTTGCCAAGTTGTTGGAGGAGGTTTTTTATGGTTTTGCCAAAAATTCTAATTTGCCAAGTGATTTTGCTAAACTGTTGGAGTTGCTATAATAGAAAATTGCTTATACCCTTCGTTCATATTTTGTAACATAATACACAATAGATACGTTCTACCTTTATCAGGTTGTGTGTGGTACACTATATATAGTTACGAAATACTACTGCATATATATTGGCATTTCCATATCCCCTTCATAGTTTTTCTTATTTTGCATCACACCATATATATGTTTTGACATGTGTTCAGTTGTAACCTTAGCTTTTGTGCTATGTGTTTTGCATGGAAATCAATATGCCCACTGCTTCATGCATACATGTGTACACGCATATGGTATGCACTATGATATACAGCACGCATATATATACACTGAGATAGTTTTTCCATAGCAATAATAATTATAGAAGTGTTTAATTTAAAAGCAATTTATAAATTTGGTTTTTTATAATCATCAATTGTGACGTTGAGGTTGCAAGCGGGGGTTAATGTATGAACACGATTGCCCAATACTAAATGTTTAGAGCCTATCAAATTGATGGATGGATTTTTTGGAGCCCCACGTATTACATACGATTATTAAAGTAGAGGATACAAAGGAGTCTTTATATTTATTTAACCAATAGCTTTAGGTGCTTGCCCATCTTCAATCACCTTGTTTACTATTTTTGGGAACAGCCATATATTAAAACACACTCCTGTGCCATCTGCATATATACTGCATGCAGTGACCTTTTTGTTCAGTTCAGTTGTTGGGCACCTCGACCTCTTTGGCTTCCGTTGATCGTTTCACTCCAACCTCTTGTGAGTTCTAGTCGAAATCGCGTGCAGCTTATACATAGTGAACAAGAGGTGGGAACAAACTATGAAAGCGTCGTCCAAGGAGAGGTGGCTCGCTGCTCGCCCCACACCACACGGTGGGTCGCAACAATCTGTCTCCCTAGTACATAAGCTTTGGCCACGACGTTGGAACAATGACAAAGATATTATTATGTCATCTGTTCCTTCAGCCATTGGCGGCGTATGGTGATTATATTGCCATCTCCTGGACCCGTCGCCATTATCACATTGTCCTTACTTGCATGCATATGATCCGAGTGGTCATTAGGTTGGGTATGCATTCTTTGTAATTTGTTCGCTATAATTAATTATTGTGGTAGAGGTAGACACATGTACTTAGACCCATCCACGCACGTAGCACTTAATTAGGTCCGCCCTATTTGGTTCCCTCTCTCCATCGAAGCCTGGTAGACTTGGCTTCACTACCGGATCCAGGGTGAGCCATCGGCAAACACCAGGACCCCGCCGGCGAAGCGTTTGCCGATGGCAAAGTCACGTTGCCATCGACAAACTCCCATCGACAAACCGGGCATCGGCAAACATTTTTTTGCCGATGGCAACTGACACCGCCATCGGCAAACCGTTCGCCGATGGCCGTGTCCGCCATCGGCGAACACGCCACGTCAGCCGCCCCGCCGTCAGGTTGACGGCGTGTTTGCCGATGGCTGACGCCACGTGGCCATCGGCAAACAAATTTCTTTTTTTTTTTTTTGAAAATTGTTTTCCGATGGCCATGGCCGTCGGCGTAATGTTTTTTTTCTTTTGAAAATGGGAATAAACAATTTCTACGAAATTGTTTGCAAACCTGGGTTTCGCCGGGAAATTTTTCCTAGGTTTGCCGATGGCTGGCCATCGACAAACCTGGGAAATTTTTTTCCTTTTTTTTTCTGTTTTCTTTCATTTAGACCATATTTAATCACAAACATAACACATATCCAACATTCATCACATATATTCGCAATAATACACTATTTCAACCATAATATAGCATCAGTTCCGTATAGCATGTCCGGAATCATCCATACAAGTCCAAATTCATCCATACAAGTCCAAATTCATCCATACAAGTGCAAAGTTATCCATACAAGGCCAACATCGGCAAAACATATTCGACGTGCCACAACAAGGTCCAAAAGCTAGAAGAGAAGGTACCTAACTCGAGGCGCCGTCCCCGGGGGTCCCAGAGCCCCCAGCACCATCCTCCCACGCAGACCAACTCGCATGCGGGGCCGCACCGTACAGCCAGAGGGCGGCGTGCTGCTGAGGGAACACGGCAGGCACGGAGTGCCCCGGCTGCGGAGGGAACTGAGACGGCCCGGGCTGCCCCTGCTGTGGCCACGAGTACCCCTGCGTCGGTGGAGGACCCCAGACGAACGGCTGCGTGGGGAGGCTCTGGTAAGGTGTCCAGCCGTGCTGTGGAGGAGGACCCTGTGGAGAAGCACCTGGTGTAGGGCTAGCACCTGGGGTTGGGTTCGAACCCGCCGACTATGCCTGCACAAAGACCAAGTGATGGAATTAGTACCTGCAGACTGGCATCACAAGCTAAAGCAATAGGCAATGTACTCACCGGACGAGGTACAACAAAAGGCATTGGAGGTACTGGTGGTGGAATGAAGACTGAGGCTGGAGGCTCACTCATTCCCTGGGCACGCATGTGTAGGGACATCTGCGACATCGCCTGCTGGTAGTGCTGTGAAACTGCGGCCATGTGCTCCTGATAGGCAATCACCATCTGCTTCTGGTTGGCTAGCACCTCCTGGACTTGGGACTAAAATATTACACCAGCATGGTTGATTGTATTTGAAGGCAAGGTACATTATTTGTGAAACGGTCGAACGACGAATGAAACTCCACTTACCTGAAGACCCGCGATCACCTCAGCGCTGCTCGGCTACCGAGACGCTATGGGGACCCGCGGTGCGCCCCTTCGCTGGTCTTTTTTGCGGACCTCGGTCAGCGTCGGGACAGAGGAC
The DNA here is from genome assembly GCA_018135685.1 of Themeda triandra. Classification (NCBI taxonomy): domain Eukaryota; kingdom Viridiplantae; phylum Streptophyta; class Magnoliopsida; order Poales; family Poaceae; genus Themeda; species Themeda triandra. Next base: position 326,334 of record JAENPR010000393.1, on the reverse strand, counting down.
GGCTCAATGGCGCTGTGGGCCAGATAGAACCGGTCGTGCTGCTTCCCTCCTCCCAACCTCATCACGAGCTGAGGGTCCAGGGGCTCGGCGGTGATGTCGTAGTCGTCGCCATGGAGCTCTCGAGCTGTGGCGGCGTACTTGGTGAGCTTCTCGTACACGACCGGGATGGTGTACTTCTCGGGCCCGTCCGAAGAGCTGTACGTGGTGGAGGCCGCTTTCGCTGGGCCCTTGTGAGCAAGGGCCCACCCCATGTACTCATTGATGGGCTGCCCGTTGTGCGCCTCCCTCTGCGAGGAAAACAGAAAACATGGTTACAAGTAGAGATATAAGAAATCCAGCGCTATAAGAAATGGTTGAACACAAGCATACCCATGTTTCCATGAACTCTGGGAGGTTATGGCTCCCCTGGTGGTGTGAGACCCCTGACCTCTCCATCTCTGCCAAGCGTTTCGCCCGACGTGCTCTGTGCTGCACGTACACCGCCGGCGTTTGCCACCCTCTGACAATCTCACGCCAGTAGTCGGCGTACTTGCTGCACCAGCCCGGAGGTGTCTGCATGACATTCAAGTATTAGATCTTCCAGATAATGAGTTGAATGTGTCACATAAGGAATCACAACGGATGTTTTCCTACTTATTTACCTGCATGTACTGCTCCTCGGTGAGGTCGGTCTCCGGGTCACATATCATCTCCCTGGCCTGGGTCTTATCCACCTTCATCCCCCTGAAGTTGGCGTAGTAGGAGATGACGGCCTGGGTGTGCGCCTCGTAGAACATGTCCTTGAGCCGCAACTCGCACACCTTGTCCTGCTGCCGGTCCGCCAGCACAAGGTCCTGCCCCTCCGCCAACCTATAGTACAACTGCACACAGGCATCAAGCATCATTCCATTGTTTGAGAAAAGTCCAACAAATGCGTAGTATTGAGATATGCGTTGCGATTGAAAGACTCACCCAGAACTCCCTCTTGATCTTGTGAGCGAGGACTTCCTCACGTTCGTCCTTGACGTGGAAGTAGTATGCCCATTTGTCGGGCATGATCGTCTTCCCCTCGATGGTGACCAAGCCAGGGAAGTTATTTTTAATCAGCAGCCCCTGGATGCTAGTGACATGGGGCGAACTCTTCCCGGCCGTTTCCTTTGCCTAGCCACTGCACATAAACAACAATTGTTAGTATGCAGTTTTAATTCGAAAATGACATATGAACAAGTACAGAAATCAACAATGGATACTTACTTCCCAGCGATCACGATCTGCGGGCGGTCGTCAGGGCACGGCACGTGCTCAGGGAGCTTAGTGGGCCCGCGCTGGAAGGGCTTCTTCGAGGTGCCTGTGGAAGTCGAGGTGCCTGCAGTCTCCTCACCCCCGTCGTCCTGCTCGTCGTCGTCGTCATCGCCACAGCCGCCGCCGCAGTCACCGATCGTCGTCGTCGCCCCCTGCTGGGAGTCCGTCTCGAACAACCTCCTGTTGGGAGTCCTCCGCCTACTCCCACCCCTGCTGGTCGATGGCTCCACCTCAAGCTCCTCGTCATCCTCCTCGTGGTGGTCGGCCGCCACGTGCTCCTCGTGGTGGCCGGCCGCCACGTGGTCCTGCTGGGGCTCGAGCACCATGTACCTTGACCTGACGTTTTGTCGACGCGTCCGTCCTCCGCCTGGCATTTTGTCGAGTGCCTGCAATGACAAAGATTAAAACAGTTTGTATTAATAGATTGCAAGTACTTGTAAAGAAAACATAAATGTAAGGTAATATAAATAACAGTATCAATATTACATGAATTAGAAACTATCTCCGCGAACGGCAATATTGCTGGCGAGCGCTCGTCGTCGTCATCAGTACTGTCGTCATCACTATCAATATTGTCGAGCTCTCTTAGGTCCTCATCATTACACTCTACATGTTCCCCAACTACATCGCGTCGTATCTGCCAGGCATCTAGGATTCGTATGTCCTCAGCATCGTGCACCTCATCACCCTCGTCCTCATCGATGTCGTTGTTTACTTTCATACTCATCAACGAATGAATGTCTATCTCCAACCTACCTTCTAGCCCCTCAGGTTGATAGAACTCATCTGTCCTTGGGTCTATCTCCATCTGTTGCCAGCGCTACGCATACATTTCGAGCCTCCTGGGCCTTGATAGGATTCATGGCATCGAAGTGCTTCCATGCATCACCATCTGCCGGGTGCTGCATCTTGTCACTGTATCTATTGCCATTCTTTTGCCACGTCATTTGTTTCACGGACTCCTCTGTCATGTACTGCCGTTGCAGCCTCGGTAGTATAGGAAGGTGTCATATGACCATCTCAGGGATCTTAGACTATTTCTTAATGCCATCACTGCCTTCTACCTCCACGTACCTAGAGGCTTCGCACTCCGGACAGTGTTTTGCTGCCTCGTGGTCTCCCCGGAATAGGACACACCCGTTCTTACAAGCTTGGATCGGGTGATAAGGCATCTTGAGTGCACGAAGGAGCCTCTGTGACTCGGTCATGTTTTTCAGCAGGCAGTGAAGCTCCAGAAGCAGACCGCCAATAGTTGCCAACACGAGATCAAAACCTTCTCGACTGATGCCCAGTGACGACTTCAACCCTATTAGGCGTGAAATGGCATCCAGTTTAGAAATGCAGGTCTTCTCATGAAGGGGCTCCTTTGCCGCCTCCATCATGGCGTAGTACGCCTTTGCAGTCTCCTCTGGATCTTCTTCCTCCACCTCCATTCCTCGAATGGCTTCAACGTCTTCCAGCAAGTCTGCCATTCCGACATCTGCATCGAACCCCTCGAGGTCCGGTCTCACCACCGCCTCCGTAACCCATTGGGGTTCCCCATGGATGATCCAGCGGATATAGTTTGGAACATATCCATTCGCCCAAATATCATTCCTCATCTGTCGTTGCTCTTTCCTTGTCTGGTTCTTACACTTGCTACAGGGACAAAACACCCGAATCGCCCCTTTAGCAGCTGGGCCAAATGCTTTCTCCAGGAAGTCCCCGGTCCCCTTAACCCATTCATCGATCTTGTCTTTGAAGCCCGTGTACGTCCACTCACGGTCAGCCATCCTCTGTCATGCACCAACGTAAGCGAGTAATAGGACCAACATCTGCATCTACTAGGCGTTTCTACCATCTACTAGGTGAAGGATAGGTCCTAATCCCACCCGAGGATGCGTAGATGAGGTTAGCTTCCATGCTTCGCTCCCGTCCAAGACGAAATTTCGGCAGCACCTCCCCGCTGTTCTCCCGATACACATACCAACAGGGAGAGTGTGTATCCGGAGAACAACGGGGAGGGGTTGCAGAAACACCGACTCGGACGAGGGCGGAACATGGAAGCTAACCCATCTACGCATCCTCGGGCTATCCAAAAAACATGGACAATCCAAAAGAAAAACCGTCGCAGATATGCACTGATTCGCATACCAACGATCGCGAATCCCTTTTGGACGGGAGACGCCTAACTCGGTTACGCAATGTACTTACAACAACTATAAGGAACAGAGGTGACTTATACCTAGGGTTGCGGCGCAGAGGCGGGTAGGTGCATGAAGACGGTCAAGCTCCCCTACGACACGTCCTGCTCTGCAAAACAATAAAGACATCAATATTAGTGGAAAATTTTGGCAGAACCTCCCCTGTACTGGGAGGTTTCCAAACCTGCAAGAAAACCGCCGGCTCGAAGGCCGGTGTCCACATTTGGAGCACGATGGCCCACACAACCACAAACCCGGCACGAAGGCCGTCAACACAGAAACGACACGATGGCCGACAACCCTAGAGCTTTACCTTCTCCTCCGGCGACACGCGAGGACGTACGGCGTGGACGGACGGCGTGGATGACGTGGACGGAAGGTGGACGAACGAAGCGGACCTCCTCCGGCTCCTCCTCCTCTCTTCTCCTTCTTCTTCTTCCTCCCTTCTCCTTCTTCTCCTCCTCCTCCTCCTCCCTTCTCCTTCCTCTCCTCCTCCTTCCTCCTCCCTTCTCCTTCCTCTCCTCCTCCTTCTTCCTCCTCCCCTTCTCTTCTTCCTGCCCTCCTTCTTCCTCCTCCTCCTTCTCCCCTTCCCTTCTTTCCTTCTCCTCCTACGCTGCTGCTATGGGGGTGGCGGTGATAGCGGGGCCGAGCTGGCGAGCCGGGGTGGCGGCAGCGGGAGCCGGAGCCGGGAGCCGCGCCGCCGGCCGGGAGCCGGGAGAAGCGCCGGCGGCGGTGGAATGGGGCGCCGGCGGCGGGGAGTGGCGGCGGAGGAGGTGGGGAGTGGCGGGGCCGAGCCGGGGTGGCAGCGGCGGCGCGTCGGGAGCTCCCCCGCAACGACGGAAATGGGGGCGGCGGAGGCGGGGAGCTCCCGGCGGTGCGGAATGAATGGGGCGGCGAGAGCGGGGAGTGGGGGCGGCGAGGGCGGGGAGTGGCGGCGGAGGAGGCGGGGAGTGGCTGCGGCGACGGGGAGTAGTGGCGGCGGCGGTAATGGCGGCGGCGACCGGGAGTGGCGGCGGGGAGTCCGGTCTTGGGGGATAGGGTTTGGGGGTCGGGGGCGGGGGCCGGCTCTTTTTTATTTTTTTTGAAACTCTCTTTGCTGATGGCAGCCACGTGGCAGCTCTGCGCCGCCCAGGCCCACCTTCTTTGCCGATGGCCGGCCATCGGCACAGACTATTTGCCGATGGCTTTACGAGGCCATCGGCAAACAATTTTTTTTTGTTTTTTCCTTCCCATTTTTTTTTGGTGTCTTCCTACACCACATACAACCCAGCTTCAAAAGTTGGGACAATTTTAAGTTTTGTGGCTATATTTCGTTAATTTTTTTGGTTTCTTTGAATGTTCCCGCAACTCTAAATTTGAATTGCAGGTACATGAAATAATGCAAACTTTTGATTCAAAAAATGATATTCATGATGCTGGGAGTATGTTGAGGCCGTATCCAGGACCTTGCATGAAATTACAACCCTGTTGGCCTCGTAACATGAAGAGTGACGTGCGCGGAAAGTGTTTTTAAATTATATAAAATCCAAACGAAGTCCGAAATTGACGAAACTTGACCAGTTGTGTTGTCATAGCATGTGTAGTCTCTGGTAAAAATTTCAAAAAGTTTTGAGCAAGTTGTGACGTCGGATGGCCAAAACCCAGACATCTCCACATGCTATGACAACACAACTAGTCAAGTTTCGTCAATTTTGGACTTCGTTTGGATTTTATATAATTTAAAAACACTTTCTGCGCACGTCACTCCCCATGTTATGAGGCCAACAGGGTCGTAATTTCATGCGAGGTCCTGGATACGGCCTCAACATACTCCGAGCATCATGAATATCATTTTTTGAATCAAAAGTTTGCATTATTTCATGTACCTGCAGTTCAAATTTAGAGTTGAGGGAAAAATTCAAAGAAACCAAAAAAATTAATGAAATATAGCTACAAAACTCAAAATTGTCCCAAATTTTGAAGCTGGGTTGTATGTGGTGTAGGAAGACTCCAGAAAAAAAATGGGAAGGAAAAAACAAAAAAATATTATTTGCCGATGGCCTTGCAAAGCCATCGGCAAATAGTCTTTGCCGATGGCCGGCCATCGGCAAAAAATGTGGGCCTGGGTGCTCCACAGGCAGCCACGTGGCAGCGCTTTGCCGATGGCCATGGCCATCGGCAAATTACGCTGTTTGCCGATGGCCTAACGGCTATGCCATCGGCAAATCAGACGGCGTCGGCCGCCGTCCGCTCCTGGCATTTTTTTTTGGGTGGATCTTTGCCGATGGCTCTGCCATCGGCAAATTAATATTTTGCCATTGGCCACTGTTTGCCGACGGCCATCGGCAAAAAAGCCTTTTGCCGTTGGCCTTTGTTCGCCAATGGCCCGGCCATCGGCAAAAAGTTATTTGCCGATGGCTTTACTTTGCCATCGGCAAACCGTCTTTTTTGCCGATGGCTTATGCCTTGGCCATCGGCAAACGATATGGCCATCGGCAGACACTCTGTCTCTGGTAGTGCTTGGTGCCAGCAAGCCAACATGCACTTCTTTGGTTGCCCTATCTAAGCTTGATAAGAATTGGCATGTTTAATTTTCTGAATTAGCTGCATAGAATAACCTTATCTACTTCCTGGTACCTTCACCACATCCTATAGCACATTCTATCCGGTCGTCTGAATTCAGTTTCAGTTTGTTTTTCCTGTTTTTAAAACAAAGAATCTCAAAGTTTTTGGTGATGGTCTTTCAATCAATGTTAGAGATCTTAGGTCAATGAACAAATTTTCTTAAAGAAGACCATCAATTTGTTTTTAAAAATTGACATAATGACAGAGAAACTAAGATGGGCTGTCAGTCGCAACAATAGCACCTTCTCTCTATCCCCCCTTCTATTTCACCGCGGACAATCTCCACGCATTGATGAAATTCGTCATCGCAATGCCACTCTCTGCTCGATTCCTCCTGCAAGTAGCTTTGCCTCAACCTTGTGCATGACCCTGGCTTGCTCGCATCACTTATTGCCGCAGGAATCGTCCCCAGTGTCGGTAGCCACCGCAGCCGTCAGCCATGGCCACGGGGTCGAGACAAAGCTGCTGCAAGTCAAGATGGCCATGGCGGCCACCCGTCCACGACAGCGGCCATCTCCTTCTTCCTCCTTTCGCTCCTGCACCGCTGCATGCCTTCCCTCCCCTGTGTGTCACCTACATCGCCGCACACCGACCTCTCCATCCAACTCTCCCTCTTGCCGCTTCTGACCCCTTCAAGGCACGCGGGCCGCCGGCGCCAAAGGGGACAACAAGCGGATTGATGTCAAAGGGAAGACTAACAAAATCGTGAGGATGGGAGGTGACCGGAATGAAGACACGCCCCTAAACAAGATGCAATTCTATTTCAGTAAGAAAGGCCAGGGAGTGGTAAGTGGCTGAGTTGGGCTTGGCTAAAGGGTACAGGGAACCAAACAAATCCAAGCTGGCTTCCTAGAGCCTGTTCTAAGGTTGGCCATCCAACCAAAATAGGCCCTGAGAAATCTAAGGATCTGTTTACAAGCCAGCAGACAATTCTTAAGGGGTTGGCATTTGAAAAATCTAGGGCAGCAAAGAAAGTTAAAGGCACAGTTGGTTAAAAGGGTGGAGAAAATTGATTCTATAGCTAAACAGAGGTTATTAGAATTTCAGGAATGGGAGGAAAGAATTATGTTGGAAAAGCAGATAGAAGATATCTTAAAAGTGGAGGAGATATACTGGAAACAAAGAGTAGGGAGAAATTGGGTATTGCAAGGGGATGCAAATACTCACTTCTTTCACCAGTTTGCTAATGGGAGGAGGAGGAAGGGTAGAATACATTACTTAGAAGAGGAAGGAAATGAATTTCATGGTCAGAAGAACATCTCAAATCATATAGTTACTTTCTATAAAAAGCTTTTTGGGCATAGTGATGCAACTAATCTGAGTTTGGGGGTGGATTTTTGGCCTAAGAAATATAAGATTAAAGAGGGTGAGGGGGATTTTTTGGTTAGGAAATTTGAGGAAAAAGAAGTTCAGAATGGTTTATGGGAGATGAAATCTAATTCTGCGCCTGGTCCTAATGGGTTTAGTGTGGCTTTTTTCAAAAAGTTTTGGGATCAGATTAAAGGGGATGTCATGGCTATGTTTGATGATTTCTGGGAGGGTAATCTAGACATTAAAAGGCTAAACTATGGGGTGATTACTTTGGTTCCAAAGTTAAAAGAAGCAAATAACATAAAACAGTTTAGACCCATTTGTCTACTAAATGTAGATTTTAAATGGTTTACTAAGCTCCTTACTGAAAGATTGGTGCCAATAGCTGGGGAGATAATTGATGAAAATCAAACTGGTTTTGTGAGGGGTAGGAATATTTTGGAAGGAGTGGTGGTGTTACATGAGGTCATGCATGAACTTAGGAAAACTAAAAAGATGGGTTTGATTTTAAAAATTGACTTTGAAAAGGCTTATGAACGGGTAAGCTGGGATTTTCTAGAGCAAGTTTTGAAGGGAAGGGGATTCCCTAATAAATGGATTGATTGGGTAATGAGTACAATTAGAGGGGGTCAAGTTTGTGTGAATGTTAATGGGGAAAGGACTTCTTACTTTAAAACTTTTAGAGGTCTAAGACAAGGTGATCCTTGATCTCCACTGTTATTTGACCTGGTGGCTAATGCTTTAGCTGTAATGATCGATAAAGCTATGAGTAAAGGTCACATTAAGGGGGTTTTAGATCACTTGATTCCAGGAGGGGTGTCTCATATTCATTATGTTGATGATACAATGTTGATGATTGATGGTTCAGATACCTCGATTAGAAATCCTAAGCTGGTTCTTTACTGTTTTGAGTGGCTTTCTGATCTTAAAATCAATTATCATAAGAGCAATGTTTACACTTTTGGTGTTTCTCAGGAGGAGAGTCAGACTATGGCTAACATCTAAATTGTGTGTTGGGGGACTTACCTTTGAAGTATTTAGGAATTCCAGTAAGTGATAGACATTTGAATATGGGGTGCTTTTCTTATTTGAATGATAAACTAAGGAAAAGGTTGGAACCTTGGAAAGGAAAGTTTATGACTTCAGGAGGGAGGCAAATTCTCACTAATACTTGTCTTAGTAGTATACCTACTTATTGTATGGGCTTTTACAATTTGAAAGAGGGAATTCATCATAGCATGGACACATTCAGATCTAATTTCTTATGGCAAGGGGCTAGTGACAAGTTTAAGTATCATATGGCTAAGTTTCAAATGGTTTGTAGACCTAGGGATCAGGGGGTTTGAGTATTATTAATACCAGGATTATGAATAACTGCTTGCTGGTTAAGTGGATTTGGAAAATCCAATTAGAATCAGATTCCTTATGGTTCAGAATTTTGAAAGCTAAATATATGAAGGATTGCAATTTATTTGATTCAAAAACGGGGGAGCTCTCAATTTAGGCAGGGTTTGCATAAGGTAAAACATTTATTCCAATGGGGGGCTAGTTACAAAGTGAAAAATGGTAAATTGTGTAGATTTTGGCAGGATTGTTGGATTAAATTTGTTCCTTTAAAAATTTCTTATATGGATCTGTTCATTCTTGCTGATAATCCAAATTGCTTGGTGACTGATTGTGTTATGGATTCTGAGTGGATTGTAAGTTTTAAGAGGTCTTTTTCGGTTAGAGAGCATGAAAGGTGGTTACAATTGAAGAATGAGCTGGATGATTTTCAGTTATCTGGGGATAAAGATCTGGTTACCTGGGAACTGGAAAAGTCTAAAATTTTCAGTACCAGATCTTTATATAGGTTTATGACAGATGGGGGTGTGGCTAGTAGAGTGGCAAAATTTATATGGAAAGCAAAACGGCCTTTGAAGATTAAGTTCTTTCTATGGCAAGTGTTCAATAATAAGATGTAAGTTTCATCTTCTCTTAAACATAGGGGCTGGAAAGGGTCAGAGAAGTGTTGCTTGGGAGATGGGTTGGAAGATGTTGAACATGTGTTGTTTAATTGCTCCATGGCTAGATACATGTGGAGTGTGATAAAAGAGATTTGGAATCTCTCGGAGGTGCCAAATTCGACCGGGGAACTAATGGGCAAATGGATTACTGGCAGGGGGTCTTTGAGGGGTAGAGTATTAATGTTCTTATTTGCTTGTTGTGCTTGGGCACTATGGAATGTGCGAAATAAGATGACAATTGAGAAGGTGTTTCCAAATTCACCAGCTGACGTTATGTACATGGCGACTTCGTTTATGCAGCGTTGGCTGGTTCTGCTTAAGGAGGAGGACCGGGAGGACGTCGCACAAGTGAAGACGACGATTCTGCTTTGGCTTCGAAATTTTAAATCTAGTACTCTTGTGTCGACAGATGTTTTTGAGTTGTAAGCTTTTTTAAGCACGTTTGCTCTTTTAAGTACGTTCGGAACTTGTATTGAGCGCTGGTTACCCCAGTTTGGTCGTCAGAGTCTATAAACTCGTGTTGGCTTTCGGAAAAGCTGAGTTAAAAGCTCTTTTTTAAAACAAAGAAATCTAAGGATCGGTTTGCAAGTTTCACTGGCCATGAAAAATTCATGGACCATATTATATATGTATGTATGGTGCAATACTATATTTTTTTAGCTTATTTATGGATATATTCATAGATCATATTTAAAGCGGTTGGATGCATTACTTTGTATTATTACTATTCTTATTATTACTATTCTTACATTTAGATAAATACAAATATATTTTATATAATTGCTTATACATGTTTCGCGAGCTTAACGAGTCAGAACGAGCCGGCTCGTTATCTAGGCTTAGTCACGCTTTCATGCATGCTTTTACAATTTTACTCGGTAGAAAGTTGAGCCTTTTAAATCGGTGGCGGAGAAGAACTACACGTATACTGTATGTGTGTTCATAAACTCGTACTAAGGGGACGGAAATGGAACATATACGGGAATATTTGAATATTTTTGTTAATCAGACATCTATATTTTTTTGTCAGTTCCGAATGCAAATGTTCTAGCTAGAATATGAACACAAATAGAAAGTTCTGATTAAATTCACATCCATATCTATTCAGTTTTTTTTTTTGAGGTGAATCTATTCAATTTTCTTGAATGAATGAATATCACTAGTGCAGAGGGCCTAAAGGCGGCTGGGTGCAAGTTGGCACTAGGCCAGATTCATATCTTCTTGCCGAACTACGTGGGCCAATTACCTCCCGAAGCCCAATGCCGGCGAGAAGCCCCCCGTCCTCTAGGCATGCGAGGTCCAGAGATGCGTGCTGTTGTCGGCCCATGAGGCCGCGTTGTGGGCCATGCCAAGAAGTTGAAGCGGCCGGACTCAAAATGGCAATGGGTACCCAAAACCCGAGAACCCGATGGGTTTTACCCGCTAAGGAGGCGAGTGTGGAAGGAGTTTTCTACCCGCGGGTACATTACTGGAAGAAATCTTTTACCCATCGGGTATGACGGGTACGGGTGTGGAATAGCATTACTCATACCCGCATACCCGTAGGTAAAAAATATCCGCAAAAATGAATAATCAGCCTAAGTGATTGTAGCCCATATAGTGTAATATAGCCCATGAAATCTGGCCCAAACATTTCTAGTATATATATATTGTTGATCCATCTTAAAACCCTAATCGTACATTTACTGGAAGTTGTTATATTTAACTTGCTAAAAGTTATTATATTTTGTATATTAAGGTTAAACTCGGGTACATTGTCGGGTATGGAATACCCGACGGGTAAGAATTACCCGTCGGGTGCGGGTATGGAATGAATTCCTTACCCATCAGCTTTCGTGGGTAACCCGATGGAATAGGTTTTGACCTAGCGGGTACGGGTATGGGTGACCAGTACCCATCGGGTACGTACCCGTTGCCATATTGAGGCCGTGCACGGCACGCGGCGCGTTTGGATTTAGAGAGAATTATGAAAATGGCCCTGGAAACGAAAGTGTTGAGGAAACTGGCCCTTTTTATTTTGAACTTTGGAAATTGGCCTCGAAATCAAACTTCCTTACGAAAATGGCCTTCGTTATTTTAAAAAATCATATCTAGAGTTTGGCAAGTCTATTTTGGGTGAACCAAATTTTGTTGTGTTCATTATGATGCCTAGTTTTTATTAAAAATATTAAACATACCATGTTTAGTGATAAAATAATAAGTCATGATTTATGCCTTTTAGAAAGAGAAAAATTCATATCTCATTCTATATAACTCAAATTGATTTGAAACTTTTAGGGTAGGCTCCTAAGGCAATGTGTGTGCTATGGTAGAAATTTCATGTTCATTGAGTTTAATATGACTGAGTTATTAAGTTATTAAGATATGAATCCCACTCCTTGCTATTGAGTAAGATATAAAGGTTGGATGAGTGCGGGATAAATTGGTATAGGGGAGAGAATCTTAATGACTAAGACAGAATATTTCTTATAGAGTTTTTTTTTGAAAGGTTATTTGTTATAGAGTTTGGAAATAGAGTTTTATAAGTGCAGGTAGTCTAATGTACCTGCACATGTAGCTGCAGTGTACGGCACTACAGCTATCAGCTAAGGTTGGGTCCCCGCCGGCTGATGACTGCCTGCCTGCCTCTCAGTGTACCGTGTACGAAAGATTAGCATCAGTGGCACGGGACCACGGGACGTAGGCGTTGTAAAAATGGGACCATGTCTGGAGGCCAGGAGACAAGCATCTATAGGCGATTCTAGTGGAGTGCTATACTGATGTAAGACTACCCACACTTATGGAATTCTATTTTCTTCTTCTATCCATCCTGGTCATCAAGATTCTCTTCCCTATACCACTTTCTTCTGCACTCATCAATCATTTACGGTTTACTCAATACCAAAAAGTGGGATCCATACGTCAGTTTTTTATTTTTTTCACTCTCTCTCTCCTCCCTCCCCCATTCTCTCTCCTCTGTCCCCACCGCACCACTCATCCTCGGTCGCTTCGCGAGAGGGGCGGGCGGCGCCGCTCCCGGCCCCGGCCCCGACCATGGCGAGCAGCGGAGCTCCGCGGCCGTGGCGAGCGCGCGCGGAGGAGCCGGCGAACGAGCTCCTCTGCCCCGCGGCCCGCCCCGTTCCTCTCCGGTGGAGTACTCCATAGCGATCGAGCCGATCTCGGAGGCGGAGCGGGCGGCACAGAGCTTCCTCAGCGGCGGCGGCCAGCAGCCTCTCCCTGCACCCCACCGACGCCCAGCCCGCATCCGCGACGGGATGGAGCTCGCGGCGGGCGGATTTTGGCGGGGATGCCCCTCCCTTCCTCGTCGCCATGCATCTCCTCCGCGGGCTCCGGGCGCCATGAAGCTCCTCTGCTCGCCCGCCGCTCGGCCCTGCTCCCGGCGGAGGGCGCTGCTCCCGGTGCGGAGCAGGGAGGCAGTCCCGCGGCCATGCCTCGCGGGCGGCGCTGGTGGCCTCGCGAGCGGGCTCGCTAGCGGCCTTGCTCGCGGGCGGGCTCGGCGTGGTTGCGCCCGTCTCCTCCTCCGCTGGCGCGCCGTCCCCTTCCTTCCCCTGTTAGATCCACCGGCGTGCCCGTCCTCCCGGCCGGTCTTCTCTCTCCTCGAGGGGCCCCGCATCGTCCTTTTGCGGAGGCTCCGTACGTCCCGCAAAAGTGGCCTCCGCGCGCCTGTCCGCAAGCTTGGTGTCCGCTTTTGCGTTCCCCGCTGCGGCGATTTTCGAAGGCTTTTGTGTTCGCTTTTGCGTCCTCGAGTGTGGGTAGTCTAAGTACGTGACCGACATAGGACCCTACACATTTGGCTGTAAGTAGCTAGTAGTACTACGTTAATTAGCATCCTGTGCAGATAGGAATGAGTGCGGCATGCTGTGCAGATAGGAATGAGTGCGGCATGTACGTACGTTGGGGCTGCCCTACACTTTATTATGTGGGCTGTCACATGTGCCCTCATCATATAACACCAAGCGCTATGATAAAATTCACCGGGTTATCTATGTAATGCTCTAGACTGAAGGTAAACATGAGCAAGATTCAGATCTTCCCTAGATTGCAGCCTGGCGTTGTACAAAATCTGATCCAAAATTTCCCGGGGAAGATTAGTTCCTCCAGGGTCTGTCGCTACACATAAGGGAAACAAGAAAAATTGAGGTTCAGCCGTTGATCAATAAAACAGGCGCAAGGCTACCAGGGTGGAAGGGGAAATTCCTCTCATCTTCTGGAAGAGAAGTGTTGGTGAACAGATTAAAAAGATTGAACAAATTTGGCGGAGTTTCCTATGGAGGGGGTGAGACCCCGGACACAGAGTTAGTCTGGCGGACGTTCGCTCGTCAATTGGCCAACAGCCTGTTCACCTAAGAACAAAGGTGGTCCAGGCATCCTAGACTTCATACGATTCACTAGAGCTCTCAGGTTACGTTGGTAGTAATGGTACCAATGGAGGCAGTCAGAAATATTGTGGAGTAAATTCGACGTGCCCTAAGACAAGGTGGACACTGGACAGGGATCTTTTCAACGCATCAATGATTGTGACAGTAGGCAATGGGAAAAAAAGCAACCTTTGGACTTCAAACCGGTTAAATGGAACCATGGCCAAGGCAATAGCCCCAAGCCTTTACCGTAAGTCCATAAGAAAGAGGGAGGTTCACTGTCCATCGGGGACTGTCTAATCGCAAGTGGATTTATCATATCTGCCCCCCTCCCCACCCCGACCCCTCAGCATCGCTAGAAGTAAGAGAATTTATACCCATTGTAGCAATCCCAATCAACGGTATAGCTGAAGATGAGATAAGTTGCAGATGAACAACAAATGGGGAATACTTCACAAAAAGTGCTTACCTCGCATAGTTTGATGGACGGTTCACACCAAAATCAAAATAGCAAACATTTGGAAGGCCAAAGTAAGTGTCTTTTTTTTTTTGCATTTTGCATAGATTCTTTTACATAAAAGTAGAAGGCCAAAGTAGAAGCTAAGTGTCAGCCTCGCGCGCGGGCCGCCGCCGGCGAGCGAGCAGTCGGCGGTCCGCCCTGCGCGCGCTGCAGCCCCGGGCGAGCTGCCGGTGCTCCGCCATGCTGCGAGAAAGAGAGAGAGGACTGTGGATGAGAGGACAAAGGATTTGAGGGGTCATTTTGCTAAAAGGACACTGGCCATGTAGGGGTATGGCCTATTGGTGCACCACAAGTAAAATTTTTAGCCCTGAAAATGCACTTTTGAAGTTGATGGCCCAATCCGACACAGGGGTACAAGTTATTGGCTTAAACATACATTTTACTCTTATTACTATGTGGTGTTTTTAGTAGTACCGAGACAAAGGTCAGATAGCTTTGCCATTTGTAAATCGTTCTTTTCTTTTTCTCTAAACAAAATCTATAACTCTTGTAAAGCTAAACTCCAACAGATGATTTCCCTCTTCATGCAAGGTGTCAACATCATTCTCCACTAAGTGATATCACTAAACGTTATGTCTCTTCATGCAAAGTGTCCATGTCATACTCCACTAAGTCCATTCATCTATTAATTAAAAATATGCATGTCATTTGTATCACGTGAAACATTTTGAACCTTTAATCAATTAACATACAAGTCATCTACATAGGCTATTTGTTTCATCACTCGTTCCTTTATAATATGATCAAATATTTTATTGGTTTTTCTTCTATTAGTTTGCTGATTTTTTTACCAGTTTTGATATAATAAAATAACATGCAAGTCAAATTCATATACTACATATATACACATTAATACATTATACAGAATACATATAGTAATGCTATGTATGTAACCGACTTATTTTTAAGAAAATCCTGTAGCAAGGTATACTTTTAGTTCAATAGAAATAATCCAAGTTAGTTAACAATTGCAGGTGATGTTGTTGGGTTGGTTTTTATAGCTGGTTGAACAACTCTGGACTGGGGCTTGTTCCAACTAGGTGGAACTAGATTTAGGGCGATGTTGCGGCTCGTTCCAATAAGTTGAAACATAGTTCGGGGTGTTACTATGGCTAGTCCAACAAACCGTAATTATGTTATTGGGATTTAAAGCTAATCCAAATCCTGCGGAGCTCTAGATCCGAGATCTAGAGGTTCATTGAATCAATGTACTTAGTAAATTAATCAACAACAACACCAAACAGACAATTAATAAAATAGGTTCATTGCGCGATTGGAACATTCTTGTCGAACAAAGAGTTTACGAAAGAGGTCCCCCGCGCTGCCTCCATGCGGGCGGCTCGGGCGGAAACCCTAGCCGCGTCGCCGCCCACCCTCCCCTCTGCTCCCTTCCCACCACGCTGTCGCCGGAGCAAGCCACCGGCAAGGCCAGCGCGGCCGGCCAGGATGGCGGCGGCGGGGCTCCTCGCAAGTCGGCACAGGAGGTCCTCAGCCGGAGGGCACTGTCCCACCCAAGTCGCGTGGGGCTCGGCGGGGACGTCGTGGCGGCGCCGGCCACGGGCTCTGGAAGTGGCGGCACGCCGGTCTGGTAGAGGCAGCGTGTGGAGGCGCGTCGGAGGAGGAGTTGGCTACGTGCCCGACCCTCTCCTTCCTTTTCCCTCCTCCTGCTTGATATCCTTCAGCAACGATGGCGTCGGCATGGTGGCAGCGCACCGGGGATGGAATGGGTGGAGGTCGGTGGCGGAGCCGGGACCTGTATGGCCGGATCTGGCCCCTTCCTCCCGTGATCTGATTCGCGAGCGGTGTATCTTCGTCAACGGCGGTGAAGGGGCTTCGGGCCTCGGGCACGGTCGTCTGAGAAGCTGATGAGGATCTTCCGGTGAAGGCGGCCTTCCGAGTTGGCCGGGCGCAGAGTCGACGGTGGCGGCGACGGTTTGGGTGAAAACCTTGCCTGACGTGTTACGCTGGGCCGGCGACGGTGGTACTGACAGTACCACATACCTTGTTGAAGGCGTCGCCGAAGCTGTTAGTCAGTCTGTCCACTGTTGTGTCCGCAGGCGTTCAACAACTGGGTGAAAACCTAGTCTGGTTTCTCCAGGCCGGCGGCTGTGGCGCAGGCGCGTCGTTGAAGTTCTTGTTCGCCAAGGCCAGGCTTTTCCCGCGTGGTCACCCTGCTCGCTATGCAGCTCAAGGTGGAGGTGGTATTCGATTGCGCAACAGCTCGATGTTTGGTGGGCATCTGCACCGAATACTTCGTGCTGTTGTCGAGGAAGAAGCATTATTCAATCTTCATTAGTGGTCGGTGTCCAACGTTTCCAGTACCTTTATTAGGTCTGACAAATATGATTGGCGGCTTCGTCTTGACAATGGTGGTCAGTGAAGTTGACATCATGGTGCAAGTTATAGGTCGTGTAGGACTACTTGAGCCCCTTGTTGGAAATGTATTTTCTTCTGTCTTTTTCTTTCTTTTATTTCTGATGTTGTAATAATTTGGTGTGGGTAGATAAAGCCGGATAGTTTCTATCCTTTATTAAAAAACAGCAATTAATAAAATTACACAAGAAATAAAATAAAGAACTGAACAAATGGGATGATGGAATTGGAAAGGACAAATCTCGTCAGGGGTCATGCTGATTGGGCCCATGTGCCTCCCCCAATATGCATGCATAAGCCCACAAACAGCATGGAGTAGTTTATAGACATTTTGTTCTTCATAATCAGCTTCCCGGGCGTCGTTCCCCTCGAAGCGTTTGTGACAAGGACAATTAGTTAGGGGAGGGATAGAGAGAGAATTGGAGATTAAGGTTACATATATGGGGAGCGCATCATATCTTGTCATAATATGATGTAATGGGAAGTTGTAGGGGTCTGTTTGGTTGACGCCCAAAACTTAGACACAAAAAACTGCCGGTCGAGTTTGAAAAGCGTACTCCCTCCGTCCTTAAAAGACTGCCGTCGTGGAAAGCGTGCCATAAGTTTGACTCAATTTATATAAAATACGTGAAACATTTAAATCTTCAAATAAATTTATTAAAAAACTAGATTCAAAGATCTTTTCTAACGACACTAATTATATACCATAAATACTTATATTTTTTAACATATAATTAGTCAAAGTTGTCTCTCAGAAGCGAAGCGGTAGTCTTTCAGTGACGGAGGGAGTAGCTCACATGTTATTATTATATTATTATTTGGCTTTTAGTGGACACGCCACAGAGCACAAACGAGGAGCTAAATCTGTGGTCCCAACTAATATGAAAGAGTTTTTTAGAAAAAAGAATTTTTGTTTAGATGAAGAAGATAAATGGACGAGTATGATAGTGACCATTGTCCATGTTACCCTTAAAGAAAGAATCCCTTTATACTTGCATGAACATAACCTCATTGGAATATACAGTATGTAGCGTATTCTTTGCAGAATACCTATTCCTTCCTTCGTACATCTACCGAGATTGTGTGTTCTTCCTTTTTCAGGCACAGATGTTGTTCTTATGGTGAATTTTGATGATTCAGTTCGAGCACACAAGGTGCTAGGTTGGGCCACCAAGGTGCGTTGTACCTATATTCATTATTACGCTAGCTAAGAGGAAGCAGCAGGTGACAAACCTAATAGAGGCAAAAGAGGGCCAGCCTAATAATGACGACCTGAGCGCGACGATGGTGAACGCCGACTCGCGGCTACGCACAACACGTCGATGGCGATGTTGACGGCTACCGGTGCAACATGACAGGCGACGGACTGGCCCGCGCTCTCGTTTTGTCTTTTTGCAGGGTACTACGGGCTGCAGTTGGGACCAAAACCACGCATGCAGCAAAGTGCTTGTCGTTTGGATTGGAGGATTTTGAAAAGGAATCTAGCTAGTAGCTACTTTCTACGTTTTGCTTATATATTATGGTGTTTCAAGTGGAAGAATGAAATTTCCCTTTTCGCTTCTTCTCGTTATTAACGGACTAGAACAGAACAATGATTATGTCTTTATATTCTCATCTTTAAAATTCTTGTGTTTTTCAATCCTATATTTTTTACTTATATTTATTTTCTTTGTTTTGTATAGTACGTTCCAAACCATTGTAATGGTGTGTTTAGTTTGTGAAGTCATTCCATGTTTCATTATCGAGGTGGTGCATCATGAGTTTGATCATCCCCTACGAATTTTGGCGAAATCGACACATTCTTAATGTGTGTATACACTAATTATTAGCTTGTGAGCAATAAAGTAATGATGGATCAAATATAAAAAGTGAAAAGCGAGAATAAGATGCATTACCTTATTTCTCAAACCAAACACACCCTAAGTATTTGTGGTTGTGGTATATAGCCGGCAACAACATATATAGTATATACATATAGGAGTACCATGATTCTCAAAAAAAAGTCATAACTTTTGTTTTTTTTTCTGTCATCTTTTTCATCGCGTGTATAAGAGCAAGTACAACAACTGGCTCAAATGCTGATGTGAAGGAGAGAGAAAAAAGGAGAGAACTTGATTGCCTCTCATGCAAGCAATAAGCTGGGCACAAAACCGTATGTGGTGGTTGAATGTGATGAGGATTAGAAAAAAATAAGACAAAACATGGGTAAAGTTAAAAATAAGGAAGTTTCTTACAGACAAATAAACAGACCGTTGTTGTTGAGCTTGGCTCTTGAAACTTGTCATTGCCGAACATTTGGCTCTTGAAAGGTACCGTGGATTAAAAAATGAATAAACATGTGGGTGGAGGAGCTACTTGATCGTACATTTCTACGTCTGTTCCATTTATATGAAATTATTTCCTCCACATGTCAAATGAATAGAAAATTTGTTTTCTTGTCGTGTCCTCATTATATCGCCCGTATAAATGGTGGACATCACTACCGGAATCAGCATCTTTACCGATGGCGGCCAGATTTGCCGATGGTAAAGTGCTCGGCCATCGGCAAACCCCACAGTTTGCCGATGGTAAAGTAGGGCCATCGGCAAACCTATTTTTGCCGATGGCCTGGCCATCGGCAAATCATGGCCATGGGCAAAGGTCCACTTTGCCGGTGGCCAGGCCATCGGCAAACTCCCGCCATCGGCAAAGGCCCATTTTTGCCGATGGCCGGCCCATCGGCAAAGCTCGGCCATCGGCAAAATTGGCCCACCGACGACGCCGTCGGGGGCCGGCCGACGCCGTGTCCTTTGCCGATGGCCGGGCCGTGCGGCCATCGGCAAATAACGGCCACGTGGCGACCTCGGGAGCCGCCGGGCTTTGCCGATGGCCGGCCATCGACAAACTCTTTTTGCCGACGGCCTTCCCAGGCCGTCGGCAAAGTTTGTATTTTTTTTTTTTTGATTTTTGGTTCCAGTTTTTTTCTAGTGCCTTCCTACCTCAAATACAACCCACCTGCAAAAATTGTGACCATTTTGAGTTTTTTTGCTATATTTCGTGAATTATTTCTCTTTGTTTGCAATTTTCCGGCAACTCCAGTTTTGAACTGCAGGTACATTAAATAATGGAACTTTTTGATCCGAAACATGGTATTCATGATGCTCGGAGTATGTTGAGGCCGTATCCAGCACCTCGCATGAAATTACGACCATTTTGCCGTCGTAGCGTGGGGAGTGACGTGCACAGAAAGTGTTTTTAAATTATATAAAATCCAAACGAAGTCGGAAATTGACGAAACTTGACGAGTTGTGTGGCCATGGCATGTGGAGTCTGTGGTAAAAATTTGAAAAGGTTTCGAGCAAGTTGTGACGTCGGATCGCCAAAACCCAGACAACTCCACATGTGATCACAAGTGATGACATGTGGAGATGTCTAGGTTTTAGTCATCCGACGTTACAACTTGCTCGAAAATTTTTGAAATTTTTATCAGAGACTCCACATGCGATGGTGAGACAACTCGTCAAGTTTCGTCAATTTCGGACTTCGTTTGGATTTTATATAATTTAAAAACACTTTTCGTGCACGTGTCTCCCCACGTTACGACGACAAAATGGTCGTAATTTCATGCGAGGTGCTGGATGCGGCCTCAACATACTCGGCGAATCATGAATATCATCTTTCGGATAAAAGTCCCATTATTTCATGTATCTGCGGTTCAAATTTGGAGTCGCCGGGAAAATCCAAAGTAACGAAAATAATTCACGAAATATAGCTAAAAAGTTCAAAAATGTCCAAAGATTTGGATGTGGGTTGTGTTTGAGGTAGAAAGTTACCAGAAAAAAATGGAAGCAAAAATAAAAAAATAGAAACTTTTCCGACGGCACAGGCGGCCGTCGGCAAAATAGGTTTGCCGATGGCCGGTCCATCCGGCCATCGGCAAACTCGGTGCGCGGGCCCGCTCCGGCCACCACGTGGGCTGACTTTGCCGATGGCCGGGCCCGGTGGCCATCGGCAAAGTGTGTTTTTTTTAAAAATAAAAAACTTGAATAAGCCCGGCCCATCTCCCCCCCCGAACCCTATCCCCATCCCCTTCCTCGCGACGACAGCCCCGAGCCCTTCTCCCCGAACGCCGCCGCCCCGCTCCGCCGCTCCGCCCCGATCCGCCGCCCCCGCTCCGCCGCCGCCGTCCTCGGTACATCCAACGGCGAGGCGCTCCGTCTCCGTCCGGCCCCGACGCCGCAACCGCAGCCGCAGCCGCCGCCCCCGATCCGCCGCCCCGATCCGCCGCTCCGCCCCGATCCGCCGCCCCCGCTCCGCCGCCGCCGTCCTCGGTACGTCCCAGCGGCGAGGCGCTCCATCTCCGTCCGGCCCCGACGCCGCAATCGCGCCGCAGCCGCAGCCGCAGCCGCATCACATCGCCGCCTGCTCCCACCGTCCGTGCGTCCGGCCGCTCCTCCTCGACCTCGATCGCACCGGCACCGGTACCTTCGCGGGCGGCGGCTCCGACCGACCTCGTCCTCATCTTCCATCGACACCGGTGGCGGCGTGTTCCCGGCCAGCTTTCCAAAGGGTGAGTCCTCTTCCTTCCTCCCACGGCCGAGTGCTGCAGGCTGGCGCGTCGATTTAGTGCCACCTCCGCGAGACTGCTATCTCGGGGGGTTCAGTTTCAGGTACCTGTCTGTGGCGTTCGATTTGGCTTCTGCAATGGTCTGCAGTCAGTCGCAGGTTCGGTGCTCAAGTTGCCATTTTAGGGGCAATTCGTTAGAAATTTGGGGTTATAATTATAGACTTCTTTTGGTTTGGACGCCGTCGAACTTTTTTCCGCTTCTGGAGTTGCCGCTACAGGTTTCCGATTCCTTGTGTTGTGTGCTTGTTGCACGTTGGCGGTGGCTGGGGGGATTCTAACTCTTGTAGGATGCAACTACGGAGAGATACAGTGGTATTATCTCTATCTGTCAGTGTAGGCACAGATTTTAGGACGTATTCAGAGAGGACACAAAAGACACGCTTGTATTATTTTCTTTCCCGATGGATGAATGGCGGTGGTTATTGCAATTACTAGTGCTTCTACCATGATATATAGATTTTGCACTCACTTAAGAAACCATGTTAGCCGAATTGCCAAGATAGAAGCCATGAGATTGAAGCTCTTTTCACTAGAAAGAGCAAACTGTTTGCTGTCTCCTCCGAATAGTGTCCCTCCACCATTTTATATCATTACTTACCTGCCGCCTCCCTCTCGCCTAACTATCTTGAACAAACTAATTTATGTGTGCCTACTGCCTAGCTATTGATCAATTAAACACTCCACAGCCATGCATCTATCTTGATCAAAATATTCCTTTTTGCACTATCAACGCCTTTCGTCCACTAATATTGATGTCTTTATTGTTTTGCAGAGCCGGACGTGTCGTAGGGGAGCTTGATCGTGTACGTCCCGCCGACACCTCCACCTCCACCGTCGTCGATTCGGCTACCGAGCAAGGTATATGAACCCTTCTCTTCTTGTCGGCCTTCGTGCCGCTATGCTTATCGGCCTTCGTGCGGGCCGTGGTTATCGGCCTTCGTGCCGCTATGCTTATCGGCCTTTGTGCCGTGGTGCTTGTTGGCCTTCGTGCCATGTTTTTTGCGGGTTTTGGCACCTCCCCGTGCGGGGAGGTGCTGTGTCGAAATTTTTAGTGGCTTCTAATCTTTTTTCCTCTTTTTGTAGGAGGAGGACCCGTGGGAGCTACTCGGTGACGGCGATCTTCTTCTTGGGCGTTGCGGGCCTTCCTGCACCGCGTCGACTCTCCTCCGGCCCGCTACCCGCCTCTGCGCCGCCACCCTAGGTATAAACCACCTCTGTGTCTTATAGTTGTTGTAAGTACATTGCGTAACCGAGTTAGGCGTCTCCCGTCCGAAAGAGATTCGCGGTCGTTGGTATGCGGATCAGTGCATATCTGCGACGGTTTCTCTTTCGGATTGTCCACGTTTTTTGGACAGCCCGAGGATGCGTAGATGGGTTAGCTTCCATGTTCCGCCCCCGTCCGAGTCGGAGTTTCGGCGGCCTCCCCGTTGTTCTCCGGATACACACTCTCCCGCCGGGACGTGTATCGGAGAACAATGCGGGAGGTGCTGCCGAAATTCCGTCTCGGACGGAAGCGAGCATGGAAGCTAACCTCATCTACGCATCCTCGGGTGGGATTAGGACCTATCCTTCACCTATTAGATGGTAGGAACGCCCGTAGATGCAGCTCTTGTTTCGTTACTCGCTTACGTTGGCGCATGACGAGAGGATGGCCGACCGTGAGTGGATGTACACGGGGTTCAAAGACAAGACAGAGGAATGGATAAAGGGGACCAATGAATTCCTAGAGCAAGCATTTGGCCCATCTCGCTAAAGGGTCGATTCGGGTGTTTTGTCCCCGTGCCAAGTGTAAGAACGAGACAAGGAAAGAGAAGCGGCCGATGTGGCAAGATATTTGGAAGTATGGATACGTTCCAAACTACACCCGATGGACTCTCCATGGGGAACGCAAACGGCTTAGGGAGGCGGTGGTGATACCGGACCTCACGGGGTTTGATGCGATGCGGAATGGCGGACATGCCGCGACGTTGGCGCTGTGAAGGAACGGAGGTGGAGGAACAAGATCCGAGGACACAAGCAAAGGCGTACTACACCATGATGGAGGCGGCACGGCGGCCCCTTCACGTGAACACCAACATTTCTAAACCGGATGCCATTTCACGCCTAATAGGCTTGAAGGCGTCACCGGGCATCGATCGAGAAGGTTTTGATCTCGTGTTGGCGACGGTTGGCGGGCTGCTTCCGGCGCTTCACGTGTTGCCGAAGAGCACGTACGAGTCACAGAGGCTCCTTCGAGCACTCAAGATGCCGTATGACCCAATCCAAGCTTGTAAGAACGGGTGTGTCCTGTTCCGAGGAGGAGGAGCACGTGGCGGCCGACCACCGCGAGGACGGCCACCTCGAGGACGAGGAGCACGTGGCGGCCGACCACCGCGAGGACGAGGACGAGGACGAGGAGCTTGAGGTGGAGCCGTCCACCAGTCGGGGTCGGAGGCCCCCCAGCGGACGACACCGCACGCCGTCGAGGAGGCTATTCCCGACGGCCTCCCAGGAGGAGGCGACGACGAGGACGACGACCGGTGACGGTGGCGGCGGCGGCGGTGGAGACGGCGAGGACGGCGAGGGTGGCGACGACGAGGTCCAGGGTGGCGACGAGGAGTCCGCGGGCGGCTCGAGTTCCACGGCTCCTCGTAAGCCCTTCCGTAGCGCGGCCCCACCAGCTCCTCGACCCTCCAGCCCGGCCGACGAGCGCCCGGTGATCCGGCCCGCGGGCAAGTAAGTAACCATTGTTGATTTCTACACTTGTTCCTATGACATTTTCAAATTCAAAATGCGTACTAACAATTGCCGTTAATGACTCATGCGGGGGCTGGAAAAAGGTGACAAAAAGGAGTGTTCACGCCGTCCAACTAGCATCCGAGAGCTCGGCGATTAAGAAGCACTTCCCTGGTTTGGTCGTCACCCCCAAGGGTGAGACCATCGTGCTTGGAGGATTGGCGGGACTTCTACCTTATCACGGACGACCAGGGAAGAGTCGTTGCTCAGAAGATCAAGGATGAGTTTTGGGTGAGTCTTTGCATCGCATCATATATCTCAATACAACATTATTCGTTGGACTTCTTTCAAACAATGAAATGATGTTTGATGCCTGTGTGCAGTTGTACTTCAAGTTGGACGAGGGGGTGGACGACGTGCGGGCGTCGCAGCAGCAGGATGTGGTGTGCGCGCCGACCGGCTCGGGGACATGTTCTACGAGGCGCGTACCCGTGCCGTCATCGGCTACTACGCCAACATGAAGAATCGAAGATAAGTAAGACGGAGGCCGGGAGTTGTCTTGTCGGGAGGAGACCGACCTCACCGAGGAGCAAGTACTTGCGGGTAATTAGGCGGAAACATCCGTTATGATTTCTTACATGACACATTCCATTCATTATCGTAATATCAAAAACTTGAATGTCATGCGGATGCCTCCGGGGGGTGCGGCAAGTACGAGGACTGGCGGGAGGCAATTGTCAGAGGGTGGCGTGCGCTGCGGCGTACGCGGAGCGCCCGAGACGTCATTTGAAACGCAAGGCGGAGCTCGACCGGTCGGGGTCCCACACCACCAAGGGAGCCTGATCCCGCCAGTACATGGACAGATGGGTATGTATCCTTCTGTTGATGCATTTGTTATGGCGCTCAATTGTCACTACTTGTAACCATGTTTGTGTTTTCCTCGCAGTCGTCGTCGCATGGTGGTGAGCAAATCAACGAGTTCACGGGGTTCGCGCTTGCTCACATCGGCAAAGCGAAAGCGCCCACCACCGTGTACGGCTCGTCGCACGGGCCGAGAAGTACACCGGCCCGACGGTCTACGAGAGGCTCACCAAGTACACCGCCGCGCTCGAGCGAAACATGGCGACACCTACGACCCCGCCACCGAGCCCCGGACACCGACCTCCCGCGAGAGGGTTGGAGGAGGGAAGCAAAGACGGCCGGTACTACTTGGCCAACAGCGCCATCGACCTGTCCTCTGTTGAGACGCTGACCGAGATCCGCAGGAGAGACCGGGAAAGTGGGGGCGGATCGCAGATCCCCATAGCGCCTCGGCAGCAGAGCAGCGCGCAGGTGATCAGCAGTCTTCAGGTAAGTTTCATGATGTAGCCTGCCTTCATGATGTAGCCTGCCTTCATGATGTAGCCTGCCTTCAAATAACATCAATCGTGCTGGTGTAATATTGCAGGCCACGATCGAGGAGATGAAGGCCAGGGAGGAGGAGCGGGAGGCGGCCATTGAGGCGAGGATTGAGGCGAGGATGTCGGCGCGGGTTCGGGAGCGGGTGGCGTCACCGACGGCGCACTACCGGCGTCGGTTGGGCGGCACTTCGCGGCCCGGATCCCGGGAATGGAGGAGCCTCCCCGCCTCGATCTACGCTCCACCCCGGTAGTTCCACCGCCCGGTGCACCGCCTCTTCCCGGACTTGGTCGGGTGAGTACATTGCCTCTCGCTTTAGCTTGTCGCGTCGGTTGGCCTTCGTGCCATGTTTGGCCTTCGTGCCATGTTTGGCCTTCGTGCCCATGTTTGGCCTTCGTGCCCATGTTTGGCCTTCGTGCCATGTTTTTTGCGGGTTTTGGAACCTCCCGTGCGGGGGAGGTGCTTTAAATTTTGCGGGGAGTTGTACTAATTACATCACTTGTTCTTTGTGCGAGGCACCGTCGGCGGGTTCGAACCCGACTCCAAGCCCACCAGAGCTTCTCCACGGTACGAGCTTCCCCACGCCACCGTGCGCTTCCCCACGCGGACGTGCGGGGTCCTCCACCGCCGCCGCGGGGGTACTCGTGGCCGCAAAGCACCCGCGCTCCGGGCTGCCGCCTTCCTCCGCACCCGGGCACTCCGTTCCTGCCGTGCTCCCTCCGCAAAGACGTCGGCCACCGGGCAAGCCGACGTACGCCGCGGCCCCGGGCGGCCGAGTTGGCTGCGTGGGAGGATCTTCGCCGGGGCTCCGGACCCAAGGGGACGCGCCACTAGCTAGGTTTAGTCTTGTAGCTTGTGAGATATGTATGGATGACTTGTGACATGTATGACTCTTTTGCTTGTGGCCCGGATATGTTTGGATTCCGATGGACATGTATCGATGCTTAAAACCGTATTTCGTTGCTATATATGTGGATTATATGCTATATATGTGGGTTAATTGATATATATGTGATGCATGTGCTAAATTGTAATGTAAATGGAAAGAAAACAGAAAAAAAATAAAAAAAAAAATTTCCGGGGGTTATGATTGATTCAGCTAATCCCCGGGTTTGCCGATGGCTCGGCCATCGGCAAACTTGCCATAACTTTGCCGATGGCCATGGCCATCGGCAAACCCATTTTTATTTTTATTTTTGAAATTTTTTTGCCGATGGCCTCGGCCATCGGCAAATTTATCGCCGACGGCGTTGGCCATCGGCAAAAAAAAATTCAAAAAAAAAATAAAAAAATCTTTGCCGATGGCGGGGCCACGTCGCCATCGGCAAAGCCACCGTCCCGACGCCTGACGGCGCGTCGGCGACGTGGCGGCTTTTCCGATGGCACGCGTGGCCATCGGCAAAAGGTTTCCGATGGCAATGTCGGTGGCCATCGGCAAACCCGCTTTGCCGATGAATTGTTCTTAGATGGGATTTTGCCGATGGCCACTTATTTTTGCCATCGGCAAACTTTTTGCCGATGGGAAAAGTGCCTTTGCCGATGGCGGCCGGCCATCGGCAAAAAGGGCCGTTCCGGTAGTGCATTATATACATATATCATATACATGTAAACAAAGACTATGTACAGTAGATAAATACATAAACAAAGACTAGACAACTCGATAGGAGTTGATGATGGAACTATATATGTACTGTATACACGTCTGTTTGTTGTAAAATAAAATATTCATGTCGAATAATTTTCCCCATATTTTATGAGACTTTATCTGGCAGTAGGTGGCCTTTTGGTTTCCCAAAGAGGGAGATGCCCCTCCTGGTCCGTCCGTCCGCGTGACCGCGTGGCATGACATATCTTTTTCAACCAGTGATCTTCTTATCTTGTGTTTCCCCGTCCGGCCCCTGATAGGAATCCTCTGGAGGACATGCATCGTGGCCTCATATCTGCGACTTGTTCCCGCTGCTGTTGCGGCGGGCGCTGCAGGTGCCCAAACACGTGCTGAAAAGCGTGCGCCACACCGGCCGGTTACGTTAGTTGTTGTGCGTGTATTTAATCCCCGGGTCGCCGCCCGGTTAATGGCCACAACGCATCATGTGTGTGTAGGAATAGGAGTACAGTTTTATATTAGTATTTTTAAGCTCTCGCACAACAGTCGTCGCCACACAGTACACTCTCACATACAGGCAGCTAGCTAGCTACAATGGAGCATCAGGAGCTGGACCTTGAGCTCAGCCTCCAGCCCTGCTCGGAGGCGGCGGCGGCGGCGGCGGCGGCCGAGCCTCTGGGCTTCTTCGTCTGCACCTACTGCGACCGCAAGTTCTACAGCTCGCAGGCGCTCGGCGGCCACCAGAACGCGCACAAGTACGAGCGCACCCTCGCCAAGCGCCGCCGGGAGATCGCCGCCGCCATGCGCGCGCACGGCGCCCGGCAGCCGGAAGCGGGGCGTCAAGCGCCGGCAGTGCAATCCGCTGCTGCCTTGCTGCGCGGCAAGAGCAGCTCTCTGGAGCACGGCGGCGTCGAGCGCGCCGACGAGTTGGATCTGTCTCTCAGGCTATGATGGTTAATTTGTACATGTCTCGCTTAATTTTTTCTTGTCTTTTGCTTCACCTCTGTCCGTATCTTCTTTATTTTATTTTCTTTTCTTTTTTAGAGTTCTACTATCTCTCTATATATACATGGGGATAGCCAGCCCTCCTTTATCTCTCTTCTCTTTGGCTTTCTCTGTTCTCCAATATGGTTTCTCGTTTCTCTCCAGCTGCATATTATGCATATACAAATTCAATCGAATCGATGGAATTTCTTGTCAAGGAAGGAGGACAAGCAGATTTATGCACTCGTTTTTTCTCTTAATTTATTCTTCTCAAATTTTTTGATTAATTGTCTCACTCAAACAATTTTGGGTGTGGAGGGACTTCTTCCATCGAGTGATCCCAGGTTGTTCCACTCGATTATTTTTGGCATATTATTTGTTTATTAGGATTGTGGATTCCACGCAAATAACTCCAAAGCCAAACATTTCAGATCTTGATTATCAAAATCCAAATGCATTACTGTAATCCACTCGATTTGATGTGAACTGGCTATTAGTATTTGTTGATTACAGAGCGGCGATGATACTATTCTAAGTTTGATTTGTCAGCGGTAGAGAGATGTAATAATATACGGAGTACTACTATATACTAGCTAGATATTTGGTCGATTTCTCCGCATTGGATCTCATTCTAGCCAATCCTTAGCATGATGAGCTAATATTTCTAACCGTTTTATTATTCCGTGGTGGATCCCCAAACACACGGCCACCTCATCAGGCCGTGTCGCGCAAAGAGCAAAACGGTAATTTTCTAGGTAAATACTTGGCGAATAGCGAAGATCACTTAGGCCCACGAAGTTTGTACATACCCATACATATACCGTGTACACTGGATACTGCGCCCTCGATAATCTTTTCTTTTTTAAAAAAAAAATGCACGGTACAACCGAGACACCCATAACAAGTACATATATACACTCACCCTTATAACATAAGTACATAAACTCTATTCCTATACATGAGACGCTTTCCTTTTGAATCAATGTTGGATGACCCTTTAGTCTAGAACCATAACACCAATCGAGACTAAGAGGTCCTTTATTTAGGTTAGTGTTATCAACCGAGATGTTGGAACACGGTTGCAGCAGGTCTAGAGTAATCCAACAAGGGTAAGATTATTATATAGATTAATGGGGATTACAAGTGTGAGTCCTTGGTAGGTGAGCTCTCAGCTACCACAGGGCATCCCTCTCTACAACAGTGGGGGTCAGCTTCTTTTATAGTGACCCGCCACCCTAAAACTCAAAGTACACAATTGCCCTTCTAGAGATCCTAGAACCCTAAAAGCTAGGCCTATTACAAATGGGCCCAGTAGGGGTGCTTGTGTCTTTGTTCAATGTGCCACGGCCAATGGACCATAAGTCATTCTCGCTGCCGTCATGGCCCATGGACCCTTGCTGGGCCGCCAAACTCAAGCAGTCCTTGTCCTTGCGCCTTCTTATGGAAACCTCCGCTTCACCGCCGGTTGCCTCTGCCTGGCATCTCTTGGCCTCTGCTGCCTTTCCCACTTGACGCCGTGTACCATTGGGTAAGACCTCCGCTGGTCTCCTAGAGACCTCCGCTGGCTTGGGGAAACCTCCTCCAAGATATTGGGAACCTCCTCCATCTTGAGGAGGTTCCTTCCTCCTCATCATCTTCAGGGACCTCCGCCATCTTGGAGGACCTCCGCTGGTCTCCTGCACCAGGCCTCCACCGTCCTTCATGGAGCCTCTTCAGGGGGAGTTGACCCATATTGTACATGGGTTCCCCCAACACGAGACTAATTCATCAACGGTCTTTAGTCTAGGTATTAACACCAATTAGGACTAATATAGACCCTTTAGTCTAGGTTGTGTTAGCAACATGGAATAAAGGTCCTCTGATGCCCATAAACTTATACCCAACTCTAGACAAAGATAATATATATGTTGAACCGAAGGTATATTATTCTCTACTAGGGAGAGCTATATTTGAACTCTGAAGACATCTTCAAGAGTTAGGGTCAAATTGGAAGCATATGTCTACATGCGTGATCTAGTCTTGGGGCTTAGTGATGATATCCTAACATATGGGTATGTTAAACCCCAGATTATAGGTTCCCGACCAAGAGACCCCTCGACTGATACTTATAGGGTTAATCGGGGGCTTGGGGGCCACATTCATCGGGTGCACTTGCTTCCAACCCTCCGACCAAGGGAAAAAACTAAGCCCAAGCATGTCTGCTGCCTCTGCTCTGGGCTCGGGGCTCGCCGAGCCCAAGCCCCCAACCAATGAGAGCCTAGACTTGACCCTTGCCTCCTTCCCGGCCTTTAGCGCCAGCCAACACCCGGGCGCAAGAAGATGACGCCTCAATCGAGCCAATGAGGCTTGGGAACTCCTAGGCGTTGCCCCTTGGGTGTGGCCTTGCTGGTCGCTCCCTCAACAGGGTCACACACGGTGTATGACAGAAGAAGACAAACTCCTCTTCCTCGGCCTCTAGGATACTACGGTTTTTCAACCCCACGTGTCAGCCCCTCGAGCTAGTAAGACTCCAGAAGGTGAGCCCAGGAGAGGCCGATCTAAGCTAACAGATCCTGACATGCAGGGTGTCAAAACATTAGCGATGCATAGGGCTTCTTCGGCTCCACGACATCTCCATGGTCCACAAGCCGCTGCAGCATGACCCTCCTAGACTTCGGCGCATGTAGACCACAGACTAATCCCCAAACTGCTATATAGGCAACCTACCTCAAAATATAATTGGATGTCGATCCTAGAGGGGGAAGGATAGACATCCAGATGGAACAACCTGAGGATGATTCTCATTCGGATCATTTGACACTAGTGGAGCGATCCCAAATGATCACAACTCTCTCCATTGATCTGCTCTCTTGTTCAGCATTGAGGGCAGAGCAAACCAAAGAGGGGCACTGAGAGCTCTTCCACTCTCGTCATCTTCCTTCTACGTAGCCAACCTACCACTTGCTGGCCTACAGTCCGGTGGGTGGGTTGATCATAGTGGATAGGATGGCGAGCAAGGCCTACTGATTCCAGACGCCAGGCACCGAGGGGGTGGTGGTGGTGGTGGAGTGACGTAGTACTAAGGATCCTGAGGAACTCTAGCTATTGGTCCGACGAAGTACGCCTGATTCATCAGTGTACTAGGAAGGGGACCGAGCACCTCGGTACCCAGGATGCGGAAGTACGCCTGATTCTAGACATGCATGGACCAGGCCTGAACCATGTCATCCATGGAGTCTGGCCAGGAGCCCAACAAGGCGTCGAAGGCTGAGAGGTGGAGCCAGAGTGGGCACCACCACGTCCACGACCATGCTTTTGTTTATCGCGGTAGTTATCGTACCATGGTGGCACGTTGATCCCCGATGAAAGTCCCTAGTTTGGTCATGATGAAATGAGTGGAACTCAATGAATATGAGACATGATATTGACTCATGTGACCAAGATGGTGCAGATCAAGACAAGGCTTGGTTCGATGGACCGGTTGCAAGGGTGAAGGGAAAGTTGAGGCTTCAAAGCGAAGGATCATGCGATGGTGAAGCCTGAGCAACACTTGGTGCCGACAAACTGATGCAACGGTGAAGAGCAAGTGAAGTCAAGATCGATGGATCAAGACGATCACGTGATGACGTGAAGTGAATCATATCATTTGGAGGAACAAAATGAGCTCAACGCAAAGGTATAACAAAAGGACCATTTTGTTTTGCACTCAAGATACCATAGAGGTTGTGAGTGGTTTAGGATCGATAGCCGAACTATTAAGAGGGGAAGTCTTATCGGTTATTCGACGCACGGGTGCCACTAGGTGTCTTATAGGCAATGCACTTCATGAATTCACCTAGTGGCACCCGTGCATTGAATAACTGATAAGACTTCCCCTCTTAATAGTTCGGCTATCGATCCTAAACCACTCACACCCTCTATGGTGTCTTGAGTGCAAAACAAAATGGACCTATAGGTTATACCTTTGCCTTGAGCCCATTTTGTTCCTCCAAATGATATGAACGCTTCACACCATCACGTGACCGTCTCGATCCATCGACCTCGACTTCACATGCTCTTCACCATGCATCGGTCCATCAGCGCCTAGTCTTGCTCGAGCTTCACCATCGCATGGTCCTTCACTCCCAAGCCTCGACTAGCCCTTCACCTTCAATACTGGTCCACGGAGCCAAGCCTTGTCTTGATCTTCATCTTTGATCACATGATACGTGTCATGCTTCATATGCAATAAGCTCATCAAGTGGACAACCTTTCTCTAAATCAACCACTTAGATAAACAAGGTTAGTCCATTGTTTCATCAATTAGCTAAAACCAAACTCGGGACTTTCAACAAGCTGGAATACTTGTTGGCTAGCATGTATGTGCAAAGATGGAGAAGATAGTGTCATCGACGGGGTGTTTATTGACATTTTACATGCGTCTGACATAGAGGTTGTGAACGTCCGACGCCAGGGTGAGCGTCCGACGCATTGAGGAAACTGTTTCGATCGGCTGGGTCACATCGGAGAATTCGGCGCTTTCGCGTCAAATGCAGGGTCGAGCAACGCCAGCTTTCGGTGTGGCTGGTTGTTGGATGGCCGAGCATGGTTGTTGCACGCGTCGGACGCCAGGGTGCGTCCGGCGGTGTGTCTGGCGCTAGCGTCCGGAGGTGGGGCAATTTGGATCCCTCTCTGGACTGCGTTTGGCAGTCAAAGCCGTGTTCGGAGGTGAACCTTGGACGCGTCCAACGAGCAGGTTCAGACTAGTTTGAACTGGCCGATTTGGCGCGCAGAGGTTGAACGCGTCGAACGCGTCCGACACAGAGGGACCGGACGCATCTGACGCCTTCGTTTTAGTTGGTTCAAGGGCAACAACTAGTTTGCCTTGAGGGGTGTTATAAATAGTTGATGGTCGGGGCATGGCAATCTCTCTTGACTCTTTCATTCTTATAACATTCTTGTGAGCTGCAGAAAGCCTATCCCACTCACCTCTCTTGCATGGCTGCAAATCCAAAGTGAGATTGAGTGATCCCAAAGTGCATTGCATAGCTTGAGGGCATCTCGTGGCACTTGAGGGTGGTTTAGCTAGTGGATTTCTTGTTACTCTTGGAGAGTACTGCTCCTAGGTGGCTTGGAGATTGTTGGAGGCGTTGGCAAAAAAGGTGATTGTTCTTGGCCACCTCCGGTTGATTTGTGAGAGGTTCTTGTGCTTTCCTTGGTGGAGTGCCAAAAGCAACTATAATACATTGTGTGTGTCATTGAGTTACCTCACTTGAGAGTGGTATCTTGCGGTGCCTTACGGGGCGTGCCTGGAGGGGCAAGTGACTTGAGGGTCACATCAGGGAACCATCTAGGTGTTGGTCGACACAACCGGTGATGTAACTTGTCGGTGCACAAGTGAACACCGGGTGAACAAAAATATTGTGTCTCTTGTCTCCCTGTGATTGGTCTACATTGTGATTGTTTCCTCTTGTGATTGATTCTACATCATCTTGGTGATTGGCAACATCATCTCTTCAACGTTGGTATAAAGATCATCATCCTCTCCCTTGCACTTACTTATCTAGCTTACCTTCTTAGCTTGTGTAGATTGTTTAGCTTGCTAGTTGAGTAGAATTTCCTTGCTTAGTGTTGTTAGCTTTACCTCTTGATCACTAGTTGTAGCTCTTGTGTGTGCTAGTGATCACATACTAGAACTGCTTTGATAGGAGGCTTGCAACACTTGGTAGGCTAAGCAAAACTTGCATATTTCTGTTTGTTATTCCAACAAGTTTTCTTAGTGGCTTTTGTAGAAATTTTTATAGGCTATTCTCCCTCCTCTAGCCATCTAGGACCTTCTTCACCTGAATCGGGAGGTGGGGGTTGGTGTTCCTGGAGTTGGAGTTGGAGCCGACGTCGCTAGTTATTGTGGTAGGAGGCTAGTACCCACCAGTGGTCACCATGGCATGCTGTGTGGTAGTCTCGGAGTGCTCGCGATCGTATTGTTCCTCCTGGAGCAGATAAGACCATGAAGACAGGAAGGTGTGTGGCAGATGCTTGGCCGTGATCCCTGCCACTGTGTGCCGATACTTGGATTTCAGCTCATGAAGAAGGTTGAGCACTTGGCTCGTCTCGCGCACGGGCTGGCCAATGTTGCGAAGAGCATCAGAGAGCTGCTGGAGCTTGCCGGTGTGTGTTGGCGGTCCTTATCGACGATTTTATACCGCCAATTAGACATGAAAAAGGGTGAATTATCTATTCCTATATGCATATACATGTGCAACTAACCCAAATCCACGTGCACTAGGAATTATACTGTCATCGTAGGAATCATATAAAAGTGCAGGGATTAAATAACGAAAAGGCGCTTTCTGGAAAGCGCCAAAACCACCCCAAAGGGAGAAAGGCTACCTCGGGACCAGAAATGGGCCAAAACACATCAACACCAAAGCCCACTTACCTAAGGAGGCCCACTGGCCAAGGTCGGTCGGGGGGAGGTGGCACCCTGGCGCGCTCGCGCCAGGGGCGCACTCGCGCCCCCCCTCTGCCATGTGGGGCCAGCCAGTGGAGGTCGGTTCATTCAATGCTGAGGAGGGCGGTGCGCTGGTGTACCTTCCATCTTGGCGCCCGAACCGACCTGAGCAACATATAAAAGGGGAGAAGAAATGGTTTTACACACACATTCATTTGGTCTCTCTCTCCCTCACCTCTACTTGTTCTTAGCTTAGAGCTAGTAGTTGGAGCTAGGAAAGCTACCAAGGAGAGCTTGTCTCCTAGGAAGAAGAGACATCTTGATAAATCTCTATGGAGTGTTCTTCCTTGTTCAAGTTCTTATTTCTTATATGTTGCTTAGTGTATGAACTAGAGCATAGTCATGATCATGTTCATGTTGATACATATGAACTAGAGCCTAGTTCATATGATCAGTTCATAGCTTGTTCATCCCTGTTCTTCATCGTTCATATGTTCTATAGGATTAGAGTCTCGAAGGAGAGTGGGGTAACGGTTCGATGTTCTTTCGGGTTTGCCTGTGTTCTAGCTCGTCCATCCGCAGGGTGGGAGTCCTGGGGGAGCATAGGTAGTTCCTTAGTATGCGGGCGTGGTGTCCGGATATGAGGAGGCCTTCGAATATGACGGCATGCCACGGTTGAGGGGTAGGCGGCAGGTGGTGACAGCCCTATCCGTCCTTTGTAATTCCCCACGTCCGTATGTCGTGTAGGAGTTCGTAAATGCCTCTATCGGCTGGCCGACCAGCTGCGGGGGTCTCCCTGTTACCTTAGGCTCTGACTTGCCTCTAACCCTGTATAACATGTGAGTTAGCTAACCTACGCTTAGCAGCATACGACCAACCGGCTCCAGTAGATTTATTCTTTATTCTTTCCGTTTCTTTTATTCCTTATTTCTCTTTATCCTTGAGTGAAGATCAAGTGTGTGTCCACTATCCTCAAATTACCGTTTATCTTACCCCTGCATAGCATTACGGCTTATTTCGATGATGTGAAGTACCATATCCATGTGCTAGAGCTATTTTACACCATGCCTTCCTTTGGGAAAATATAAATCATGATACCCTGAAATACTTCCGGGTGAAATGCTATAATGATTGATCCGTGCGCTTGCGGATATTATCTTTAGAACACGACTATTAACCCTGGCGTTTCTTGGCGTGACCACTAGGATGTAACAATTCTAGTGATTGCGTTAAGAAATGCCAACAAGCATTTCTGGCGCCGTTGCCGGGGAAGGCATTGGTTAAAATAATCTAGCATGGCATGGATATAACTTCATTAGAAATAGTCCGAGGTCTATGCAGGCTAACTTTTATGTTTTCTCCCGTTGTGGGTGAAAACGGATAGTGTGTGTCCGGTTTCTCCCCGCGACAATTTCCATCCAAATCCGGAGGCACTCCTAAGGAAGAAGAAGCCTAGAGCTACTCCTTCTTCTCGCTACTCCATTGGCAACAACCGGTCATTTCCACACCTTCAAAGAACCATCCCAATGGCTCGAAAGACTCTTCGCGAATTCTCCGTCCCCGCTGTTGCCAACGTGCCCACTGGGCCCGTTGTCAACGTGGCGGATAAGAACTTTGAGCTATGGACTGGCCTGATCACTATGGTGCAGGGGATTCCGTTTTGCGGACTCCCCAATGAGGATGCCAACGCTCAATTGCAGCGTTTCTTGGAGCTCTGTGACACTGTCGTCATCAAGGACATCGAAGCTGACGTCATCAGGCTCCGGCTGTTTCCCTTCTCCCTTGTGGGGAAGGCGAAGCAATGGTTTTATAAGGACAAAGAAGCTGTGAGCACTTGGGGCAAATGCTCCACGGTATTCCTCGCAAAGTTCTTCCCCATGGGCAAAACTAATGCTCTGAGGGGAAGAATTGCCAATTTCCAGCAAATGCAGATGGAATCCATTCCTGAAGCTTGGGAAAGGCTCCAGAGCTTCATCTTGGACTGTCCTCATCATGGGATGGAGGAATGGCTGGTGCTCCAAAACTTTTACAATGGGCTTACGCCCATGCCAAAAGGGCACCTCGACGCTGCAGCTGGAGGCGCATTTCTATCACTCACTGTTGATAACGCTACAGCGTTA
Source organism: Themeda triandra (assembly GCA_018135685.1). Taxonomy (NCBI): domain Eukaryota; kingdom Viridiplantae; phylum Streptophyta; class Magnoliopsida; order Poales; family Poaceae; genus Themeda; species Themeda triandra. Next base: position 289,863 of record JAENPR010000393.1, on the reverse strand, counting down.
ATCAACAAAATGGTAGAAAATCAAGCTTGGGGGGGAGAAAGAACCCCACCTAAGCAACAAAAAGGCTCGCACCCCGTGAAGGAGACGGAGGCGCTAGCCGCAAAAATAGACTTGCTCCTGCAAAAGTTTGACGAAAGAGCCACCGGAGATACATCCGGCACTGTCAAAGCCATAGAATCTCACATGACGTGCGAGGTCTGTGGCAATGATGGACATTCAAGGAATGATTGCCCTGAAACCCGTGAGGAAGCATATTATATCAATAACGGGTATCGTCAACAGCAAGGAGGTAATAATGGATGGAACAATCAGTCCCGTCCACAGTATCAGGGCAATTCGAACTACTCCGCAAATTACAATTCGAATCAGCCCACTCTCAAGGATTTAGTCCTTGGCCAAGCAAGGATCAACGAAAATCTCACCAAAAAGATGCTGGCCAATGACAAAGTCCTAGAGAGCATCGGTACAAAGATAGAAGGTTTAACTTCTGTCAAGAATCGAGTTGAGCTTTAACAAAATGATAGAAAGACAAACTAGCTCGTTTGCTTCGGATGTTCCCGTTGATCTAACTGGTAAAACGTTGGATCAAGCCGCTAGTACTTTTGAGAATGTGAACTCGTGACCACGAGAGGCGGTAAGGAAACTCGTGATCCACCATATCCTAAACAAGCAGCGGGACACAAGCAACACCACAAAGAAGAAGAACCTTCATCTTCTCGAGCCACAAGGCGAGGCGAGAATCGAGGACAACCCTGGATTATCCAGATACAACACATCTGCCATTCGCCACAAGAACAAGAAAGCAAGCTGTGGATGATCAGTTCACTCAATTTGTTGAAATGATCGAGAAAGTACATGTGAGCATTCCGCTCATGGACGTCTTGCATGTACCTTCTTACGCCAAGTACATCAAAGACATTATCAACAACAAGCGACCACTGCCATCCACAGCTGTGGTCAAACTCACAGAAGAGTGTAGTGCGGCAATCCTAGATGATTTACCAGAGAAGAAGGACCCAGGATGCCCCACTATCACTTGCTCCATTGGAGGACAACAGTTTGACCACGCACTCTGTGATCTTGGTGCCAGCGTCAGTGTCATGCCCAAGACGGTGTTTGACAAGCTAAATTATACAAGGCTGTCACCAACAACGATCACACTCCAACTAGCGGACTCCTCCTTATGCTACCCGGCGGGTATAGCTGAAGATATTCTGTGAAGATCGGAGGATACTTCGTCCCAAAGGGATTTTGTGGTACTCGACATGGAGGCCACTAAAGAATCACCACTCATATTGGGGCGACCATTCCTCGGACCGGCTGGGCACGGATTGATGTTGGAGCCGGAGAAATCCGGTTCAACATCAATGGAAGTGAGGAGAAGTTCCACTTCCGGCCACGGAAGACGGAGGAGTGCAATATGATTCGCATCAAGTATGAGCCAACTACAAGAGAGGTCACGGAAGTTGAAATCCGACCTCTTGATGCGAATCGAATTCCCAATATCATCTGGGAACAAAGGCCAGAGCCACAGAAAGCAAAGGGTGCCCAGGAACAAAAACAAAAGAAAAAGAAAGAACAGGAGCCAAAAGAAAAGAAGGAGCAAAGAGCTCCTAAAAAGGGTAAAAAGAAGGCTCCTACAAAAGAAACAAAATCAAAGACCGTTCCTGCGCAACCCGAAGAGAAGAAGAACAAGGGCAAGGCTCCGGCCCAAGAAAGAGTGGAAACAAAAGCAAAACCAATTCCACTCAAAACCTCGGGGTACCAAAGCCGGTCCCTAAAGAGGAGACAAAGGTGTTGAAGGTGGAGAAAATGCAAGCATCTCCAAGGGAAGTCGACCCTCCACCAACCTCACCTATTGTCACCACACCACCGAAAATGGTGTGGAGACCCAAGCGAAAGTCCCCGTCTATCTCTCCTGCGACGGACGCCTCATCATCAAGCTCAAATTGAGCAGGAGAAAGTCTCGCTTCACGAACTATAAACGGTGAGCCCTGACCGACAGGATAATCGGTAAGTTATCTTTTTACAAGTATTTCATTCCATCAGGTTTGCCTAGTCTGTCAAATAAAAGTTCTATCTTGCTACCCCTATTCTCGCTTAGTTTGATGTTTTGGAACATGTTCAAGCTTAGCATGTTCCATAAACTTGTAGCTTGAGCATGGTGCTTAGGTTGCTAGTTTACCTTGGTCGACTTATCGATCATTGAGATAAATTACTAGTAGGAATATTGGTAGTATGCTATGAGTTAACCTTGCAGGATGGTCCTCAATCATAAGGAAGTCCTGACGACAGACTCCAAATAAAATAAAATAAAGTTGTTACCTCAGAATAAATTTTTAGGGGCCCCAGTTCCAAGCAAGCTTGGGGGAGGACCCCCAATAAGAGGTATGTACCATACTAACACTTACGCATATATATAAAAAAAATTATTTATATGCTTTGTCATCTCCTATACATATGCGTATTAGAAATATTTAATTCAACCCTCGTTGAAATGATGAAAAGTTGCTCTGTCTCATGACTCGCTTGTACCTTGTTTATAATCAAGTTTTCTCCTAAGTTTGAGTTTATTGGCTAAAATGTCTTATCCTTGAAAACTTGAGCTTAGTGGGTTGCATAGCCTAGATCCTGTCTAAGTTATTGCCGGGTATGATATAGTGCCACGGGCAACGCTATGACTCGTCCTGAGTAAAAACCTGACTTTCGGAGTTTTATTTTCAAAATTATCAAAACAAAAAGTTCCTCGATGATTTTGAAATACCTACCAAGGCCATATGACGTAGCTGTCAAACTCCTTCAAAAACCAGTAGTCATATGATGCTTGATCACTAGAAGTCCGTAACCTCCGCAAGATTATGGTCTTACACTCACGATTGAGATTCACTTGCACCCACCAAATAAATTTGCCGACCCGTACACTGCGAGTCGCGCAACCTAACTTTTCATCCAATCCACCAAAAACGCCAACTCTTGATCCTAGAGTTGTGCACCTTCTTCAAAATAAAGCATGCCGACCCTTACACTGAGGATCGCGCATCCCTTATTCATCATCCATCAAAAACTACTCCTCGTCCTTCGTCATGACTCCTTCTCGCCAAAAATCTTCATCATACCTAAAAGAGAGTATTGGGCATTAGCATCTCTTCAAAAAAAAATGATGATGATTGCCAAGGGGCAAAGAAAATAAAAGCTTCGAAGTAGACAAAAACGGGAATCCCAGTTAGTCTCCCGTTCAAAAAAAAGGAAAAGAAAAGAAAGATCTTAGTTTTTCAAAACAAGCCCATACTCTTTCAAAATTCCTTTCCACCAATAAAAAGGAGTCATGAAGCCTGGAGTACCAAAAACATTTAGAAATAGGAATCATTCACCCCCACACACTTGCACAAATCTCAATCAAAGTGTATGGTCTTAATCTTCGGACGGTTCGTTCCCTGACTTCACCAACTCTTTGTGATCCAAAGCATAGCCACCTTTCATACCTACCCAAAACTTCGCTCTCAGCCATAGTAGTAGGATAGAAAGAAAGGCAGAAGCACAATGCCTTTGGTGAGGTACAAACACTTCTGAGCGATTGAGAGAATCATTTCGAGGAACTTGAGTTTCTTTTACAAAAACTTTCAAAACCTCCGGAGACTTGGTTGAACTTGGGTAGATAATAAGCAACGCTTGTGAATATGTTCTACTTTGCAATTTCCCAAGATGCGAGAAAGCTGGAAAGCCCCATTTTGTCTTGAGATAATAAACAGGGTGAGCAGTCATGCCGATTTATTCAAATTCTGGTAGAAATCTTGCTTATACGCTTGGTACACTTGACTCATGATCGGCATAGTAGCAACTCCTGATCAACAACCTAAGGCTGAGCTTTGCTCGGGACGAGCAAAGGGTAAGCTTGGGGGATCTTGTTGGCGGTCCTTATCGACGATTTTATACCGCCAATTAGACATGAAAAAGGGTGAATTATCTATTCCTATATGCATATACATGTGCAACTAACCCAAATCCACGTGCACTAGGAATTATACTGTCATTGCAGGAATCATATAAAAGTGCAGGGATTAAATAACGAAAAGGCGCTTTCTGGAAAGCGCCAAAACCACCCCAAAGGGAGAAAGGCTACCTCGGGACCAGAAATGGGCCAAAACACATCAACACCGAAGCCCACTTACCTGAGGAGGCCACTGGCCAAGGTCGATCGGGGGGAGGTGGCACCCTGGCGCGCTCGCGCCCCCCCTCTGCCATGTGGGGCCAGCCAGTGGAGGTCGGTTCATTCAATGCTGAGGAGGGCGGTGCGCTGGTGTACCTTCCATCTTGGCGCCCGAACCGACCTGAGCAACATATAAAAGGGGAGAAGAAATGGTTTTACACACACATTCATTTGGTCTCTCTCTCCCTCACCTCTACTTGTTCTTAGCTCGCTAGGAAAGCTACCAAGGAGAGCTTGTCTCCTAGGAAGAAGAGACATCTTGGTAAATCTCTATGGAGTGTTCTTCCTTGTTCAAGTTCTTATTTCTTATATGTTGCTTAGTGTATGAACTAGAGCATAGTCATGATCATGTTCATGTTGATACATATGAACTAGAGCCTAGTTCATATGATCAGTTCATAGCTTGTTCATCCCTGTTCTTCATCATTCATATGTTCTATAGGATTAGAGTCTCGAAGGAGAGTGGGGTAACGGTTCGATGTTCTTTCGGGTTTGCCTATGTTCTAGCTCGTCCATCCGCAGGGTGGGAGTCCTGGGGGAGCATAGGTAGTTCCTTAGTATGTGGGCATGGTGTCCGGATACGAGGGGGCCTTCGAATATGACGGCATGCCACGGTTGAGGGGTAGGCGGCGGGTGGTGACAGCCACTGTCCGTCCTTTGTAATCCCCACGTCCGTATGTCGTGTAGGAGTTCGTAAATGCCTCTATCGGGCCGGCCGACCAGCCGCGGGGTCTCCTGTTACCTTAGGCTCGACTTGCCTCTAACCCCGTATAACATGTGAGTTAGCTAACCTACGCTTAGCGGATACGACCAACCGGTTCCGTAGATTTATTCTTTATTCTTTCCGTTTCTTTTATTCCTTATTTCTCTTTATCCTTGAGTGAAGACCAAGTGTGTGTCCACTATCCTCAAATTACCGTTTATCTTACCCCCGCATAGCATTACGGCTTATTTCGATGATGTGAAGTACCATATCCATGTGCTAGAGCTATTTTACACCATGCCTTCCTTTGGGAAAATATAAATCACGATACCCTGAAATACTTCCGGGTGAAATGCTACAATGATAGATCCGTGCTCTTGCGGATATTATCTTTAGAACACGACTATCAACCCTGGCGTTTCTTGGCGTGACCACTAGGATGTAACAATTCTAGTGATTGCGTTAAGAAATGCCAACAGTGTGCTGCACAATGTCCATGTCGCCCTGAACAAGGTTGTGGTACTCAGCTTCCAGGTACATAGTGTGGTGTGAAGTTCTTGGTCATTGAACTATTACTCGATGGCATGCTAGATGCGATTGGCGGTGGGGCGAGGCACACGAACGACAGTGAGGACCTCTTTTGCAACAAAGTTGTAGATCCAACTGAGGATGCATTGGTCCTAGATGTGCTAGTCACCATTGTGTTGCTAATCAGTGGTCGGCGAAATGGAGGTGTTCAGTGAGGATGAATTTCCCAATGAAGGCATTGAAAAAGATGTGCCACTCAGAGTAGTTTTGCTCGATGGGAATATGCAATTTGGTGTTGACCGTCTGAAGAACAATAGTCAGAGGAGTAGTGATAGCGGGGAGCGATCTGGTGTAGGAGTCGTTGGAGGTGGAGGAGCATGGGATCCGCCGTTGGTGACATCGGCATCGAAGAGGGGCTTGTCATCGACACCATCCACGGCAGCGAGAAGCTCAAAGTGGGAGAGGTCAAGTCAGCGGAGAAGAGAGGTGGAGTTGAGATTATGCTGGCTGCGGCATGCGCGGCGAGCACAACGAGTGCGAGCAAGGAGAGCAGGTGACCGGGATGGCTAAGCTGACGCACGCTTAGTCTCAGTTTCGTCTTCAACAAGGTAACTCCTTCCTTGCATCTTGCTCATGGATCTCCCTGATCTCTCTTTTAGCTCTGGGATCGTCCACCCAGGAGCTCATTCATCCTTGTGACGTTGCAAGTTTCGTTTACCCCATGATTCTGTTAGGTTCCTGCTGTAGGCTGACCTTGGTGGAACTGCGGCTCATTTCTTTGTCTCCCAACTCGGGGATCGAACTTTCAAATTTGTTGTCTCCTCTAAGAAGGTGGGCCTTTTCATTGCTTCATTACAATTTTCTTTGCATGTGATTCGTTCAAAGTGTTCTTCTTTCTCTGGAGCAATGGTGGTCCTAACTGGCGTCTCGAATACAAGCGCTTCATCCTTGAAGAGGAGCAGTCCTGGTCCTCCCAGAAGAATCGTCGTCTCTCCCTTGTTGATATTCTTCATGCTCCCCTACCTCCCAAGCCCAATATCAACCTGCCTTCCTCTTCTTCTTTAGTCGATGTTCTTTCTGGTGCAAATTCTATTCCTTTGGGGAATAATCGTTTCGTTGCGCATTGCTCCTCTGGTACCATAACTAGGGTCGCGGTTGCATCAACTCCTCTCTCTGGTGCTAATGTGGTCCCGATCGGCGGTGGCCGGAAAGCCCCCTCTTCTGGTCCGGCTACAAATCCGTTTGGTGGTGGCCGGAATCCTGCCCTTACAGGCGCCAATGCGGTCTAACACTGACTAACGCATCTTCCCTAGCTAGGCAGCCGACAGCTAAACCTCTAATGTAGAGTGACAGACGACAGACTAGGCTCTGTTCGCCCTGTCTCTCCAACTCACATTGGAGGGTCAACTGTTGTCAACCTATCAGGTGCCAGCTTGCTTTTTTCCTGGCCACATTGCTTCTGCCTGTCCCAAGTTCAAATTGGACAGGGGACGATAAAATCTTTCTAGGCCCAGTGTCATTGGCAATCTTGCTCAAAACCCGGGCTGGTTCAACCTCGGGCGCTCTGCTCAACCGTCCGCGCCTGAACAGCCGACTTTACTTCGTCTCCCTTTTTTCAATTCATGACTGGCAAGCTATAATCAACTTGGGCGCTGAGCCTACTCAGCCCATTAGCTCCAATGCAGCCCATGTTGCGAATGCTGGAGGAATTTTGGGTGAACTTGACCCCAATTCCTGGCATTTATTCACCTCGGCCTCCTCGTCTTCTCCAATAAACAGTGACCGTCGTGCGTTGTTCAATAAAACCCCACCTCTTCCCCCTCCCAAGCTCGCCATTGCTGCGTTCCAGACCTCAATCACCCACCAGGCGCTGAAGACTCAATGGCATTCCAACGCGCGAATCCGGCCCTGTTCTTGCTGGACTACAGGTGCAGGAGGTCCCTGGTAGGCGCTTCATGACCAGAGCGGTGGCTCCGGTCAAGCCCCTCGCTAGGAACGAGAACTTGGCGATCGTCACTATCGAGCCTCTCCACGGTAATCTGATGCATTTTGTTGTTGTTAGAGGGGCAGTCCGGGATTTCTTGAGAGAAGTAGTGCATATGCCTTACCTTGAAATCCAACCGACTAGTTTGGGGCAAGCCATGGTCAAGCTCAAGCATGCTCATGCACGTGATGCTTTGGTTCAGGATAGTCCGCATATTTTCGATAATGTTCTAGTCACTTTCACCAAGCATGACCGTGGCAGAAATTGGAGAGCAGTTGAATTTAACCATGAGTGTTGGTTGTTGCTTCTTGATTTTCCTAGAGATTACCTTTCAGAGAGAATCATTCATCAGGTAGTTGGGGATTTTGCTTGAGTCTTACTGACACAGCTTGAGGAAGGGGTAGAATCTACTCAGCTAATCAAGGCCAGGGTTTGAGATGTTCAGCAGGTACCTTAGTATGTGGTTCTTGAGGATCCTGACACTATTGATGGTGAAAGTTTCACTGTCCGGTGTGAAGTGCTCAGAGAGAAGTAGCCTCATGAGATGCCACCTCCTAAGGATCTAGCACCTGAAAACAACATCATAGAGCACCCCCTACCTTTTGATTACACTGGTCTGGGGCATCCGGCTTTGGGATTGGGAAATCAGATCCAAGGACAAAACAATGATGAGTGGGATAACTGGCCTCAACAGGATAGCAATGTTGATGACCATCTTGAGGATGCTGAAAATGATGACAATGGTGCATTGAACAATGATCTAGATGAGGCAGAGGACCCTGTTAATGTTTAGCAAGTTGAAACTATTGTCCAAAATAGTGATCAAGAGCTCAACCTCAATCACTCCAATGGATCAGGACCTTGATCCTGTCATCATTAATCCAGTTGAGGATGATCCATTCGGTCATGGTGAACAGGTGCATTATCTGCTTTAGGGTCAGGGAGAGGTATTTTTGGTTAACCCTCTAGATGAGCCTTAGCTGAATCTGAACATGCCTATAAATTAGAATGTCCAACTTGTCCAAGTGGAGCAGCTTAACCCTCAACAGGAGCCCCAACCACAGCAGGGGTCCCCTGAGAACTTCTTGGTTGATGAATTCCCACCAGAACAACTGATGAACTCTGATGAACTTGCTGCAGACTTGAATGCCAGTAATGAACAAGAGTTGCCAGTGGATCAGAACAACCTAGCTATCAGTTCTGTTGAAGCTCAATATGAAGAACCACCACCAGACTTGGGGGTCAGGGATGAGGAAGAAGTGCCCGTGAATGAGAACAACTTGGCTACCTGCTTAGTTGAAGCTCCTATCAATTTTCAAATGCTTGGGCCTCAAACCCAGGAATAGTACAATGGACCCTTCAGCTACTTGGGCCAGCAAATCAACCAGGCCGAGCAACTGCTCTTCCTTGACAATCCTATCTACAACAAGAATGCAGCCCAGTAAGAGATTCCTATGTTGGGTCAGGGACCATTTGAAGAGCCAGTACCAATTGAACTGTTGGGCCAGAATACACCTCAAACCCAGCTTTTCACTGCTCTGCAAAACAATTTTGGCACACAAGACGTTCCAACCAGCTCCAAGCTGCAACTCATTCCTGATGAAAATCAGGTCCTGCAGGCAATGGTGGATGACAACTTTATCCAAGGCACTTCGACTCACTTGGGACTGGGGATGAGATTAAGCGATGATAGTCAAATGGCTCTTGGTCCCAGGCACTCAATGTTGAAGCTACAAGGCTGGCTGCTAAATTCTTTTCCTCAGATAACCCCGCTAACTTGCACATCATTGTCCCAAGAAACTAGTCAAACTTCTTTATTGCTCAGCTCCTGAACCCTAAAAACTTTGACTGGATCAGAAACCTGTTATCCTCTGGGCTCACTTCCTCTATTTATAATTCTGAGTTTGGTTTAGTTGAGCTTTCAATTCCACCCACTTGCCTAGACTTTAACTTGACCTGTCTGGCAGATGTTGTGGGGGAGGGCCAGGAGAACATCAATGGAGGGACAATGGAGCTCCCACCAAAGAAAAGAGCCCAGAAGAGACATGCAGCAACTATTGAAACTAAGGTAAGGAGGAATCAAAGAATCAAGAACAAAAATAAAGGTTTCATGACTAAGGGCTGCAAAGAGAAAAACTACTTTGTTTGCAAAGTCAAACCTCCTACATTGAAAAAGGAGTTACTTAAAAAATTGCAGTCAACTTTTGTAACCTAGATGAAGTTGAGGTCTCTGATGATCTGCTACAGGGTAAAAGAAGGAGATCCTACCCGGTTGCAAGAGCAAGAATTGTCCCAGCCATCTCTGAACCAGAACAGGAGGAAGAAGGAAGGGAACTAAACCAAGTTAGAGCAATTGATGGTGTGGCTACGGGAAATGCAGAACAGGAAACAGAGGCTACCCAAGTTCACAATGATGAGTAAATCAAGGCTGAAGACTGCTCCTTTGGGAGATTGGGGAGGAAAACGTTATGCTTTGCTTTTGTTAAACATTATTTCAGAACCTTGCTCAGTACCTTGTTTAAAGCTACTGGTAATGGCATGTGTGCTAGTATTGTATTGTAGTACCTTAGATAGAGTTGTGTTGACTTTTGCCTATCTGGTTTTAAGGCTTCTTAGGGGTTAGCTTATTGCTGCAAGAACCTATGCTGATTTCTATATTTGTTTATTCATTCTACTTAGTAGTAGTATCCATCATAGGGAGAGAGTGAGGAGAGTCTGGAGGAAGCGCCCGAGCTATCGGGAGTCTCCTCCAAGCTACGCCTCAGTGGATGCGACTTTCTTTGTAAGTAATCATCCGAATTTCCTTTATGGTATTTGTTTCTTAGTTCAAGTATAGCATTTACTTAAGTTGTTCATTGGTTCACCGCCCTTAACCCGGTACTCTAATCAATTTCATCGGGATTCGGATTAAAGTAGTAAGATATAGTGTAGACGTGGTGTTTGGGCTATCACTTATCTGTGATTGCAGCTTGTTCAACGGTTTGTTGTGGTACCTAGTAGGTGGTGACAGCCCTATCTAGGCCTTGATTCCACCACGTTCGGGCAAGTTATTAAAACGTAGGGCTTCTTGTGCTAGGCGGTTTAGCACCCTTCTCATCCCTTTCTGTTGCTAAGCGGTGTAGTGGCCCGAAGTGAACAACCATAGTATCTGCTTTACCTGGCTAGTTTCATAACCATAGGAATCCTCTCTACCCTCAATCATATACCCTTGTGTCATAGGACGACCTTAGTTCTTTGTTAAGTCCACTTCGCGTTCCCTGTGGAATACGATACCTGAAATACTCCCGGTGAAAGCTACAATTGACTACCGTACACTTGCGGTATATCCGTTTGCAACTTGATCTGGTGTCAACACTCTTCTTCTTTGTCAAGAACAAATATATCATTGTCCAACAAGTTTGTCAAACTACTGCTTTTCATGACATTTTTCACTTACCTCTATGTCATGAGTATTTTCATCAATATAGCTTGCTCTCTATAACTATCTGAATCTAGATGAAGGTAATGACATCTGTGGTAATATGTCTGGAGCACAAACATCTTCACTTCTAAAAAAGCTAATGGTCAATTGGTTGGCACAAGGCAAGTTCATCCTGTACATTCTTGGCTACAGAAAACTTATTGTCAAAATAAAAAAAAAAAGCTCTTCTTCTGGCTACAATTTAAAGAAAGCCTGAGCACTAGAGAACTCTTGAGAAGGAAAAGAATGACTCTGGGTGATTATACCTGTGTGCTTTGTAGTCATTTAGTGGAAGATGATTTGATTCACTTATTTTTAGACCGCCCTTTCTTTGTCTCCTATTGTGCAACACTGAGGCTTCATTCAGAATGCTCATGATCCATTTGGGACTTTGGAATCTTTCAGAAATCAGCTGCACCTACAATTTTCTATGTAGATCATTGTAGCAATGTGTTGGGCAATATGGACAGTTAGGAAGATGCAATTTTCAGACAAGTACCTCCCTCCATTCCGCACTGCAAAGCAATCTTCAGAAAGGGAATTTGCAGATTATTCTGGAAATTTGCTCAGATTATTCTTTGAGCAAAGCATATTTTAGTCCCCCAATTGTCTCAATGAATAGAAGCTTATGTGTAATTCTTTTAATTTTCTTTTACACTTTCTTTGTATCATAAGACTTTTTTTGTAAGTTTTACCCATGTTTAATAAAAGCACAGTAGGGGCCCCTCCCCTCCTGTTTTCATAAAAAAAATGTGCTTTGATGTGCACCTATACTCAACAGAGAGGAAAGGGGAACGTGCTCTAGGCACCAATCAACTTTTGATGAACAAGCGTGTTGTCACTCCATACAGTGCCAATAGTGAACCACCTTGAGCCAACACAATCATAGAAAAGGTGCTCCAAAGTTCTTCAACAGTTCCGTGAATGGAAAGAGGACACCATTACCATTATACGTACCCTTCTTGTAGGAACTTCTTTATACGCCTTAGCATATTTCTAGTGTTAAGTGGGTCATTCATTAGAAGCCAAATGAATAATTTAATTCTCGACATATACTGTGACTTCAAAATCCAAATAATATTCTGAGGTGGCCTCACTGCAGCAAAACTGGTGCTGACGATAAAACACGTGCGTAGTATGGATGAAATCTCCACATGAAAGACCAGGCGTCATCATTTCCCTTAGTGCAAACCAACCACTTCGTGCAACCATGCAAACTTCTAATTTAAGCCACACGATGTTAATCCAAGGGGACACAGTGGGGAGGTGGGAGGGGGATTTGTAAAAGTGTGATTAAGAGCGGACGGTTAAACACAAAATTATCGAATTCCCTTGTGACCCTTGGATCAACATCATGTGGCTCAGATTAGAAGTTTACATGGTTGCATGGAGAAGTTAGTTTACACCTGATACGTTGCCCTCTAAGAGATCATCCTCTAACAACAAAATTTCGTTACGCTTGTCATTGGAATTCTAAGATCAAGTAGATTTGCCCTTTTAGCTTCAAGAGTAGATTGGTTTTATAAGAGACAAAAATATAAACAGAACAAAAAGATATAGACATGCCTTTATGCGTGTCACACATACTATGAGCTACGCTGGCAGGAACACACGGGATTCGCTCACTCACAGTAAGCTGCACGCGCTCTGCAAGCGGCCGGCCAGCAGTGGATCACGCCGCACGGCCACCGGTCGGGCCGCGCCGTCCCTGTCCGCCACATGCTTCTACAGGTGGGGGAGAGGTCGGGGCGAGCCACCGCTCCTCGAGGAGAGCGCAGGCCGCTCCGCCGGTGGTCCTCGCGCGGGGATCGAGCGCATTGGGCGCGGGATACAGGATGCGCCGGCGGGACAGCGCAGCGGCCGAGACTCAGAATCTCCGCATCTAAACCCTAAACCCTAAACCCTCACGGCAGCCGGGAGCGGAGCCGGCCGGGCGCAGGGAGGAGCCGGGGCCGGGGCGCGGTCCGCGGGGTGGCGGCGCTAGCGCTGGGCTGCACGGTGGCGCGGGGCGAGCTAGCGGCAGCGGCGGCGCGTGTCGGTGCGACCGGAGCACGGGAGCAGGGGCGCGCGCGGGTGGGTGGGGATAGGGTTTGGGTACCGGGTGGGCCGGCGCGCATGGGTGGCTGGGGATAGGGTTCGGCTGCCGGGGGGCCGGCTGGGCCACTTCATCCATGTTTTTTTAATCCCTTTGCCGAGTGCCAGCGTATGGCACTCGACAAAGACAGCTTCTTTGCCGAGTGCTAGAGCCTGGCACTGGGCGAAGAACCTCTTTGCCTAGTGTAATGCAAGGCACTAGGCAAATTAATTTTTTTGAATTTGGATTTCAAATTTTTATGTAGGCTCTACATAGTGTATAAAAGAACATGTTTGAATCTGGTGGCTTTTTATAACTTTATGCTATATTTCTTGAATTAATTTTGTTTACTTGCATTTTCTCTGGAAAAGTAAATTTGAACTGCACGTGCATTAAATAATGAAATGTAGCCATTCCAAAAATGATATTCATGTTGGAGAGTGTGTTTTGAGACCGTATTTAGGGACTCACCTAAAAATTTAAACGCCTTTTTCACGGAACACGGCAACCCGTTTGTGGTAGGACTGTTTTAAAATTATATAAAATCCGAACGAAGTCCGAAAATAATGAAACTTGGCGGGGCATCGTGTTATGGCATGTAGAGGCTATGATAAAAAATTTGAGAAGATTTCGAGCAAGTTGCGACGTCGGATGCCTAAAATCTAGACATCTCCGCATGTGGAGATGTCTGTGTTTTAGACATTTGACATTGCAACTTGCTCGAAACTTTCTCAAATTTTTATCATAGCCTCTAATGCGATAACATGACACCCCGACAAGTTTCGTCTTTTTTGGACTTTGTTCGGATTTTATATAATTTAAAAACAATCCGGTCGCAAACGGGTCGCTATGTTCCACGGAAAAGGCATTCAAATTTTTGTGTGAATCCCTGGATACGGTCTCAAAACACACTCTACAACATGAATATCATTTTTGGAACGGCTATATTTCATTATTTCATGCACCTGCAGCTCAAAATTACATTTTTAGAAAAAAATGCACGTAAACAAAATTAATTCAAAAATATAGCACAAAGTTATAAAGAGCCACCAAATTCAAACATGTTATTTTATACACTATGGAAGGCCTACACAAAAAGTTTGAAATCAAAATTCAAAAAAAAATTAAAAAAATCTTTGCCTAGTGCCTTGCATTACACTAGGCAAAGAGGTTCTTTGCCTAGTGCGATGCTCTAGCACTCGGCAAAGAAGTTGTCTTTGTTGAGTGTTTGTCCCTAGCACTAGGCAAAGACCCTCTTTGCCGAATGCCAGAGCCTGGCACTAGGCAAAGATTTTTTTAATCTTTTTTTTAAACTGACGCCGTCGGTTGCGGGAGGCATCGACTAACGGCCTTTGCCGAGTGCCGTGCTTCGCCGAGTGCAAGGCACTCTATGGCACTCGGCAAAGGCCTTCTTTGCCGAGTGCCCCCAGCTGCAACACTAGGCAAAGAGGGTCTTCGCTGAGTGCTCGTGTTTTGGCACTAGACAAAATCCTGGACACTAGACAAAGATTGCTTCTCCAGTACTGCTGCAAGCGGCCGGCCAGCAGTGGGTCACGCTGGCAGCGTAACATGGAGACGGGGACGGACGGGTAGCTAGCTGGTGAATGTGCAGGGAATTAAAGCTGAACTTGCTTTAAGCTAGCTTACTGTGAGTCTACTTTTTCGAACAAGTCTTAGACCATCTTCGATAGAAATCTGACTAGAACCATACTCTACTTTTTGGTGTCAGGGAAACAAATAATAAATCTACAAAATTAGTGATCAGTATATTATTTTAGGACATCATTTTATATAGGTCAGTATGGTGCACAGAAACCTCTTCATCAGAAATCCACAATGGAAGGACCATCGTGCATGTTTAAGTAATTTTTACTGCTTGATTGACTGGTTGTGTATGGAGACTCGCAAAGGCCTCTTAATTTTTTTTTGAAACACGCAAAGGCCTCTTAATTACTTATGAGGCTCATGTTCTGTGCGCTGTTACGTGTTAATTACCTCCTTATTTTCTTTGAGGCCCTTATGTTCACATTCGTTGTGCTAAGTTTTGTGTCCATTGAAATCGTGGCAATATTGTTAAAGCATCTCCAATAACTTTGTAAATCCACTTGGTATTCTATTTTTTAGGCAAAAACTCAAAAACACCTCTCCAACAACTCCCTAAATCCACTTGGTATTTTCCCAACTTGGAAAAAAGTAGCCTCCGAGCGCGTATATTCCCGCGTGCGTATCGCGTGCGTACCGCTGCCCCGCTCGGCCCCGCTGCCTCATCGTCTCCAAGTCCAGCGCCCCTCAGTATAAACTTTGTGAATGCAATCATTTACCTTTGGTCTAAAGAACTCTTCGGAGAACAAAGGGCATTTAGATACATGTGTAAACGTAATTGTTCACTAACTTATCCTTGAGACGTGAGAATTATATTCTTTTAGAGCGTGAAAAAATTACAATAGCTATCTATACCCTTGGCATCCTTGAGTGGACAAAAACATTATTAGATACGGCCAAGGACAAACATAGTAGTTGATGTTTTCTTTTTCATACAGGAATTATATTAAATTATATCTAAGTACATCATCACGTTACAAAGCACCAGGAACTTTTCTTCATTTACATTGTACTCACACTTCGTATAGTTCGCAAACCTATTTGACGATTCATATGGATGTATAGATAAACACTCACCAAAAAGAGCTACGAACAAGTACCCATTGAATGGCAGCCAACATTTCTGTAGGCGGAGTTGAGCATAAACTTCTTTTTTCTCGTGTCTTTATTCTTCTTCTGTCACCTAAGAATAAGGAAAATTGTTTTGGATCTTCCCAACTCAATACCAGTAATCCATGTCAAAAAAAACTCAATACTAGTAATCGGCTTATTAACGAGTAGACTTATTCTCTCCGTCTTAATGTCGCCATCAAGAAACCTAATTCTCCATGCCTTCATGCCGAGGAAGTTCTTGACGCCCTCATCTTCATCAGAGTCATCTTGGAGAAACCAAATCAACCCTACCTCCTTGTCATGACTTAAAGAAGAGGAAGAAGACAAGTCTTCAATAAAATAAACTAGCGTGAAGAGACCCTAACCCTAAAAGGACTCGATCTACTTAGAAAAACAATTATTCGAGAGATAATACCCACTCCCTTCAATCTCCGACAAGATTACAAGGGAAAAGGAAGAGGGGGCAGCGATAGTGGAGGCAAGACCCGTGACAGTGGCGGCGGCCTCGGCTGGACGAGCAAGAGATCCCTCAAGAAACTCATATAACTTGCTCAGCTGTTGATGACGCCAAATGATTAATGGGTATACGTGTGTGATGCAGGTGAGTTCTGTTAGTTTAGATTTGCTTTCATGTAATCCTGTTATGAACATTAGTTAGTTTGTTTGGTAAGACACGAAGAATCTTAGGCGATCTAGAGATATGCATGGATCACGCTAGGACCACGCACTGGTGTGTGGCCCCGTTGTGGCGTCATCTGCATGTCCCACCTACGTTCCGGAAATAACAAGCGATGGTTGGGGCGCCGTATCGACGGGGTGGAAGGCCTCGAGCCTATATGTACCGAACACAAGCTAAAGGCATGGTTTACGCCATGTTGGGCAAAAGATTGTCTCGTGTCTATTTTAGTTCACACCTAGTGTTCTAGTCATCGCGATCACCACGTTTAGGTGTCACGCCATCGCCGAGCTTGCTCACGCGAGTTTGGTTCCAACATCTAGTATCAGAGATGGTGGATGTTCTATAGTGGTTCTGTAAGCCTGCGTCGAGAACTTGCGAGGAAGAAGTACATGATTCCACAAAGAATGTCGGTGGTGAATGTGGGTGACATGAAGCTAGGATCAAGCGCGACGTTGAGCTGTGTGAAGTAGAATTCCCTGGTATGGTCGATGCTAACCTGCTCAAGTTATGCGGAGTGGGCAATGTTGATGCAGATCAACTATGAAGCCATGGAGATCAGGGAGGCGATCGATCTAGGCACCAACCGTAAGCGGTCAGAGGACCGGGAAGCGATGGGTGCGCTGATGCGTTCGGTGCCCAAGGAGATGTGGGGAACTCTTGGTGTGAAGAGGATGATTAAGGAGGCTTGGGAGTCTGTTAAGATCATGAGGGTTGGTGCTGATCGTGTCAAGGAAGTCAGTGTCCAGAAGCTGCTCAAGGAATTCAAGATCATCGAGTTCAAGGAGGGTGAGAGCATGGAAGACTTTGGCATGAGGATCACCAATCTCCAAGCGAATCTCAAATTCCTCTGTGAGACCCTTGATGATTCTCGTATTGTCAAGAAATTTCTTCGTGTAGCACCGTCGTGTCTCAGTCAGATTGTAGTTTCCATTGAGATGTTTTGCGATGTCAAGAATATGATAGTTGAAGAGATGGTGGGACGACTGCGTGTTGCTGAGGACCGGCGCGTCGACAAGGTGGAGGAAGTCACTGACAAGGCCGGCAAGTTGTTACATGCTAAAGAATTTTGGCTTGAAAAAACATAAACATCGTTTTCAATCTAATCAGGAGGAGGTAGCCGTGGTGGCAGTCAGGCAAGAGGCAAGGCACCATATCGATCTGATGTTGTGGCGTCAGGGAAGACTAGTGTTGTCAAACTCACCTTTGAAGGCACACCGAGGAGAAAAGGAAGATGCCGCAATTGTGGCATCTATGGCCACTGAGTAGAAGACTACAAGTGACCAAACAAACAGAAGGAGTAGAAGCGCAAGGAGGCCAATGTTGCTGTGGGTGGGGCTAAGCATAATGCAGCCTTGGTCCTGGTAGTACCAAGCGATGTCATAGAAACTCTAGTAGAGGTGGTTCATCTCTCTGAAGAAAAGGTGGTACCAATGCAATGTCCTGATGGTGTGTGGGTGCTAGACACAGGAACCAGCAATCACAAGACCGGCTCCCGTGCATCACTCACTCATCTGAATGAAGGCATCAAGGGGACAGTTTGCTTTGGTGACAGCTCCAGCGTGGAGATACATGGAATTGGGTCCATGGTGGTGCAAGGATGACATCAGCAACATAAGGTACTTACTCACATTTATTATATCCCTAATTAAGCTTAAGAGTAATATTGTCAATCTAGGCCAATTAGAGGAGAAGGGGTTTGAGGTGTAATTCAAGAATGGTAGATGCAGTGTGTTTGATTAGGGAGGATAGGCTTTGCTTATTTCAGCCCCTAGAGCTTCAAATTGTCTTTACATACACAAGTTCAGTATAGTGTGACTTGTTGTTCTGTTAAGGAAGCTTGATGATGATGCTTGGAAGTGTCATGCTAGGTTTGGACACCTAAATTTTAGATCTCTCAGTGAACTTGGTAGAAAAGTAATGGTGTTAGGTATGCTAACTGTTGATAGAGTGGAGCAGGTCTGTGATGGATGTACTTTGGGGAAACAGCATAGAGCTCCATTCCCAAGCAATATAGAGCTAGCAATGGACTTGAATTATTTCACATTGATCTCTATCGCCAAATAACTCCACAACCCCGGGCGGAAAGTCATATTTCTTGTTAGTTGTTGATGACCACAACAGATACATATGGGTGGAGATGTTGAAGTCTAAAGGTGAAGCATTGTCCTATTTCAAGAAGGTGAAGACAAGGGCAGAAACTGAACTTGACAGGAAGCTCAAGGCAATTAGAACTGACATAGGTGGTGAGTTCAACTCTACTCAGTTCAATATTTTCTGCAATGAGTATGGAATCAATCACTTTACCACTACACCATATACTCCTCAACAAAATGGGGTGGTAGAAAGAAGGAATCAAACTGTGGTGGAGATGGCAAGGTGTATGATGAAAAGCAAGAATGTTCTAGCTTGCTATTGGGGAGAAGCTGGTATGACCATTGTCTATGTTCTAAATAGATCCCCAACTAGAAGCCTAAATGGTGTTACACCATATGAAGCATGGCATGGCAAGAAGCCTAGAGTGGAGCACATGAAGATTTTTGGTTGCATTGGGCATGTGAAGAGAGTTGGACCAGGGATCAATAAGCTTTCTAACATATCCCAGAAGATGGTTTTTATTGAGTATGAGGATTGCACAAAAGGATATAGTAGCATGCTTGAACCTAGGTCAAAGACATTGCATAGCAGTAGGGATGTGATTTTGAAGAGAATTAGTCATGGGATTGGAACACTCATGGAGTGTTTCAAAACCAGCCTGAACATTTTGTTGTTGAGTATCTCATTACTGACGGTGGTCCAACAATAGGAGAACAGGCACCAGTTTCAGCTCCTGCTAGCCTTGGTATGGGCTCTCCTGCTCAAGATCAGTTCCAGCCATCGCCGGCTCAGTCCTTGGGACAGTCAAGCCCACACATACACCTGTTGGCGGTCCTTATCGACGATTTTACACTGCCAATTAAAGATAAAAAAGGGTGAATTATCTATTTCTACACGCATATACTTTTATGACTAACCCAATTCCACATGCACTAGGAAAAATACTGTTGTTGCAGGAATTAATAAAAAGTGCAGGAATTATATAACAAAAAGGCGCTTTCTGGAAAGCGCCAAACCAACCCAATAGAAGAAAGGCCACCTCGGGACCAGAATGGGCCGAAACACCACATCACCACGGCCCAGGCCCAGAGCACAACCGACCTAATGAAGTCGGTCAGGGGGCGGCGTCGCCTAGGCGTGCGCGCGCCACCCCCCTGGCACGTGGGCCCGGCTGGCTGGAGGTGGAACATTCAGTGCTGGGGAGGGCGGTGTGCTGGTGCACCTTCCATTTTGGCACCCGAACCGACCTCCCCACACTATAAGAGGGGAGAAGAAATCATTTTCACAACACACATCATTTGGAGCCTCTCTCTCTCACCTACACACTTGTTCATTAGCTTAGTACTACTAGTGTTGGAGCAAGAAAAGCTACCAAGGAGAGCTTGTATCCTAGGAAGAAGAGATACCTCTTGGTAATCATCTATGGAGTGTTCTTCCTTAGTCAAGCTCTTATTCTTTATATATAGCTTAGCATATGAACTAGAGCATAGTCTTGATCATGTTCATCTTGATATATATGAACTAGAGCAAAGTTCATATGATCAATTCATAGCATGTTCATCCCTATTCTTCATCGTTCATGTGTTCTATAGGATTAGAGTCCACGATGAGAATGGAGTGATGGTTCGATGTTCTTTCGAGTTTTCCTATGTTCTAGCTCGTCCATCCGTAGGGTGGGAGTCCTGGGGGAGCATAGGTAGTTCTCCAGTATGCGGACGTGGTGTCCGGATATGAGGGAGCCTTCGAATATGACGGCATGCCACGGTTGAGGGGTAGGCGGCAGGTGGTGACAGCCCTGTCCATCCCTCGTAATCCCCCACGTCCGCGTGTCGTGTAGGAGTTTGTAGATGCCTCTATCGGCTGGCAGACCAGCTACGGGGGTCTCCCTATTACTCTAGGCTCTGACTCGTCTCTAGTTTTGTATAACGTATGACTTAGCTGTTCTATGCATAGTTGTATACGACCAACCTGCTCCATGTAGATTTATTCATTATTCTTTCCGTTACTTTTATTCCTTATTTCTCTTTATCCTTGAGTTTGGCCCAAGTGTGTGTCCACTATCCTCAAATTATCGTTTATCTTACCCCTGCATAGCACTAAGGCTCATTTCAATTGTATGATGTTCCATATCCATGTGCTAGAAGTATTTTACACCATGCCTGTGGAGGTATAAACTCCATATACCCTCACGGCCTAGTTTGGGACGACGCTGTCACCGGGTCGGCCCATCAAGCTTCAAGTCCGATCGGCCCAGCTGGGCCGGACGACCTAAAACGGGCAAGATTATCAAAGATCGACAAGGAGGACAAGACCTAGCTGAGATAGGAAAGTTTAGACTTATAAAGCATGTAAACTTAGTACCAGATAGGCTAGATCCGACTTGTAACCTTGCTCCCCGTAATATATAAGGAGAGCAAGGACCCCCGTGCCAGGGGACAGAATCTGGCATAACGCACAGACTCACACATCCACATCATAATCGAAACAGAGAGCAGGACTAGGGTTTTACGCATCCTTGCGGCCTGAACCTGGGTAAACCTCGTGTGATTGTCCTCTGTTTACATCTTGCTTGCAATCTCGTGCGCCTTCCGCCAATCCATTACCGGTCAGGGCATACCCCTGGTCGGACTATCGCCGATATTTCGTCGACAGTGGCGCGCCAGGTAGGGGGTGCGCACCGAGGTTTCACGTCAAACAAGATGGTTTCCTTCCCGGCTTCCATGACTTTCGAAGCCGGCCTCACCTTCAACTTCGGAACGTTCACCTGGACTTCCAACTCAGCAACTTCTACTACCACTCTCACGCCTCCGGCTATCACGCCAACAATGGCACCAACAATGGTGGCTGCACCAAACCAGATCCAACTCATCCCGACGACAACCGTTGTAGTCCCAACCAATCCACCGCTGATAGTTGACGGCACGGCGTCAACACCTCCGATCGGTCCAAATCCTTCACAAAGGAGGCATGTCAGCAACACGGATCTACTCCGCTTGATCCATCAACAAGACATGAGGTTGACCGAAACCCATGCCAATTTTGAGTCGCTCCGACGACGCGTCAGGCGCGATCTGCAGCTCGCGCGACAGCAACATGTTCCCAACTCGTCAATACAGAGTCAACGCAATCGTCGCAGGGTCACTTTTGGGCGTGGCGGACGACCACGTTCGCAGTCAATAGATCTACGGCGCCGCATTCATGCAAATCCTCGTGTCGATCGTACACAACAAAGTAGTGGAAGAAACTCGCAGTGGCTCCGACCACGACCGGCCATTGTTCATAGTGGTCGGAGAGGCCAACCAAGCAGCATACGACAGAGAATCCTGGCCGATATCAAAGATCTGAGAGAGAGGACTTCGCAACAGGCCTCACGGAACAACAGCAGTCCAGCCCCAACAACACAAACCGCTCAGCAAGGCGTATCAGATCGGAGTTACGTGTCAACAGTTCAGCGCAGGAACGCACGCCGCAACGAAAGCGCGCGCGCCGGCCGAGAGATTCGACGATCTGGTCGGAACCCACCAACTGCGCCTACTACGGCGGCACAGCAAGAACAATCTCCACAAAACAACACATCCAACGCCCGGTTGTTTGCAAAACATACCGAGCTAGCCGCCGCCCTTCGCCGTGGTGACCAATCCCAAAGGGATGAACACGAAAGGAAAGGCGACGGCAAGAGATTTTAACTGCCATGGCAACGTCAAACGCAACAGAACAAAGGTCGGAACGACCGCACGTACGTTCAACTCAGTCTCCCTCAATGACAAAGGCGTCGGCTCACAGGGCCAGGGCGCTAGCCGACCGACACCAAGACGTAGAAAGAAAACGAAGGGAAGAGCATCAAAAACACATGACAGCAATCAGAGAGAATCGCCGCAGTTTCGGCATGAACCTATTAAGGGAAGACACGAGGGATTCACCCAACATAGATGAGCCTCGTTGTTGTACCCAACCCATACAGACGACCACGGTATACAAACGTGCTCGGAGTCCTCCTCCCGGACGGACGGTCCCAAGTGTCCAAACAAACCGTAATGGTTTCATTACCCCGTTCTTGGACAACTTGTTAACTCGGGAACCTAACTGGAGGCTCCCCAGTCCAACACCTCCTAAGGACGGAATACCGCCGCACACCGAGCATGTATTTCCTAATCCTACTAATCTGGCCAACCTACGGCGCATCAGAACAGTCCGATCACCAGGGCGCAAAACATCAGAAGGGATGTTCATCAATGGCGAATGGTACGAAGTGGTGCAAAAGGGAAGCCAATTTGAGAAAAACTCAAGCTCCTTAGACTCTTTCACAGATGTACCTTTTCCAAAAAAGGACAATTTCAATACCACTCGGAACGGAATAAGTATCTCCGACCATGCCCGACGCCGAGATGACCAAGCCCTGGATGATGACGATCTACTGCTCTGTACCGAAGAAGACCCAGTCATGATTCACGACTTGGAAGAAGGAGAAGCAGAGCCGGAAAATTGAAAGAACAAGAGAAGCATCCTTCTCTTTTATCAAACAAGTTATTTTCTTAGGCAATTTCCTTTTTACATACGTTCAAGTTAGCGTTGGTCGTACACATCATTGTAAGTCATTCCAATGACAAAAGCAATCTAATGTGTACGATTTCATAATGAGAAGTCAAGTTTTTTGTGTCAACACTTGAGCACATGAATTTTTCTTGCCCATTCAAAGGAAAATCATTCCTCAAAATAGACACATCACGACATTCTCTGACGCAACGAACAAAGGGCTCTAAGCCCCAAATATAAAATCCTACGGTATGAACATGGTACAATCATGAAACAGGATCAAAAAATCAAAAAAAAAGAGATAAGTAAAAGGAATCTCGAAGGATTCCGACACAAGACACATCTCAAAAGATCCAATTCTTCCATTAAAGATATAAATTTTTTTAACAAACGGGGGACTGATTGCATCTAAACAATCTAGTCATCCCCGAAGAGCTTGCCGACCACTAGGTCGACAGGAGTCGCGGCGACAACAGCCTCCGCCGCCCCGGCGAACTCGACGGCGCCGCCCTCCATGGCATCATGCGCCGCCACCGACAGCTCCATGCCACGGACGTCGACACCGGAGATGGCATCGACGGTGGCATAGGCGGCGGAGGCACCATGGCGGACGCCATGAAGCCCCACAGTGGCCACCTGACCGGGGATCGCCGCCAGCCGCGCGACCACGTCACCACCCTGGGCGTTCACCGCGTCCACCGCGGTATGCGCGGCCTCCTGCAGCTGCTCCAGCTGCTCCGTCAGCTCTGCAAAAACAGAGTAAAAAATTAAAACATCAAGACGAGCACAATTCAGGGAATAGGACCAAATAAAAATTGGTACTTACCGCCGACCCTGATGTCGGCAGCCTCACGCTGCCGAAGTAGCATGTCCACCTGGACCTTGCGGGCCAGCCTTTCATCCGCCGCCTCATTGACGGCGGCGTTGGCGTCGGCGTCGAAGTCGGCGGCCCGCTGCTTCTCCGCCTCCAGCTCCTCCTGGGCGGAGGAGAGTGCCTTCAGGAACAAGTCGGCGTTCGCCTCCGCCTGCCCCAGTTGCTTGGTGGCCTCTGAATAGAGGTCCCTGACGTGCTGCAGCTCCACCCTACAGCGGTTGAGCGCAGACGCCAGGGAGTTCGCTGAAACGCTGCTCAGCGAACGCGGCGTGGAGACACTGGCGGTCGTCGCCGCCTCTTCCGCCGCCGCCTCCTCCACCACGACGGGAGCCGCCTGCTCCGCCGCAGCAATGGCAGCTCTGGCCTCCACGACCGGAGCCACCTGCTCGGGGGCCGCAGCCCCCGGTACATCCCTCTACTCCTCCGCCGCCCTTCTCGCTGCCTCGGCGGCGCCCGCAGCGGAGGTGCCTGCCGCACCTCCAATGGTCAGGAGGGTGTACCTACATTGTGAACGAAAAATAGCGGTTACACCAAAAGAAGAAAACCCCAAGATTAATCAAGGAAAAACTCCAATCCAAGCTCACCTCCTCCGCGGCCTCACCTCCCGAGGGAGTTCACGACTCCTCCTCCTCCGCCGGCGCTTACCATGACGGCGGTCCATCTAGATGGCGGCGACGAGCAAATGCAATCTAAAACCCTAAATTTTGAGGGCAGAAGGAGAGGAGCAAGAACAGAGAATGCGCTGCGGATAGAGAAGTTCTCAGCGCAGGCGCCAATTTATAGAGAGATCGGAGGACTCGAGAAGGCAACCGACGGGATCGTGGGTAATCAAAACCCCGCGGCCCTCTCATTCCCCAAGAGCACGAAGCGACGAAAAATCGCTCCACTAACACGATATGCATTTATACGTTTCCCTCGCATCGGGAACCCCCCGCGCGCTCGCTGACTCGCGTCGTCAGGTAGTTGGAGCGATTGAGTCACTGACATCTCGATCCCACGCCAACAAAGAGAATTGACCTGACCGGAGTCCAAAAGTACACACCAGATGGACGTGACAGGTCGGTTGCTGATGTACGGTTGCATCAGCAAGCGAATATTTTTTGCTCCACACGCGATCGTGACGTGACACAATGGACGAAAGATAAGTATCCAACATCTCTAATAAATTTTCTATTTTATTCATCCATCCACTTCAAAAGACTACACTTTGGAAAAACCAGTTTTTCACAAATCTTTTTCTCAAACACGAAGCAAGCCGAGAACGCACCGTCTGGGTCTCACTCGCTACGTGTTAACGGCACCACGCTCAAACAACACGAGAATGCGCCGGCCATCGCTCCCAAAGGAAAAGGGCTCCAAACACTCCGGCCGTCTTTGTTTGTTTAGGATCATCTAATCCCTAAGGCCTGGTCGGCTCTTGAAGGAGAAAGAGACTAGTGTTGCTGGCAATTTTTTCTTCTAAATCTGTAACAAGCATAACTTAGCCTTCTGCATAATAAGAAAATCTTACACACCACATGACCATTCTTTCAGGAACAAAGGCATGATCAAAGTCCACCATGGTAAGACGGTGGCTCACAGCAAAATACAGATAAGTGCTCTCTTAACCTAACATACATGCCTTCACCAATCTTTTTTCACAAAAGATTTCTTTACACGAACTACTTCAAAGTACGTTCGAAAACATCTTTACAAAGCTAAAAAACATCCTCTTTTCTTTGTACCAAATGGCCAAGTACGTCACCCCTCCAACAGAAAACAATCAGCATGCACTGTCTCTGATCAATCCCGCTACGTGTTCACAGCTCCAACGCTATACAACACAGGGATGACAGCGGTCGCTTCCAATGGAAATAGGGCCCTAAGTGATTCGGCAACGCGCTATTCACTATAGGTCATCTACACACCTGAGGACTGATTAACTCTAAGGAGAGGCGATTACCAAAACCATTCTTAAATAATACATCCTGATACAACTTCGTGTCGTAGATTATATCAAATCAATACGATTCAACATACCTCATCAAAACATTCACTCATACCACATTTTCTCTTTGCAGCAACAACTCGAAGAAGTATTCCAACCCGCTGTGACAAAGTTGCAGTATAGCATCAACATTTCAACCCACACAATCCGTCAGCTGAGCTGGGATTTTTTCGCCAATGATACCAGTTATTCTGGCGCACAAATAGCCAAGCTATTTCATGGGTTTAGATTCAAAACCATGGTCTCACAGCCACGCTGGGGACTGAGTTAAGTAGCAAAGCTATTTTAACTTAATCATGACGAAGTCATGGCATGGTTCAAACCGACCAGCCCAAATGAAATTTGGCCTGCTCGGTCTCACTCAAAGAGTGGTCGGAAACACATAAAGCACGATACTATAGCCAGGTCGTCTTTTTTAGACCCTGACATAACGTGTTCCACCTCATCTCAGGCTCGGGGACTACGTGGGCCTACGTCACCTCAGAGGTGACATGGGCTAAATCCTTCTTTTAGAGCTTGCTGCAACATATACTATCTTACAGCAACCTCGGGGACTACGTGGGCCCACGTCATTTGCATGACTCGGCCTGATCCTTTACTTTACAAAAAAAGTTTAGTTCAAAACTAAGCTCAAACGATGAACGATTCTGACATACCATGTGATTACGGGCATCACATACTAACGAGGGCCCACGTCTCCAGATTTGGGACCCTTTCAAATTTCTTTTTTCTTTTCAGGAGCATCATAAATCTTTCGGTCAAACCGAAAACGTCAACCAAGTGAAAGCAAAGAGTGGTCGGAAACACTGGACGGCCCTCCAGCCCTGCTCGGACCACATGTTGAACGTGTGTCCGACCACTATTTCTCACTCAGCCAAACGAAGACGGTGTTTTCCCCTCAAGATCCATGATGCTCGGGGACTAGCTGTGGAGGTATAAACTCCATATACCCTCATGGCCTAGTTTGGGACGACGCGCTGTCACCAGGAAGGCCCATCAAGCTTCAAGTCCGATCGGCCCAGGCTGGTCGGACAGCCTAAAACGGGCAAGATTATCGAAGATCAACAAGGAGGACAAGAACTAGCTGAGATAGGAAAGTTTAGACTTATAAAGCATGTAAACTTAGTACCAGATAGGCTAGATCCGACTTGTAACCTTGCTCCCCGTAATATATAAGGAGAGCAAGGACCCCCGTGCCAGAGGACAGAATCTGGCATAATGCACAGACTCACACATCCACATCATAATCGAAACAGAGAGCAGGACTAGGGTTTTACGCATCCTTGCGGCCTGAACCTGGGTAAACCTCGTGTGATTGTCCTCTGTTTACATCTTGCTTGCAATCTCGTGCGCCTTCCGCCAATCCATTACCGGTCAGGGCATACCCCTGGTCGGACTATCGCCGATATTTCGTCGACAATGCCTTCCTTTGGAAAAATATAAATAACGATACCCTGATATACTTCCGGGTGAAATGCTACAACAATAGATCCATGCGCTTGCGGATATTATCTAAAAGAATACGATCTATCACTTGGCGTTTCTTGGTGTGATCACCAGGATGTAACAATTCTAGTGATTGCACTAAGAAATGCCAACCATGCATTTCTGGCGTCGTCGTCGGGGATAGACCTTTTAACCTATCTCTGATGATTGCGCTAAGAAATGCCAACAACACCATCTAGTGGAAGCTTAGCAACAGTTTTTCGGAATCTGTGGGCTACACCACCTGATGGTCAAGCTGCACATTCAAAAGGAGTACCACTGAGATATAGAACTCTGTCAAATTTATTTGACAACACATATGAGCTGGAGAACTATGGATATAGTGGGGTGTGTCTTCTTGCTTCGCGATGAACCCGCAAGTGCCGAGGATGTGAAAGGTCCCTTGTTTGGTTTTGATAATTGAGTGACAACTTAGGTGGACTAATAGTGTGATCATGAGAATACACATGGGTTTAGTCCACGGGTGAGTGTGAGATGAAGGAGCTTCATTGAATATGTGACATGACATGGAGTCATGTGACCGATGGTGAAGATCGAGATGAGGCTTGGCTCAAGACCGGAGGGTGTGTGAAGGACAAGTCGAGGCAGTGGAGCGATGGACCTAGTGAGGGTGAAGCTCGGGCAAGACTTGGTTCCGATGGACCATGAGGCGGTGAAGAGCAAGCGAGGTCAAGATCGATGGACCGCGAAGGTTGCATGACGATATGAAGTGGATCATATCATCTTGATGATGTGTCGGTGCATGTGTTGCATTGGCACGTCAATGGAAGGCGGTGGAAATGGAAATGCGCAAGGCAAAGGTATGTTATAGGGCATTTCATTTCACCGGTCATGAGGAGTGTAGAGAAGTTGATGACCGGATTTAGAATTGATAGCCGTACTATCAAGAGGGGCAAACTTGTTTGCATCTCGGTCATCTAGTGCCACTTGAGCGATCTAACATTGCGACATGCTAGGATCGAGTGGCGTTGTGAGGTCAAGAGAAAATCCTTTGAAAATATTTGTGAAAATGCTAACACACATGCAAATGGTGTTCGACATATGGTGGTGTTGGCACATTTTCAAAGGTGGCTTTGTTTGTCTTTGTTGTTTGCGGGGCTGAGTTGGGTTTGGGTCCATCTCTCCCTCCCACGCTTTGAAAATAGGTTTGGCACATGGTGTTGGACACATGGTGGTGTTGGCACAGCTAAATAGAATAAAAAAACGAGCAAACTCTAGTGACAACCTTTGTTTTTTGTTAGTAACTAACCCGCGCTTGGCTCCCAGCTTTAAGAGCCCCACGCGTGTAATACCATGAGCAGAAAATGACTACCGAAAGCAGGGAGATCGAATAAACTAAAGAGGAAAACCGTAGCTTAAATGAGTGGTGTAGCTTACACCATCGAATGTCCTCTTGAGCAGAGCCGCAAATGGGTTTCGTAAAAAATTTTGGAGACAACAATGTATACTAGTGATGATGGAGACAAGAAACAGGCCTATTATTGATGGTTGTTAAATATAATCACATAATAACTCTCTGCCAAGCTGTTTGGTGGGGAGAAATATATTTATAACGAAACGTAAATGATAATAAAGCTGCGGACGCGGACCTTAATTACCGGCAGGATATACGTTTGAACTAATTTCATTTACGATTCCGTTACTTAATTTAGAACCAACCAACAAACAGCACACATTCTTTGTGCTTCTTCCTTCGTTCGGTTCCATATGTACACATGTTCCAGAAAGTAAGTGCAAATCTAGGATCTATCAGACTAATAACTATTCTATGAGATTTCCTATTCTATTAGTATTTCATTGCTTACAAAATATAAAGAATTTTAAGTTTGTTCTAAGTCAATCCATTCTAAATTTAATTATGATCATGTTCACATGGATTAAGACTAACGACTAGCTAGTCCTATTTACGGTCGGACTAGTGGACTTACAACTAGACATTACTAGTTGACTAACAGCTAGTGTGTCAGTTGCTGGGATCCCTAGAAACTAATAGCCATCTACTTGTTGATCCTATGAATCCAACAATACCTAAGGTTATAGAAGTAAGAACAAACTATCTACAGTTTGAATGAGCATCACTAAGCCCATTTAAAAAATATTTTCATATTTTTACCCTTTTAGTAGTAGATGTCAGAGATGAACTTTGTTAATTGAACGTAAAAAGCTTCTCCAGAAATGCGGTAATAGGATATACATATTGGGTATATTTCTTAGAACTCTATATTCTGATTATTCACCTTAATTGAATGCATTACACATCCATTACTATAAAAAAGATTTTTGGAAACACATTGTTTTATTGGCATATGTGCTTCTTAATTTTCACACTATCTCAGAATCACTAGGAACTGGGCCCAAGGACATGGTCCGCCAATGAAAAATGATTTTCACAAGCAATGGAAGAAAGCGTTTCGTCCCAAAGCTGTGTCAATAAAATCTTCCATTTCCAAAAAAAAAAATCAAAAAACAAAGGAGTCGCATGTAGTATTTAGAATTTAATGTGACTTAACATATGAATATTCAGCGTAGATTTTTTGTCTTCGAATTTCGAGTAGCTATCGTCATTTTGAAAGAAAGCGAATCGGTTTTCATTTCTTTTTTTTTTTTTTTGGCTTGTATATACTGCCGCCTTTTTTTTTTTGCGAGAAAATATGCTTTTTTTTAGGGAAGAGAAAATATGCTGTAGTTATTAATTTGAATTTTGTTAGAGATGCTCGATGCCTCGATTTATTTAGTTTGTCCTGTTCCTCTTTCGTCTTGTACTAGGCTAGACGCCCCGTTTCTGTGGTTCACTGACTTCCCAGCTTCTTCCCAGGTCGCTTTTGCAGACGGAATCACAGAACGGTACAGTACGTGGTCTGTGTCCTGATTCAGGGACGTCGCTATCCATATGTGTTGTCGAGGCCAGAGCGGGGGTCGGCTGTGTGGATTGTGTGAACTGATGTGCTGTGAACCCCAGCCCCTCTTTGTTTTGAGCGTATTGCGGCTTTACCATGCATATATATCCACGTGAAGGATCTTGAAGCTTCAATCTGCCAGTACCATTTGGACCATTTTAATCACGAGGCAGGAGATCAGATCACTATCATGAACAGATGTAGTACGCAGCAATGGCAATCTTATCCGTTTGTACGTAGTATAGATAGAAGGAATTCAAGGGTACAAACTTCTCCATCCATAAAGTAAGGGCGTGTTCGGACGCCGCACAGCTGCGTCCGTGCTGAAACTGCAGCGTCGAAATTGATCGCCGCACTTTTTGACAAGGTTGGACGGCAAAATTAAACAAGAGAATTTCAGCTTTGAAATTGGCCGCCACACTTTTAGCAAGGTTGGGCGGCAAAGTTATTGAACTGGAGAATCACGACGCTGTTGTGGCATGCCACAACTGCAACAGTGAATCCAACGGTTGCCCAAAGTGCGGCACGGTGTGGCGCAGTGTGGTCACCATCCAAGCACTCCATAAATTTTTATCCGTTATATATTAGATAAATTGTTTCAAAAGTAGGTGTCTGCTGCACCCGTACTTTTACCTAACCCGGAGACTTCCCTACGGTAACAAAAGAAAAGTGCCGATATTTTTCTTCTATAAGACATAATATTAGGATTTGGAAGTATTTAGAAGTGTACCTTATTAGTAATGGTTTCTTTTTGCAATATGTCATGAGTAATTACATCATTGTTGTAGAAAGATATATAAATTGTGGGTCTATTTATTAATATAAACTAGAGCGGGCACAGGCGATGGGGTAGGGCGGCGCGCGGGTAGGAGGCGGAGCGGCGGAGCGGCGGCGCGTCGAGGCAACCAAGGTGCTGGGATTTTTAGATTGGTGTGGGGAAGGTGAGAAGGAAGAAGAAGCGCAGCGGGCTACTCGAGAGGCCTGGTAAATTCTGGCCGGGTACATCTGTAGGAGGGGAAAGGGAAAGAAATAGAAAATGTGATACACAGAGCTACATAGTAAATGGGTATCTGTACCTCTACAGTTGTATTAATCTTTATTAATTGTGGATCTATTATTAAGATATACCCACGTGAAACATGTTGTCAATGAGTCGGTGTCATTGCGCGTAGTTGATGTAATGGTAGTAGTACATATAGGTAGGAAAGGAAAAAGGCCCGCCCTACTAGCTTGTGACATTTGGGAGGCTTAAAATGAGTACCGTGGCAGCCATGTGTTCATATGTTTGGAATAAGCTCGTTGGTCACTTGTTCACACAATCACACCCACATGATATACATATTATTATCTTTCATCTC
This sequence comes from Themeda triandra, assembly GCA_018135685.1. Classification (NCBI taxonomy): domain Eukaryota; kingdom Viridiplantae; phylum Streptophyta; class Magnoliopsida; order Poales; family Poaceae; genus Themeda; species Themeda triandra. The sequence goes on along the minus strand of JAENPR010000393.1, from coordinate 258,264 downwards.
GATCCGTCCATTTGAGCTAATTAACGTCTGTGATTTACCTATCCTTTTATTTATTCTATGCCCTATCTTACTTATACATATATACTTGTAGCAGCTCTAAATGTTATATTTTTCTTCACAAAGAAGTACTCTATCAATCCCAAATTTTAAGTCATTCTAATTTCCTTAGGGAATCAAAGCATCTCAAGTTTAACTAATTTTTTATAATAAAATACTAAATAATAAAATACTAAATTTATTATACCAAACATTACTATTAGATTCTATATTTATTAATTATATTTTCATAGACGTCCAGAGGTGGGCGTGATCGTGAAAAAAATTATATTTTCATAGGATATCTATTTAATGTCTAAGTCTTTGCAATTCCCTCTCTTTATTTTTGGTCAAACTTGAGATATTTTGACTAAAAAAACGTTAGAATGACTTATAATTCGAAGGATCGGAGGGAGTAGATCTATATTATTTTTTGATTCTTTACAAAGAAATAGATCTATATTATTTTCTCAATCCAATATTTTTTTATTTGACAGCCACAAAACTAAGCAATCAAGCATGGAAGGCTAAACAACTACCCCACGTCCCACCCCACTTCTTCGTCTCCGGCAAGCCTTTGTCTTCTTTCACGTTCTTCTCGCTCACGCGTGCGGCACTCGTCCAACACCTAGGCTAGGATGCCCCTGTCCGCTTGATTTTGGGGGCGAGGTGAGCTCGCATCTTAGGCGAATATTCTAGCGTGGGACATCCAGCCTCCTAACCAAACACCATTTGTCCTAGATCAAAGCCATACCATCCCATCCCATCCGTACATCCAAACACTATCTTAGGGCCTCTTTGGTTTCACGCACGCTCCAACTTGCATTGCACCCGTTTGAGATAGGCCCTCCATGACCAGGCTGCTGCCATGCAATTGCTCACCATTTGGTTGCCTGGGCGCATGCAGCATAGCCGAGCGGAGAAGTTGATTGGTTGCCTGGACGCAGGAATAGCCTTGCAGTGCTGCTCTCTCCCTCATGCAGCTTGCACGCCCCGCCCCAATCACACTGGACTGGCCCGATGAAAATGCTTGATTCTTATGTTTCTCTCTAAGCTTGGCTTCAAGGGAAATCTTGCATATGAAAGGGAGGTCCAACAGCTATGCCAACCTACCAGATTGTTGTCCTCGCATGGGGAGTCTGGCTGCGCTCACCATTACCGTGTTGTGCATACTAGTCATTTATTAGTTGTATCAGTTTGATGGCCGTATGTGTGATGATTCGAAATTGTTATGTAGCATCGAAAAAAAAAAAGGACTAGAGTGCAGTGGAGAACAACGACAAAACAAAATCATCTGCATATTTATTAGTTACTAGTTGAGTGTCCGTACGTTGCTATGGGTTTACATAAAATTTCATGACATACATCTACATGGTTAAAAAATATTATGACATGCAACAAAAATTGAAATTGATAATTCCACCGAGTACTAGGACTAGAGTGCAGTGGAGAACAACGACAAAACAAAAATCATCTGCATATTTATTAGTTACTAGTTGAGTGTCCGTACGTAGGCACTGTTGCTATGGGTTTACATAAAATTTCATGACATACATCTACATGGTTAAAAAAATATTATGACATGCAACAAAAATTGAAATTGATAATTCCACCGAGTACAGATAAATATATTGCTAGCAAACATGACATAATATTTCAGTTATGCCCATCAGACTTGCCGAACAAGATATATATAGGGTTTATTAGCACCGTTACATCAATCTAAACAATAGTATCCTATTAAACTTATGTGTGACTGAAGTCATAAGGCGGCACGCAAGTTGCTTTGATAATGTTACAATCTTTTCTACCCACACAGACAACGTATTTTTTCTTCCATTTCACATTGGCTGATTGGCTCTTCTTTCCTCTGACCTCCGGCTTGTCCCATGTGCCGTCACTTTGCTTCCATGGGCTTGTGAAATGCACTCCCAGCCATATGAATGCCAATATTACATTAGCTTCTCTCGTTACGGTCACCAGATTCATTGTACAGTTATAGACGGCTCTGCGCCTAAAATCTCAAGCATGGCAATCAATCCTGCTACCAAGATCGATGGACATTTTAGTTCTCATTCTCAACTGACCATTGCTACTTGATCCAAGCACTCTCTAAAGCCTGCCAATGACACAAAACACTAATTAAGGTTGCATAAAGTGTATGCAATGTACAGAGCAGTTCTCAGCTCCACAAAATTACCAATTTTGGTACAGAGATAGAGACTCCTACGACCAGAGAACTGCAGGAGCTGAGCTATTGCAGGTGGACCGAGACAGCTGGAGTAGATGGATGGCAAGAGGCCGAGTTGAAGAGCAAGCTGCAAGCAGATTGATGACGCTGAGAGAGGCTGGTGGTGCATGTTCCATTTGGTTAACTGGTTATTCATATCTTCTTCTTCTTTTGTGAATGCCCAGCATATATGGTCCTTAATTCCCTAGACACCCTCACCACGCTAGCAATCTGATCGTACAACAAAACTAATCACTACCACGTACGTGAACCTGCTACACAAAACTATTAAATCAAACTCTAATATGAACTATTTACTATGGAGAGATAGTAATTTATGTACTACTGTATATCTTTACTTTACTATTGAATCTACTTGTGTGGTTGTATGATCATAAACAATCTTTTTGTCAGGACTACCTATTAATCAACACATCCTCAATCAATCAATCTGGGATAACTTCACATACCTCAACCAATCTGGGGATAACTTCGTTTGGAGTTCCTGGTCATGTTCGTCCTAAACAAGAGGATGCTGAGAGAGAAGAGATTAAGGATCAAACTCAATCACATCCAGTGCAAACCTATGAGTCAAAGTAAACTGCAAATATGCCAACCCACAACAGACATAATGAATGAACACACTACATAGTTTAATTTAACTGCAAATATTAGTGTTCGAGAAAGAGGATAGCATAGGGAAAACTTTTTCAGCGAAATTTCACCAAAATTTCGCTTTTATCGGTTAATGCCGAAGCGCAAAACAAATACCGATATGCCATTATTTTTTGTTTTCTAGCGCAAAATTAATTATTATTTAAAAAAATTTCGTTTTTATCGGTGACCGCCGAATTTTTTTTGTTACCGGTAAAAAAACCGAAGGATAGCAAAATGCAAGAGAACGACACATGAGAGAAAGGACTGAAGACAACAATCAACCTATTTTGTTATTAAGAATATACAGCATCAAGCAACATTCTCCAACAAGCAATGACTGGAATTTAGTTTTGCACAATGGATTGCTGCAACATGGCAGAGATCAGTAATCAATTATTTTTAATCACTAAGGATCGGGCAACAATGTCATTACTGTAAAAAAACAAAATCCTCCTGTTTTTAGTCACCTCACCTACCTTTATGTTTATTTAGTACTCATCTTCAGTTCACTAACTGATGTCTCAAGTTGACTGTATTGATATAAGTGGAAAAGTCTAGTGTTTCTCATTTTTTGTTCCTGAATCCTCATTACATATATGTAAAATCCATTATATTAAGTACAAATATACATAACGCTGCAAAATCTGAACTAGTATATTATTTATAAACATAGCAGACTTGGGCCGAACAGGACAAAGAATTTGCACCTCCATGTCAATCTGAACAATATTACCATATGCAACTTATGTTAATTTCAACATCAGCATGCCCCTGCTGCCAAGTTCTGAAATCAGCACGTAACCAAATTTTCTTGATTGGGAAACTTACAGTGCACAGAACATTTGGTGAAAAGCAGACAATTGAGAATTGCAGACTTTCCATTAAAATTGCATCATGATATTCCATTTTTAAAAAAGTGTTTCCTAGATAAAGAGGCCTTCTTCTTAAGCAGAGGTGTTTCATTAGAATTCTTTTCATATCTAATAATTCAAATGTTTCAAAGATGGCACATATCAGGTAAGAGATCTGCCACTCACAAGTCCAATAGCAATATAATATTGGGCATATATTATGCTTTATCTGATGTTGCAGGATGTTAAATCAGGTGATGGAACTTGCTACCGTTGTTGATCTGTTGTGTGAGACAGCAATAGTCATTGTCAAGATCTGGTGTGTTTATCTACTTTGCAGAAGCAAAAAGAGAAGAAAAACATTGATGTTTGTACGTATGCGTGCATTCTGAAATAAAAAATTAAAAAAAAAACTCGATACATTAGCAGATCTGAGCTCAATAATCATCAACCCAGTAGTAGTAGATGCCTTCAGTTTTGATCAAAAGCAAACAGGAACCACAGGAGAAGAGAGATAGGAAACAAATGCTCACCTCTCTTCCGACCCGCCGCCAGCCAGTTCGTCGTCGCGAAGGAGCCAAGCTCGTCCTGGAGGTTGCGGCGTATACGGCCACTGGAGCCCGTCCGCCGTGTGCTCGTATACGGCCCTTTGCCGCGCCGCCCACTGCCCGGCACGCGCAGCCAGACCCGGCCGCTCGTCACGCTCGACGCTCCCCGTCCACCGTTCGCCGCCGCCGAGCGACCGACTGGATCCAACAAGCATCCTGTGCGCCAGCGCTAAGGCCCGCCTGTACAGGATGGAGAAGCGATTCGGGAGTCGTGCTCAGTCGGCGGACAAGGAACCTCGCGAGCTGGGCGACGGTTCTACGGCGCGTGTGGGGCGGGGAGTCGTGGCCGTGGCGGCGGTTGCCGGGTGCGGCGGCGACCGAGCACGGGCGGCGGTTGCGTGGTCGCAATACTGAGCGCGTAGTGCACGCTGGCGCCTGGCGGTTCCGCGGACGCACGATACGTGCGTGTACTGAACTGCTGATTCGATATAGCAATTCATTGTTGTGGAGCATCGACAAAAAACCAAAAAGAAAATAAAAGAAAAATAAACCTATCATTTGAAGGCCCTACTGTACGTGCTGATTCGAAATGACAATCCATTATATTGTTTTGGATCATCGGATAAAAAAACCTAACTAAAAGCAAAAATAAACTTCGGCCCATGTAGGTCCCGAACCTGCAACGTTCACGTTATTAGCACGAGGCTCTCCAAACAACTTTACTCCTTTTGATAAACAATCTTTCATAACTTTGGCAATGTTCCATTTTTTGTTTCTTAAGAACGTGTTGAGTTGAGCACGTACGTATACAAGAACCACCTCAGAAAAAAAAAAAATTGACAACGAGAACCACTTCAATTGAACCACCATAATTTTGACCGAGAGTTAAACTCTTGCGTCCAAATGCTCTCTCGCCCTCAAGATCAATGCCCTGGATTCACATTTAATAATAGTACAGCCAAAGGAAAACCGAAACCCTAATACACACTAAAAAGTATTGTATGTCTTCAGGCACCAAGCTTATAATCACCCCAATGTGTCTCTAGTTGTTGGGGGAACCCATATACAATAAGGGTCAACTCCCCTGAAGAGGCTCCATGAAGGTTCGTGGAGGTCTAGATCAAGAATCACGGTGGAGGTCCCTCAAGTCAGCGGAGGTTCCCCAAGACAATGGAGAGGGAGGAACCTCCTCGAGATGGAGGAGATTTTCCCAAGATGGTAGAGGTCCGCCAAGACGGCGGAAGTCCCCTAAGTCGGCGGAGGTTCCCCAAGACAATGGAGAGGGAGGAACCTCTTCAAGATGGAGGAGGTCCCCCATATCTCGGTGAAGGTTTTCCCAAGATGGTAGAGGTTCTCCAAGACGGCGGAGGTTGCACAAGATGGAGGAACATGAGAAGGTTCCCAGTATCTTGATGGAGGTTTCCCCAAGATATCTACTAATGGGCCACTGATGGGCTTCGGCTCGTGCACATGAAATAAGGCGATTGTTGAGAAGAAAGTCGTGTCTACCCTTAGGAATTTAGCTAAGGATCTTGGATATCCTGAGAATATTCCCCGTACGTGCTAGGGGTAAAGATGTAAAAGAATATACCCATGTATAGCGCCCTATAAAGGGGGTGAGGGCCCCATGTAAAGGAGGGCTGGCAAATAAGTTAATGAAACCCTAACTGCTCCGCTCCACTTCTCTCTCTCTGTTCGGGACCGTGTTCCAACACTAGTCTTCACGAAAATCCTTTGTGTGCCCCACACATCAATCTAACTCTTCAAGGCAAGACACTTGTCCAATGAACTTGTGCCTTTCTCAAATATGAATATTGTTATTAATCACCACACTCGTATCCATTAATTACAAAAGGCACAAACACTAAATTGGGAGCTTAAATGTGTTCAGAGGACATGAGCGCATGACGCCCCCATTGACTCCGGCCTCTGTCAACCCTAACTAGATCCCAATGTCTCACTAGGTTGGCCCATTCCACTATACATAACTATCTAGAGAGATATGGTTTGTATAATTGTGCTTACTATACTACAAATACTTCAAGCTACTAAGTTGCCTCGGCTTATTTATGAAACAGGTATGCATAGAAGGAGATCGAGGGCTCTCCCGGTAAGGATTTATGAAACAGGTGCCAAAATCTAGATTATGCATGTGATTATTACAATTGAAGTTATCGATTATAATAAAATCAGTGTTTGGGTCTTATGGATTGTGGTTATTGATTATAGTTGGTTAAAGTGAGAAATTCTTATTTTATCCTTTATGATTTTGGCAAGATAGATAATCAATGGGGGCAAGGTGGACTTTTAGCACCCATAGTCCCCTATAACCTGGTCTCATTTGGATTATGTAATTATGGTAATCAAGCAATTTAATTATAATAATCTATCATATAATCAATCATGTTTGGATAAAAATTTAATTATATAATCTGTTTGTTATAATCAGAGAGGATTATCAAAGAGGGCCTCAACCATCACACATTACTAGTTTTGTTTGTTATGGATAGGTTTGTTTGCATAAAAGACAATTCCTCTTAGAGCACGCTCTGGGGACCTATCCGGCAAATGCAGGTGGACCATCCGCCACTGTACACCAGCAAAACCAAAACCACACGGCAAGGATAGACACAATCTTGAAGAGCCCACTTGGTTTTTTCTGTTTTTCATATATAATGATTCCAACTCAAGAATAACGACTCGATGGCTGAGATCTTAGATCTTATAGGACTGTGTTTCAAATTCAGATCACACCGGAGTGAAGGGATCGTTTCGAAAGCTTCCCTCCCCCCGACCGCCCCGTATGGGTGACTCGGGGGGCGCACACGCCGCCCCTCGCCGGCTCCCTCCGGCCGCCGTCGCCACCGTGGCCGTGGTGGTGGCGGCGGCCAGCGGCGGTGGGTCCAAAAAGGATCCTCGTCTGCACCCCCACCCACCTTTTCCCGCTCCCCCCTCTACCTTCGATCCGCCGTCCATGGCGCTCACCGGCGGCGTGTGGCCGACGGGCGGCCGAATCTGAGCGCCTGCGGGCCGGATCCGCCGTCCGGCTGACCCATCCTTGCCCCTTCCCTCCTTGCGGTGGCCAGCCGGCGTTCATGGCGCCCGGCCACCCGCGGGGTCCTCCGGCGGCCGGACGGGATGGTGCCTGGCCGGATCCGTGCTCCTGTGCACCGGATCTGGCCGGTCGACCTGCCATCCCGCCGTCACCCCCCCCCCCAGGCCCGATGCAGCGTCGGTCTGCAGGTCGGGCACGGTGGGCTGGCCGGGGTGGATGGGGGCCCTGCTGGGTCGCGACCAGGGGTGGGCAGGCCTTTACTCGCCGGTGTTCGACGGCTCCGGTGGTTCGTGGTGGGCGTGTGGGGCCTGCGGCTCCCTCTGCGTACGCCGTCCTGCACCATGGTGGTGTGGGGGAGCTACGGGCGAAGGCTCAGCTCGACGTTGGTCGGGCGGATGACGGTGACGCCGTCTTGGCGCCACATCCCTTCTTGAAGGCGTCGTCTTCAAGCTCCTTGTCCCTGTCGTCGACCCAGATTCTCTACGACCGGCCGCTTCTGCCCCGTGGTCGCTTTGGACGTATTGCTGCGCCTAACTATGCTTCTTGTCTCTCTTCACCTGGGTTGTCGAGCCGGTGATCGTTGTAGCCGTAGTTGTGGTTGTTCCCGCAGATGCTTTGCCGCCGAGGGGTCGTTGTTGTCGTGGTGTGTCCTCCTTGCCCGTGGTCCGAGGGGGCTCTGGCCCTTGTGACTCGGAGGAGTGGATTGCTTTGCCACCGAGGACGCGTCTCCAACGGAGTTGGTCGTTGAGGTCGATGAAGTGAGGACGGATGCTTGGCCGTCAAGAGTTTCGGGCGAATGCTTTGCCGCCGTGTCTTCTATTTCTCTACGGCTCCGCTCGCTGCTGGCTACTATGGTGTCGAGATCTTTGTATCAGGTTCAACTTCAGGGGTTGTTAGGTGGAAGGTCCCTATCCCTCGTATTTCTTGCTTTCGTGTTTGTGTTGAGGACTTGTGGTAATCCTTCGATTACCGAGTCCTCTTGTACGGTCTATTGACTACTCCCACTTCTTAATAAGACACGTTCCGGAGTGCATGTTTTCGGAAAAAAGAAAAAGGAGATCTTAGATCTTACATATCTTCAGAAACAGAACGCAACAGCATACCCGTGCCGCCACATACGTTGTGTTGATAGTGCTAATAATCCTGTCGGCAATGCATGTTCGATGAAATGCATATCTTTTCATTGGAGCACCTAAAAACTGTATAGATTCAGGATCTATTCATCGGAGCACCTGAAACCAACATAGGTTCAGATGCTGCTTTAGACTCAGGAGATGCCGGATAGGGCCGCGGTACACTATCCAGGTTAGCAACAGAGCACTGTTCGAGGTATTCCAATCAAACAGTGTTCGCAATATCTCAGAATCAAATCTTATGGAACTTATTATGCCAAAAACATAATCTAAAATAAATTTGCTGTTCAAAACCCGATACAGTTAGCATTTATTTACATAAAACAGCTTGACAGAACAATAAATAAATATAAACAATCAAACAGGACAATCATTCCGCTAACAACATTTTACAGTTAGACGAGGTTAAAAATGTTGTGCAACTCCATAGGCTACTTCATAGCATGTTCATCCCTATTCTTCATCGTTCATGTGTTCTATAGGATTAGAGTCCACGATGAGAATGGAGTGATGGTTCGATGTTCTTTCGAGTTTTCCTATGTTCTAGCTCGTCCATCCGTAGGGTGGGAGTCCTGGGGGAGCATAGGTAGTTCTCCAGTATGCGGACGTGGTGTCCGGATATGAGGGAGCCTTCGAATATGACGGCATGCCACGGTTGAGGGGGTAGGCGGCAGGTGGTGACAGCCCTGTCCATCCCTCGTAATCCCCCACGTCCGCATGTCGTGTAGGAGTTTGTAGATGCCTCTATCGGCTGGCAGACCAGCTACGGGGGTCTCCCTATTACTCTAGGCTCTGACTCGTCTCTAGTTTTGTATAACGTATGACTTAGCTGTTCTATGCATAGTTGTATACGACCAACCTGCTCCATGTAGATTTATTCATTATTCTTTCCGTTACTTTTATTCCTTATTTCTCTTTATCCTTGAGTTTGGCCCAAGTGTGTGTCCACTATCCTCAAATTAACGTTTATCTTACCCCTGCATAGCACTAAGGCTCATTTCAATTGTATGATGTTCCATATCCATGTGCTAGAAGTATTTTACACCATGCCTGTGGAGGTATAAACTCCATATACCCTCACGGCCTAGTTTAGGACGACGCGCTGTCACCAGGTCGGCCCATCAAGCTTCAAGTCCGATCGGCCCAGGCTGGTCGGACAGCCTAAAACGGGCAAGATTATCGAAGATCGACAAGGAGGACAAGACCTAGCTGAGATAGGAAAGTTTAGACTTATAAAGCATGTAAACTTAGTACCAGATAGGCTAGATCCGACTTGTAACCTTGCTCCCCGTAATATATAAGGAGAGCAAGGACCCCCGTGCCAGAGGACAGAATCTGGCATAACGCACAGACTCACACATCCACATCATAATCGAAACAGAGAGCGGGACTAGGGTTTTACGCATCCTTGCGGCCCGAACTGGTAAACCTCGTGTGATTGTCCTCTCGTTTACATCTTGCTTGCAATCTCGTGCGCCTTCCGCCAATCCATTACCGGTCAGGGCATACCCCTGGTCGGACTATCGCCGATATTTCGTCGACAGTGGCGCGCCAGGTAGGGGGTGCGCACCGAGGTTTCACGTCAAACAAGATGGTTTCCTTCCCGGCTTCCATGACTTTCGAAGCCGGCCTCACCTTCAACTTCGGAACGTTCACCTGGACTTCCAACTCAGCAACTTCTACTACCACTCTCACGCCTCCGGCTATCACGCCAACAATGGCACCAACAATGGTGGCTGCACCAAACCAGATCCAACTCATCCCGACGACCACCGTTGTAGTCCCAACCAATCCACCCCTGATAGTTGACGGCACGGCGTCAACACCTCCGATCGGTCCAAACCCTTCACAAAGGAGGCATGTCAGCAACACGGATCTACTCCGCTTGATCCATCAACAAGACATGAGGTTGACCGAAACCCATGCCAATTTTGAGTCGCTCCGACGACGCGTCGCGCGATCCGCGCTCGCGCGACGCAACATGTTCCCAACTCGTCAATACGAGTCAACGCAATCGTCGCGGTCACTTTTGGGCGTGGCGGACGACCACGTTCGCGATCAACGAGATCTACGGTGCCGCATTCATGCAAATCCTCGTGTCGATCGTACACAACAAAGTAGTGGAAGAAACTCGCAGTGGCTCCGACCACGACCGGCCATTGTTCATAGTGGTCGGAGAGGCCAACCAAGCAGTATACGACAGAGAATCCTGGCCGATATCAAAGATCTGAGAGAGAGGACTTCGCAACAGGCCTCACGGAACAACAGCAGTCCAGCCCCAACAACACAAACCGCTCAGCAAGGCGTATCAGATCGGAGTTACGTGTCAACAGTTCAGCGCAGGAACGCACGCCGCAACGAAAGGCGGCGGCGCCAGCGAGAGATTCGACGATCTGGTCGGAACCCACCAACTGCGCCTACTACAGCGGCACAGCAAGAACAATCTCCACAAAACAACACATCCAACGCCCGGTTGTTTGCAAAACATACCGAGCTAGCCACCGCCCTTCGCCGTGGTGACCAATCCCAAAGGGATGAACAGCGAAAGGAAAGGCGACGGCAAGAGATTTTAACTGCCATGGCAACGTCAAACGCAACAGAACAAAGGTCGGAACGACCGCACATACGTTCAACTCAGTCTCCCTCAATGACAAAGGCGTCGGCTCACAGGGCCAGGGCGCTAGCCGACCGACACCAAGACGTAGAAAGAAAACGAAGGGAAGAGCATCAAAAACACATGACAAGAATCGAGAGAATCGACGCGGTTTCTTCGGCATGAACCTATTAAGGGAAGACACGAGGGATTCACCCAACATAGATGAGCCTCGTTGTTGTACCCAACCCATACGTACGACCACGGTATACAAACGTGCTCGGAGTCCTCCTCCCGGACGGACGGTCCCAAGTGTCCAAACAAACCGTAATGGTTTCATTACCCCGTTCTTGGACAACTTGTTAACTCGGGAACCTAACCGGAGGCTCCCAGGTCCAACACCTCCCGAGGACGGAATACTTGCCGCACACCGAGCACGTATTTCCTAATCCTACTAATCCGGCCAACCTACGGCGCATCGAATGCAGTCCGATCACCGGGCGCAAAACATCGAAGGGATGTTCATCAATGGCGAATGGTACGAAGTGGTGCAAAAGGGAAGCCAATTTGAGAAAAACTCAAGCTCCTTAGACTCTTTCACGATGTACCTTTTCCAAAAAAGGACAATTTCAATACCACTCGAACGGAATAAGTATCTCCGACCATGCCCGACGCCGAGATGACCAAGCCCCGGATGATGACGATCTACTGCTCTGTACCGAAGAAGACCCAGTCATGATTCACGACTTGGAAGAAGGAGAAGCAGAGCCGGAAAATTGAAAGAACAAGAGAAGCATCCTTCTCTTTTATCAAACAAGTTATTTTCTTAGGCAATTTCCTTTTTACATACGTTCAAGTTAGCGTTGGTCGTACACATCATTGTAAGTCATTCCAATGACAAAAGCAATCTAATATGTACGATTTCATAATGAGAAGTCAAGTTTTTTGTGTCAACACTTGAGCACATGAATTTTTCTTGCCCATTCAAAGGAAAATCATTCCTCAAAATAGACACATCACGACATTCTCTGACGCAACGAACAAAGGGCTCTAAGCCCCAAATATAAAATCCTACGGTATGAACATGGTACAATCATGAAACAGATCAAAAAATCAAAAAAAAAAAGAGATAAGTAAAAGGAATCTCGAAGGATTCCGACACAAGACACATCTCAAAAGATCCAATTCTTCCATTAAAGATATAAATTTTTTTTTTTAACAAACGGGGGACCGATTGCATCTAAACAATCTAGTCATCCCCGAAGAGCTTGCCGACCACTAGGTCGACAGGAATCGCGGCGACAACAGCCTCCGCCGCCCCGGCGAACTCGACGGCGCCGCCCTCCATGGCATCATGCGCCGCCACCGACAGCTCCATGCCACGGACGTCGACACCGGAGATGGCATCGACGGTGGCATAGGCGGCGGAGGCACCATGGCGGACGCCATGAAGCGCCACAGTGGCCACCTGGCCGGGGATCGCCGCCAGCCGCGCGATCACGTCACCACCCTGGGCGTTCACCACGTCCACCGCGGTATGCGCGGCCTCGTGCAGCTGCTCCAGCTGCTCCGTCAGCTCTGCAAAAACAGAGTAAAAAATTAAAACATCAAGACGAGCACAATTCAGGGAATAGGACCAAATAAAAATTGGTACTTACCGCCGACCCTGATGTCGGCAGCCTCACGCTGCCGAAGTAGCGTGTCCACCTGGACCTTGCGGGCCAGCCTTTCATCCGCCGCCTCATTGACGGCGGCGTTGGCGTCGGCGTCGAAGTCGGCGGCCCGCTGCTTCTCCGCCTCCAGCTCCTCCTGGGCGGAGGAGAGTGCCTTCAGGAACAAGTCGGCGTTCGCCTCCGCCTGCCCCAGTTGCTTGGTGGCCTCTGAATAGAGGTCCCTGACGTGCTGCAGCTCCACCCTACAGCGGTCGAGCGCAGACGCCAGGGAGTTCGCTGAAACGCTGCTCAGCGAACGCGGCGTGGAGACACTGGCGGCCGCCGCCGCCTCTTCCGCCGCCGCCTCCTCCGCCACGACGGGAGCCGCCTGCTCCGCCGCAGCAACGGCAGCTCTGGCCTCCACGACCGGAGCCACCTGCTCGGGGGCCGCAGCCCCCGGTACATCCCTCTGCTCCTCCGCCGCCCTTCTCGCTGCCTCGGTGGCGCCCGCAGCGGAGGTGCCTGCCGCACCTCCAATGGTCAGGAGGGTGTACCTACATTGTGAAGGAAAAATAGCGGTTACACCAAAAGAAGAAAACCCCAAGATTAATCAAGGAAAAACTCCAATCCAAGCTCACCTCCTCCGCGGCCTCACCTCCCGAGGGGAGTTCACCGACTCCTCCTCCTCCGCCGGGCGCTTACCATGACGGCGGTCCATCTAGATGGCGGCGACGAGCAAATGCAATCTAAAACCCTAAATTTTGAGGGCAGAAGGAGAGGAGCAAGAACAGAGAATGCGCTGCGGATAGAGAAGTTCTCAGCGCAGGCGCCAATTTATAGAGAGATCGGAGGACTCGAGAAGGCAACCGACGGGATCGTGGGTAATCAAAACCCCGCGGCCCTCTCGTTCCCCAAGAGCACGAAGCGACGAAAAACCGCTCCACTAACACGATATGCATTTATACGTTTCCCTCGCATCGGGAACCCCCCGCGCGCTCGCTGACTCGCGTCGTCAGGTAGTTGGAGCGATTGAGTCACTGACATCTCGATCCCACGCCAACAAAGAGAATTGACCCGACCGGAGTCCAAAAGTACACACCAGATGGACGTGACAGGTCGGTTGCTGATGTACGGTTGCATCAGCAAGCGAATATTTTTTGCTCCACACGCGATCGTGACGTGACACAACGGACGAAAGATAAGTATCCAACATCTCTAATAAATTTTCTATTTTATTCATCCATCCACTTCAAAAGACTACACTTTGGAAAAACCAGTTTTTCACAAATCTTTTTTCTCAAACACGAAGCAAGCCAGGAACGCACCGTCTCTGGTCTCACTCGCTACGTGTTAACAGCACCACGCTCAAACAACACAGAATGCGCCAGCGGTCGCTCCCAAAGGAAAAGGGCTCCAAACACTCCGGCACCGTGCTGTTTGTTTAGGATCATCTAATCCCTAAGGCCTGGTCGGCTCTTGAAGGAGAAAGAGACTAGTGTTGCTTGGCAATTTTTTCTTCTAAATCAGAACAAGCATAACTTAGCCTTCGCATAATAAGAAAATCTTACACACCACATGACCATTCTTTCGGGAACAAAGGCATGATCAAAGTCCACCATGGTAAGACGGTGGCTCACAAGAAAAAATACGAGATAAGTGCTCTCTTAACCTAACATACATGCCTTCACCAATCTTTTTTCACAAAAGATTTCTTTACACGAACTACTTCAAAGTACGTTCGAAACATCTTTACAAAGCTAAAAACATCCTCTTTTCTTTGTACCAAATGGCCAAGTACGTCACCCTCCAACAAAAAACAATCGGCATGCACCGTCTCCTCGATCAATCCCGCTACGTGTTCACGGCTCCAACGCTATACAACACGGGGATGACAAATGTCGCTTCCAATGGAAATAGGGCCCTAAGTGATTCGGCAACGCGCTATTCACTATAGGTCATCTACACACCGAGGACTGATTAACTCTAAGGAGAGGCGATTACCAAAACCATTCTTAAATAATACATCCTGATACAACTTCGTGTCGTAGATTATATCAAATCAATACGATTCAACATACCTCATCAAAACATTCACTCATACCACATTTTCTCTTTGCAGCAACAACTCGAAGAAGTATTCCAACCCACTGTGACAAAGTTGCAGTATAGCATCAACATTTCAACCCACACAATCCGGCAGCTGAGCTGGGATTTTTTCGCCAATGATACCAGTTATTCTGGCGCACAAATAGCCAAGCTATTTCATGGGTTTAGATTCAAAACCATGGTCTCACAGCCACGCTGGGGACTGAGTTAAGTAGCAAAGCTATTTTAACTTAATCATGACGAAGTCATGGCATGGTTCAAACCGACCAGCCCAAATGAAATTTGGCTCGCTTCGGTCTCACTCAAAGAGTGGTCGGAAACACATAAAGCACGATACTATAGCCGTCGTCTTTTTTAGACCCCGACATAACGTGTTCCACCTCATCTCGAGCTCGGGGACTACGTGGGCCTACGTCACCTCGAGGTGACATGGGCTAGATCCTTCTTTTAGAGCTTGCCGCAACATATACTATCTTACAAAGAACCTCGGGGACTACGTGGGCCCACGTCATTTGCATGACTCGGCCTGATCCTTTACTTTACAAAAAAAGTTTAGTTCAAAACTAAGCTCAAATGATGAACAGTTACGACAGATACCATGTGATGACAGGCATCACATACTAACGAGGGCCCACGTCTCCGCATTTGGGACCCTTTCAAATTTCTTTTTCTTTTCGAGCATCATAAATCTTTCGGTCAAACCGAAAACGTCAACCAAGTGAAAGCAAAGAGTGGTCGGAAACACCGGACGGCCCTCCACCCCGCTCGGACCACATGTTGAACGTGTGTCCGACCACTATTTCTCACTCACCAAACGAAGACGGTGTTTTCCCTCAAGATCCATGATGCTCGGGGACTAGCTGTGGAGGTATAAACTCCATATACCCTCACGGCCTAGTTTGGGACGACGCGCTGTCACCAGGTCGGCCCATCAAGCTTCAAGTCCGATCGGCCCAGGCTGGTCGGACAGCCTAAAACGGGCAAGATTATCGAAGATCAACAAGGAGGACAAGACCTAGCTGAGATAGGAAAGTTTAGACTTATAAAGCATGTAAACTTAGTACCAGATAGGCTAGATCCGACTTGTAACCTTGCTCCCCGTAATATATAAGGAGAGCAAGGACCCCGTGCCGAGGACGGAATCCGGCATAACGCACGTACTCACACATCCACATCATAATCGAAACAGAGAGCAGGACTAGGGTTTTACGCATCCTTGCGGCCTGAACCTGGGTAAACCTCGTGTGATTGTCCTCTGTTTACATCTTGCTTGCAATCTCGTGCGCCTTCCGCCAATCCATTACCGGTCAGGGCATACCCCTGGTCGGACTATCGCCGATATTTCGTCGACAATGCCTTCCTTTGGAAAAATATAAATAACGATACCCTGATATACTTCCGGGTGAAATGCTACAACAATAGATCCATGCGCTTGCGGATATTATCTAAAAGAATATGATCTATCACTTGGCGTTTCTTGGTGTGATCACCAGGATGTAACAATTCTAGTGATTGCACTAAGAAATGCCAACCATGCATTTCTGGCGTCGTCGTCGGGGATAGACCTTTTAACCTATCTCTGATGATTGCGCTAAGAAATGCCAACAACACCATCTAGTGGAAGCTTAGCAACAGTTTTTCGGAATCTGTGGGCTACACCACCTGATGGTCAAGCTGCACATTCAAAAGGAGTACCACTGAGATATAGAACTCTGTCAAATTTATTTGACAACACAGATGAGCTGGAGAACTATGGATATAGTGGGGTGTGTCTTCTTGCTGCTGATGAACCTGCAAGTGCCGAGGATGTGAAAGGTCCCTTGTTTGGTTTTGATAATTGAGTGACAACTTAGGTGGACTAATAGTGTGATCATGAGAATACACATGGGTTTAGTCCACAGGTGAGTGTGAGATGAAGGAGCTTCATTGAATATGTGACATGACATGGAGTCATGTGACCGATGGTGAAGATCGAGATGAGGCTTGGCTCAAGACCGGAGGGTGTGTGAAGGACAAGTCGAGGCAGTGGAGCGATGGACCTAGTGAGGGTGAAGCTCGGGCAAGACTTGGTTCCGATGGACCATGAGGCGGTGAAGAGCAAGCGAGGTCAAGATCGATGGACCGCGAAGGTTGCATGACGATATGAAGTGGATCATATCATCTTGATGATGTGTCGGTG
This sequence comes from Themeda triandra, assembly GCA_018135685.1. NCBI lineage: Eukaryota > Viridiplantae > Streptophyta > Magnoliopsida > Poales > Poaceae > Themeda > Themeda triandra. The sequence goes on along the minus strand of JAENPR010000393.1, from coordinate 241,224 downwards.
CATGTGTTGCATTGGCACGTCAATGGAAGGCGGTGGAAATGGAAATGCGCAAGGCAAAGGTATGTTATAGGGCATTTCATTTCACCGGTCATGAGGAGTGTAGAGAAGTTGATGACCGGATTTAGAATTGATAGCCGTACTATCAAGAGGGGCAAACTTGTTTGCATCTCGGTCATCTAGTGCCACTTGAGCGATCTAACATTGCGACATGCTAGGATCGAGTGGCGTTGTGAGGTCAAGAGAAAATCCTTTGAAAATATTTGTGAAAATGCTAACACACATGCAAATGGTGTTCGACATATGGTGGTGTTGGCACATTTTCAAAGGTGGCTTTGTTTGTGCTGTTGTTTGCAGGGCTGAGTTGGGTTTGGGTCCATCTCTCCCTCCCACGCTTTGAAAATAGGTTTGGCACATGGTGTTGGACACATGGTGGTGTTGGCACAGCTAAATAGAATAAAAAAACGAGCAAACTCTAGTGACAACCTTTGTTTTTTGTTAGTAACTAACCCGCGCTTGGCTCCCAGCTTTAAGAGCCCCACGCGTGTAATACCATGAGCAGAAAATGACTACCGAAAGCAGGGAGATCGAATAAACTAAAGAGGAAAACCGTAGCTTAAATGAGTGGTGTAGCTTACACCATCGAATGTCCTCTTGAGCAGAGCCGCAAATGGGTTTCGTAAAAAATTTTGGAGACAACAATGTATACTAGTGATGATGGAGACAAGAAACAGGCCTATTATTGATGGTTGTTAAATATAATCACATAATAACTCTCTGCCAAGCTGTTTGGTGGGGAGAAATATATTTATAAAATGATAATAAAGCTGCGGACGCGGACCTTAATTACCGGCGAAACGTAAATGATAATAAAGCTGCGGACGCCAGGACCTAGGATTAATAACAGGATATACGTTTGAACTAATTTCATTTACGATTCCGTTACTTAATTTAGAACCAACCAACAAACAGCACACATTCTTTGTGCTTCTTCCTTCGTTCGGTTCCATATGTACACATGTTCCAGAAAGTAAGTGCAAATCTAGGATCTATCAGACTAATAACTATTCTATGAGATTTCCTATTCTATTAGTATTTCATTGCTTACAAAATATAAAGAATTTTAAGTTTGTTCTAAGTCAATCCATTCTAAATTTAATTATGATCATGTTCACATGGATTAAGACTAACGACTAGCTAGTCCTATTTACACAGAACAAATATGAGTCCAGGACTAGTGGACTTACAACTAGACATTACTAGTTGACTAACAGCTAGTGTGTCAGTTGCTGGGATCCCTAGAAACTAATAGCCATCTACTTGTTGATCCTATGAATCCAACAATACCTAAGGTTATAGAAGTAAGAACAAACTATCTACAGTTTGAATGAGCATCACTAAGCCCATTTAAAAAATATTTTCATATTTTTACCCTTTTAGTAGTAGATGTCAGAGATGAACTTTGTTAATTGAACGTAAAAAGCTTCTCCAGAAATGCGGTAATAGGATATACATATTGGGTATATTTCTTAGAACTCTATATTCTGATTATTCACCTTAATTGAATGCATTACACATCCATTACTATAAAAAAGATTTTTGGAAACACATTGTTTTATTGGCATATGTGCTTCTTAATTTTCACACTATCTCAGAATCACTAGGAACTGGGCCCAAGGACATGGTCCGCCAATGAAAAATGATTTTCACAAGCAATGGAAGAAAGCGTTTCGTCCCAAAGCTGTGTCAATAAAATCTTCCATTTCCAAAAAAAAAAAAATCAAAAAACAAAGGAGTCGCATGTAGTATTTAGAATTTAATGTGACTTAACATATGAATATTCAGCGTAGATTTTTTGTCTTCGAATTTCGAGTAGCTATCGTCATTTTGAAAGAAAGCGAATCGGTTTTCATTTCTTTTTTTTTTTTGGCTTGTATATACTGCCGCCTTTTTTTTTTGCGAGAAAATATGCTTTTTTTTTAGGGAAGAGAAAATATGCTGTAGTTATTAATTTGAATTTTGTTAGAGATGCTCGATGCCTCGATTTATTTAGTTTGTCCTGTTCCTCTTTCGTCTTGTACTAGGCTAGACGCCCCGTTTCTGTGGTTCACTGACTTCCCAGCTTCTTCCCAGGTCGCTTTTGCAGACGGAATCACAGAACGGTACAGTACGTGGTCTGTGTCCTGATTCAGGGACGTCGCTATCCATATGTGTTGTCGAGGCCAGAGCGGGGGTCGGCTGTGTGGATTGTGTGAACTGATGTGCTGTGAACCCCAGCCCCTCTTTGTTTTGAGCGTATTGCGGCTTTACCATGCATATATATCCACGTGAAGGATCTTGAAGCTTCAATCTGCCAGTACCATTTGGACCATTTTAATCACGAGGCAGGAGATCAGATCACTATCATGAACAGATGTAGTACGCAGCAATGGCAATCTTATCCGTTTGTACGTAGTATAGATAGAAGGAATTCAAGGGTACAAACTTCTCCATCCATAAAGTAAGGGCGTGTTCGGACGCCGCACAGCTGCGTCCGTGCTGAAACTGCAGCGTCGAAATTGATCGCCGCACTTTTTGACAAGGTTGGACGGCAAAATTAAACAAGAGAATTTCAGCTTTGAAATTGGCCGCCACACTTTTAGCAAGGTTGGGCGGCAAAGTTATTGAACTGGAGAATCACGACGCTGTTGTGGCATGCCACAACTGCAACAGTGAATCCAACGGTTGCCCAAAGTGCGGCACGGTGTGGCGCAGTGTGGTCACCATCCAAGCACTCCATAAATTTTTATCCGTTATATATTAGATAAATTGTTTCAAAAGTAGGTGTCTGCTGCACCCGTACTTTTACCTAACCCGGAGACTTCCCTACGGTAACAAAAGAAAAGTGCCGATATTTTTCTTCTATAAGACATAATATTAGGATTTGGAAGTATTTAGAAGTGTACCTTATTAGTAATGGTTTCTTTTTGCAATATGTCATGAGTAATTACATCATTGTTGTAGAAAGATATATAAATTGTGGGTCTATTTATTAATATAAACTAGAGCGGGCACAGGCGATGGGGTAGGGCGGCGCGCCGGGTAGGAGGCGGAGCGGCAGAGCGGCGGCGCGTCAGAGGCAACCAAGGTGCTGGGATTTTTTAGATTGGTGTGGGGAAGGTGAGAAGGAAGAAGAAGCGCAGCGGGCTACTCGAGAGGCCTGGTAAATTCTGGCCGGGTACATCTGTAGGAGGGGAAAGGGAAAGAAATAGAAAATGTGATACACAGAGCTACATAGTAAATGGGTATCTGTACCTCTACAGTTGTATTAATCTTTATTAATTGTGGATCTATTATTAAGATATACCCACGTGAAACATGTTGTCAATGAGTCGGTGTCATTGCGCGTAGTTGATGTAATGGTAGTAGTACATATAGGTAGGAAAGGAAAAAGGCCCGCCCTACTAGCTTGTGACATTTGGGAGGCTTAAAATGAGTACCGTGGCAGCCATGTGTTCATATGTTTGGAATAAGCTCGTTGGTCACTTGTTCACACAATCACACCCACATGATATACATATTATTATCTTTCATCTCGATCCGTCCATTTGAGCTAATTAACGTCTGTGATTTACCTATCCTTTTATTTATTCTATGCCCTATCTTACTGATACATATATACTTGTAGCAGCTCTAAATGTTATATTTTTCTTCACAAAGAAGTACTCTATCAATCCCAAATTTTAAGTCATTCTAATTTCCTTAGGGAATCAAAGCATCTCAAGTTTAACTAATTTTTTATAATAAAATACTAAATAATAAAATACTAAATTTATTATACCAAACATTACTATTAGATTCTATATTTATTAATTATATTTTCATAGACGTCCAGAGGTGGGCGTGATCGTGAAAAAAATTATATTTTCATAGGATATCTATTTAATGTCTAAGTCTTTGCAATTCCCTCTCTTTATTTTTGGTCAAACTTGAGATATTTTGACTCAAAAAACGTTAGAATGACTTATAATTCGAAGGATCGGAGGGAGTAGATCTATATTATTTTTTGATTCTTTACAAAGAAATAGATCTATATTATTTTCTCAATCCAATATTTTTTTATTTGACAGCCACAAAACTAAGCAATCAAGCATGGAAGGCTAAACAACTACCCCACGTCCCACCCCACTTCTTCGTCTCCGGCAAGCCTTTGTCTTCTTTCACGTTCTTCTCGCTCACGCGTGCGGCACTCGTCCAACACCTAGGCTAGGATGCCCCTGTCCGCTTGATTTTGGGGGCGAGGTGAGCTCGCATCTTAGGCGAATATTCTAGCGTGGGACATCCAGCCTCCTAACCAAACACCATTTGTCCTAGATCAAAGCCATACCATCCCATCCCATCCGTACATCCAAACACTATCTTAGGGCCTCTTTGGTTTCACGCACGCTCCAACTTGCATTGCACCCGTTTGAGATAGGCCCTCCATGACCAGGCTGCTGCCATGCAATTGCTCACCATTTGGTTGCCTGGGCGCATGCAGCATAGCCGAGCGGAGAAGTTGATTGGTTGCCTGGACGCAGGAATAGCCTTGCAGTGCTGCTCTCTCCCTCATGCAGCTTGCACGCCCCGCCCCAATCACACTGGACTGGCCCGATGAAAATGCTTGATTCTTATGTTTCTCTCTAAGCTTGGCTTCAAGGGAAATCTTGCATATGAAAGGGAGGTCCAACAGCTATGCCAACCTACCAGATTGTTGTCCTCGCATGGGGAGTCTGGCTGCGCTCACCATTACCGTGTTGTGCATACTAGTCATTTATTAGTTGTATCAGTTTGATGGCCGTATGTGTGATGATTCGAAATTGTTATGTAGCATCGAAAAAAAAAAAACTAGGACTAGAGTGCAGTGGAGAACAACGACAAAACAAAAATCATCTGCATATTTATTAGTTACTAGTTGAGTGTCCGTACGTTGCTATGGGTTTACATAAAATTTCATGACATACATCTACATGGTTAAAAAAATATTATGACATGCAACAAAAATTGAAATTGATAATTCCACCGAGTACAGATAAATATATTGCTAGCAAACATGACATAATATTTCAGTTATGCCCATCAGACTTGCCGAACAAGATATATATAGGGTTTATTAGCACCGTTACATCAATCTAAACAATAGTATCCTATTAAACTTATGTGTGACTGAAATCATAAGGCGGCACGCAAGTTGCTTTGATAATGTTACAATCTTTTCTACCCACACAGACAACGTATTTTTTCTTCCATTTCACATTGGCTGATTGGCTCTTCTTTCCTCTGACCTCCGGCTTGTCCCATGTGCCGTCACTTTGCTTCCATGGGCTTGTGAAATGCACTCCCAGCCATATGAATGCCAATATTACATTAGCTTCTCTCGTTACGGTCACCAGATTCATTGTACAGTTATAGACGGCTCTGCGCCTAAAATCTCAAGCATGGCAATCAATCCTGCTACCAAGATCGGTGGACATTTTAGTTCTCATTCTCAACTGACCATTGCTACTTGATCCAAGCACTCTCTAAAGCCTGCCAATGACACAAAACACTAATTAAGGTTGCATAAAGTGTATGCAATGTACAGAGCAGTTCTCAGCTCCACAAAATTACCAATTTTGGTACAGAGATAGAGACTCCTACGACCAGAGAACTGCAGGAGCTGAGCTATTGCAGGTGGACCGAGACAGCTGGAGTAGATGGATGGCAAGAGGCCGAGTTGAAGAGCAAGCTGCAAGCAGATTGATGACGCTGAGAGAGGCTGGTGGTGCATGTTCCATTTGGTTAACTGGTTATTCATATCTTCTTCTTCTTTTGTGAATGCCCAGCATATATGGTCCTTAATTCCCTAGACACCCTCACCACGCTAGCAATCTGATCGTACAACAAAACTAATCACTACCACGTACGTGAACCTGCTACTCAAAACTATTAAATCAAACTCTAATATGAACTATTTACTATGGAGAGATAGTAATTTATGTACTACTGTATATCTTTACTTTACTATTGAATCTACTTGTGTGGTTGTATGATCATAAACAATCTTTTTGTCAGGACTACCTATTAATCAACACATCCTCAATCAATCAATCTGGGATAACTTCACATACCTCAACCAATCTGGGGATAACTTCGTTTGGAATTCCTGGTCATGTTCGTCCTAAACAAGAGGATGCTGAGAGAGAAGAGATTCAGGATCAAACTCAATCACATCCAGTGCAAACCTATGAGTCAAAGTAAACTGCAAATATGCCAACCCACAACAGACATAATGAATGAACACACTACATAGTTTAATTTAACTGCAAATATTAGTGTTCGAGAAAGAGGATAGCATAGGGAAAACTTTTTCAGCAAAATTTCACCAAAATTTCGCTTTTATCGGTTAATGCCGAAGCGCAAAACAAATACCGATATGCCATTATTTTTTGTTTTCTAGCGCAAAATTAATTATTATTTAAAAAAATTTCGTTTTTATCGGTGACCGCCGAATTTTTTTTGTTACCGGTAAAAAAACCGAAGGATAGCAAAACGCAAGAGAACGACACATGAGAGAAAGGACTGAAGACAACAATCAACCTATTTTGTTATTAAGAATATACAGCATCAAGCAACATTCTCCAACAAGCAATGACTGGAATTTAGTTTTGCACAATGGATTGCTGCAACATGGCAGAGATCAGTAATCAATTATTTTTAATCACTAAGGATCGGGCAACAATGTCATTACTGTAAAAAAACAAAATCCTCCTGTTTTTAGTCACCTCACCTACCTTTATGTTTATTTAGTACTCATCTTCAGTTCACTAACTGATGTCTCAAGTTGACTGTATTGATATAAGTGGAAAAGTCTAGTGTTTCTCATTTTTTGTTCCTGAATCCTCATTACATATATGTAAAATCCATTATATTAAGTACAAATATACATAACGCTGCAAAATCTGAACTAGTATATTATTTATAAACATAGCAGACTTGGGCCGAACAGGACAAAGAATTTGCACCTCCATGTCAATCTGAACAATATTACCATATGCAACTTATGTTAATTTCAACATCAGCATGCCCCTGCTGCCAAGTTCTGAAATCAGCACGTAACCAAATTTTCTTGATTGGGAAACTTACAGTGCACAGAACATTTGGTGAAAAGCAGACAATTGAGAATTGCAGACTTTCCATTAAAATTGCATCATGATATTCCATTTTTAAAAAAGTGTTTCCTAGATAAAGAGGCCTTCTTCTTAAGCAGAGGTGTTTCATTAGAATTCTTTTCATATCTAATAATTCAAATGTTTCAAAGATGGCACATATCAGGTAAGAGATCTGCCACTCACAAGTCCAATAGCAATATAATATTGGGCATATATTATGCTTTATCTGATGTTGCAGGATGTTAAATCAGGTGATGGAACTTGCTACCGTTGTTGATCTGTTGTGTGAGACAGCAATAGTCATTGTCAAGATCTGGTGTGTTTATCTACTTTGCAGAAGCAAAAAGAGAAGAAAAACATTGATGTTTGTACGTATGCGTGCATTCTTAAATAAAAAATTAAAAAAAAAAAACTCGATACATTAGCAGATCTGAGCTCAATAATCATCAACCCAGTAGTAGTAGATGCCTTCAGTTTTGATCAAAAGCAAACAGGAACCACAGGAGAAGAGAGATAGGAAACAAATGCTCACCTCTCTTCCGACCCGCCGCCAGCCAGTTCGTCGTCGCGAAGGAGCCAAGCTCGTCCTGGAGGTTGCGGCGTATACGGCCACTGGAGCCCGTCCGCCGTGTGCTCGTATACGGCCCTTTGCCGCGCCGCCCACTGCCCGGCACGCGCAGCCAGACCCGGCCGCTCGTCACGCTCGACGCTCCCCGTCCACCGTTCGCCGCCGCCGAGCGACCGACTGGATCCAACAAGCATCCTGTGCGCCAGCGCTAAGGCCCGCCTGTACAGGATGGAGAAGCGATTCGGGAGTCGTGCTCAGTCGGCGGACAAGGAACCTCGCGAGCTGGGCGACGGTTCTACGGCGCGTGTGGGGCGGGGAGTCGTGGCCGTGGCGGCGGTTGCCGGGTGCGGCGGCGACCGAGCACGGGCGGCGGTTGCGTGGTCGCAATACTGAGCGCGTAGTGCACGCTGGCGCCTGGCGGTTCCGCGGACGCACGATACGTGCGTGTACTGAACTGCTGATTCGATATAGCAATTCATTGTTGTGGAGCATCGACAAAAAACCAAAAAGAAAATAAAAGAAAAATAAACCTATCATTTGAAGGCCCTACTGTACGTGCTGATTCGAAATGACAATCCATTATATTGTTTTGGATCATCGGATAAAAAAACCTAACTAAAAGCAAAAATAAACTTCGGCCCATGTAGGTCCCGAACCTGCAACGTTCACGTTATTAGCACGAGGCTCTCCAAACAACTTTACTCCTTTTGATAAACAATCTTTCATAACTTTGGCAATGTTCCATTTTTTGTTTCTTAAGAACGTGTTGAGTTGAGCACGTACGTATACAAGAACCACCTCAGAAAAAAAAATTGACAACGAGAACCACTTCAATTGAACCACCATAATTTTGACCGAGAGTTAAACTCTTGCGTCCAAATGCTCTCTCGCCCTCAAGATCAATGCCCTGGATTCACATTTAATAATAGTACAGCCAAAGGAAAACCGAAACCCTAATACACACTAAAAAGTATTGTATGTCTTCAGGCACCAAGCTTATAATCACCCCAATGTGTCTCTAGTTGTTGGGGGAACCCATATACAATAAGGGTCAACTCCCCTGAAGAGGCTCCATGAAGGTTCGTGGAGGTCTAGATCAAGAATCACGGTGGAGGTCCCTCAAGTCACGGAGGTTCCCCAAGACAATGGAGAGGGAGGAACCTCCTCGAGATGGAGGAGATTTTCCCAAGATGGTAGAGGTCCGCCAAGACGGCGGAAGTCCCCTAAGTCGGCGGAGGTTCCCCAAGACAATGGAGAGGAGGAACCTCTTCAAGATGGAGGAGGTCCCCCATATCTCGGTGAAGGTTTTCCCAAGATGGTAGAGGTTCTCCAAGACGGCGGAGGTTGCACAAGATGGAGGAACATGAGAAGGTTCCCAGTATCTTGATGGAGGTTTCCCCAAGATATCTACTAATGGGCCACTGATGGGCTTCGGCTCAGGCACATGAAATAAGGCAGTTGTTGAGAAGAAAGTCGTGTCTACCCTTAGGAATTTAGCTAAGGATCTTGGATATCCTGAGAATATTCCTGTACGTGCTAGGGGTAAAGATGTAAAAGAATATACCCATGTATAGCGCCCTATAAAGGGGGGTGAGGGCCCCATGTAAAGGAGGGCTGGCAAATAAGTTAATGAAACCCTAACTGCTCCGCTCCACTTCTCTCTCTCTGTTCGGGACCGTGTTCCAACACTAGTCTTCACGAAAATCCTTTGTGTGCCCCACACATCAATCTAACTCTTCAAGGCAAGACACTTGTCCAATGAACTTGTGCCTTTCTCAAATATGAATATTGTTATTAATCACCACACTCGTATCCATTAATTACAAAAGGCACAAACACTAAATTGGGAGCTTAAATGTGTTCGTAGAGGACATGAGCGCATGACGCCCCCATTGACTCCGGCCTCTGTCAACCCTAACTAGATCCCAATGTCTCACTAGGTTGGCCCATTCCACTATACATAACTATCTAGAGAGATATGGTTTGTATAATTGTGCTTACTATACTACAAATACTTCAAGCTACTAAGTTGCCTCGGCTTATTTATGAAACAGGTATGCATAGAAGGAGATCGAGGGCTCTCCCGGTAAGGATTTATGAAACAGTGCCAAAATCTAGATTATGCATGTGATTATTACAATTGAAGTTATCGATTATAATAAAATCAGTGTTTGGGTCTTATGGATTGTGGTTATTGATTATAGTTGGTTAAAGTGAGAAATTCTTATTTTATCCTTTATGATTTTGGCAAGATAGATAATCAATGGGGGCAAGGTGGACTTTTAGCACCCATAGTCCCCTATAACCTGGTCTCATTTGGATTATGTAATTATGGTAATCAAGCAATTTAATTATAATAATCTATCATATAATCAATCATGTTTGGATAAAAATTTAATTATATAATCTATTTGTTATAATCAGAGAGGATTATCAAAGAGGGCCTCAACCATCACACATTACTAGTTTTGTTTGTTATGGATAGGTTTGTTTGCATAAAAGACAATTCCTCTTAGAGCACGCTCTGGGGACCTATCGGGCAAATGCAGGTGGACCATCCGCCACTGTACACCAGCAAAACCAAAACCACACGGCAAGGATAGACACAATCTTGAAGAGCCCACTTGGTTTTTTCTGTTTTTCATATATAATGATTCCAACTCAAGAATAACGACTCGATGGCTGAGATCTTAGATCTTATAGGACTGTGTTTCAAATTCAGATCACACCGGAGTGAAGGGATCGTTTCGAAAGCTTCCCTCCCCCCGACCGCCCCGTATGGGTGACTCGGGGGGCGCACACGCCGCCCTCGCCGGCTCCCTCCGGCCGCCGTCGCCACCGTGGCCGTGGTGGTGGCGGCGGCCAGCGGCGGTGGGTCCAAAAAGGATCCTCGTCTGCACCCCCACCCACCTTTTCCCGCTCCCCCCTCTACCTTCGATCCGCCGTCCATGGCGCTCACCGGCGGCGTGTGGCCGACGGGCGGCCGAATCTGGGCGCCTGCGGGCCGGATCCGCCGTCCGGCTGCCCCATCCTTGCCCCTTCCCTCCTTGCGGTGGCCAGCCGGCGTTCATGGCGCCCGGCCACCCGCGGGGTCCTCCGGCGGCCGGACGGGATGGTGCCCGGCCGGATCCGTGCTCCCGTGCACCGGATCGGCGGTCGACCCGCCATCCCGCCGTCACCCCACTGCCCCCGGGCCCGATGCGGCGTCGGTGCGCGGGTCGGGCACGGTGGGCGGGGCCGGGGTGGATGGGGGCCCTGCTGGGTCGCGACCAGGGGTGGGCAGGCCTTTACTCGCCGGTGTTCGACGGCTCCGGTGGTTCGTGGTGGGCGTGTGGGGCCTCCTGCACCATGGTGGTGTGGGGGAGCTACGGGCGAAGGCTCAGCTCGACGTTGGTCGGGCGGATGACGGTGACGCCGTCTTGGCGCCACATCCCTTCTTGAAGGCGTCGTCTTCAAGCTCCTTGTCCCTGTCGTCGACCCAGATTCTCTACGACCGGCCGCTTCTGCCCCGTGGTCGCTTTGGACGTATTCTTTGCGCCTAACTATGCTTCTTGTCTCTCTTCACCTGGGTTGTCGAGCCGGTGATCGTTGTAGCCGTAGTTGTGGTTGTTCCCGCGATGCTTTGCCGCCGAGGGTCGTTGTTGTCGTGGTGTGTCCTCCTCGCCCGTGGTCCGAGGGGGCTCGGCCCTGTGACTCGGAGGAGTGGATTGCTTTGCCACCGAGGACGCGTCTCCAACGGAGTTGGTCGTTGAGGTCGATGAAGTGAGGACGGATGCTTGGCCGTCAAGAGTTTCGGCGAATGCTTTGCCGCCGTGTCTTCTATTTCTCTACGGCTCCGCTCGCGGCCGGGCTACTATGGTGTCGAGATCTTTGTATCAGGTTCAACTTCAGGGGTTGTTAGGTGGAAGGTCCCTATCCCTCGTATTTCTTGCTTTCGTGTTTGTGTTGAGGACTTGTGGTAATCCTTCGATTACCGAGTCCTCTTGTACGGTCTATTGACTACTCCCACTTCTTAATAAGACACGTTCGGAGTGCATGTTTTCGGAAAAAAAAAAAGGAGATCTTAGATCTTACATATCTTCAGAAACAGAACGCAACAGCATACCCGTGCCGCCACATACGTTGTGTTGATAGTGCTAATAATCCTGTCGGCAATGCATGTTCGATGAAATGCATATCTTTTCATTGGAGCACCTAAAAACTGTATAGATTCAGGATCTATTCATCGGAGCACCTGAAACCAACATAGGTTCAGATGCTGCTTTAGACTCAGGAGATGCCGGATAGGGCCGCGGTACACTATCCAGGTTAGCAACAGAGCACTGTTCGAGGTATTCCAATCAAACAGTGTTCGCAATATCTCAGAATCAAATCTTATGGAACTTATTATGCCAAAAACATAATCTAAAATAAATTTGCTGTTCAAAACCCGATACAGTTAGCATTTATTTACATAAAACAGCTTGACAGAACAATAAATAAATATAAACAATCAAACAGGACAATCATTCCGCTAACAACATTTTACAGTTAGACGAGGTTAAAAATGTTGTGCAACTCCATAGGCTACTTCACTCTCAGCAGAAACAATACCTGCATGGTTACTTTTGAATGTTCCTGCACATTTTCCCAGTCAACAAGACTCCCAAACATGGATGTCAAGCTCATAATATCAAGCCCTGTGAACTTGGAACCTTCTAAATCTACATGAAATGAACAGTGAACCTGCAAAAAACTTGCAACTGTGGCCCCGTGAACACAATTCAATCTTTGGCATATAGTTTCCCCATCATAGCAAGTTGCCAAGCACATTAACGGAACTTGAGTCACCAATACTCATTTATAGTCATTAAAGCATTGGAACATGTGCATCAGGTCAAAGTGTTCAGTAAGATCATGAGCATGCACTATCACAATTTTTGATCGTTACCCAAAAAAAAAAAAAAAAAAATCCAGCTTAGTTTAAATTTGAAGTTCCAGCTACCTAAAGTTTCAGATATTAGCTACTCACACCACGTACATATATCTATAACCAATTAAATTAGAAAGCTTATACTTAAAACACCAACCTCAAATTGGCTTAATGTTCTCATTATAAAAATAATGGTTTAAAGTTTATGTTTAAACTTGCCTATGTGTTGCAACGGCATTTTAATCAAACAAGTACAGATGTATGTTCAGCTAGCTAACCTCAGTTCAACAATGCTCTTGGGAACAGATTGCTGTCTGCAGGATTTAAACCAAACAGACCCCAAGAGCATTGCTTTTTATTGCTCTTGGGGTCTGTTTGGTTCAAAGCCTGCCAGGCAGTCCAAAGCCTAGGGTTGGATGAAGAACCAGGCAAAGCTGCCTGGATTGAAACCAAACAGGCCCTGAAGATTGAGGCAAGGGGGCTGAAACTGATTGTGCTTGGTGGCAGGGGTTGGTGAATAAAGCAAAAATGTGCAATTCAGTGAAGTGTTTGCAGGCAGTAGCAAAGTTTGGCATACCTAGTTTCTGATTATGGTACTTAATACTTTCAAAATGGCAATGTGGTTAGAGTGTTACTTTTTATTTAGGATGGCCCTATGGCAGTCACACATATCACTGAGAAGGAAGTAACCCACATCTTCTGTGGAAAGGCAAAGTAACAGCTCCCTATGGGTTTTTTTCGAGTAACATATTCCTGGCTTATTTGGTGGCACAAAGGAAACAAGTATTTCAATAAAAACCACTAAACTGAAGCAGGGTTTCAAACAAGCGAATACATGCAGTCTCAAATGCACCTTTCAATACATAGGTTCGGAACATTTACGGCAGGGCTAAAAACATAGGCCCGGAGGAAGACATAAGTAATGTAGTGTGAGGAATATCAGGTGTTCTATGGCATCCACATAGGTCCTCTTAAGCAAAGCTTCCAGGTTGGGCTCTCTTGGTCATCTGGTTTGGGAAGGGGCGCCAATAAGCAGGCTCCAAACTTCAATGTCTTGGCTGTTTTTAGTACGGGAGGGGAGCAGGGGGCAAAGGTGAAAAGAACAGGTCCATCAGATAGCTGAGCTGGGTTCAATGTGTTCAAAAGGTGAAAAAAAGCATTAAGGCGGGCAATGCACAATCACATAATCATTCTGACATATATATTAGGAAAAGGTTGAAGAAACATACCTGCTTTATCAAGCAATTCTAAATCCTAATAACCATGACGCTTTCCATAGTGAAGAGAACTATGACCAGATAACCTGATGGGAGAGTTATTAGCAGACTGTGTGAGCACAGCTAGAAATAAAAAGACATGAAACACAAACAGTTGCTATATACAGCTATGTACCGAACTGAATTTCTATACTGGTGAATGAATCAAACATTGTATAGCCATCCTTACCCACTACTAGAGGAGCGAGCACTGTATCCACTGTAAGCCCCATATCCTCCTCCAAGTGCCTAGAGGAAGTTTTAGTTCATTATGGAATGAAAAATTCTGATAATAAGCTATCAACAGGCATGGTAAAGAGTGTAATGTTATACCTGGGAGCCACCATAACTTGCATAGCTGTCAGAAGGAATCATGTCATCCGATGCACGAAAAGCACTTGAATATAGATAATGCCCAACAGGCTTAGTTTCTCTGCTTAGATATTTTGGTTCATCCGAAGCACCAGAAGGCATAGGATGGTAAGGGATCACAGATGGAAATGCAGATAAAGAGCCCTCTCTTTCAAAGAAATTGGCTTTCAGCCTTGTAGCTATTTGCACAAGAGCATGTCTTGCAACATCAAGGCCTCCACTGATCTGGTGCACAGGCAAATCGATATAATGAAAATCTGCAATAGCATATTGCATATAACCATGCAAATGCTTTAAAAAACATACAGAAAGCCCAAATTGCTACCTGAACCATCTCTTCATCTTCTGCTGCTACCTTTGGAACATTTTCTTTGGAAAGAATGCGTATATTTGCTCTGGATGTTCTTCGTATCTCAGTAATGATTGAACCACCTTTGCCAATTAGGCATCCAATACGTGATGTTGACACCAGCAAGCGTGTTGTATATGACTGCTCAGCTGATTCTGAATCACTTTTTTCACTGCATCTAGGCTGCAAACGAACTGCAGCATCAATCGTTGGAGATACAGGATCTTCAAAGAACTGCATGGAACAAAAGACGTGGTTGGTCAAGAAAAGCAACTAATAGGCAAAGAGGCATAATATAAGCATACCAAAAAAGAGAGATTACCTCTTTCGCAGAAACTGTAATTATGCAGTCATCATCAGGGTCCGAATTGGAGCTAGCCACTTTGATTAAAGCCCCAGATTCTTGCCTAATCTGTTTGATAATTCCACCACCCTTCCCAATTACACCCCCCACATTTGCAGCAGCACAAAGTAAACGCAAGCTAAACTCCTTTGCAGAGCTCTCATCCCTTCGTGGTTGGTATAAAGAGGACCAATCTCCTGGCGCATCACCTTTGTAGCCTCCATAAGGAGGGATTACTGGAGTGATCCCTACAACAGGTGCAGTAGAGGAACCACCAAGGTGGGTGCTCCCTGGATAAGGATGGGTCAAGCTGGATGCAAGAAGATGCTGTGACTTGGATGGGTTGTCATGGAGGCGAGATGACACTTGATGAAGAGCCTTTCTGACAACTACCGTGTCTCCAGATATCTAGTGTCAAAAATATTGGAAGTCTTATCAGTAAAGATGATAAGCACAGACAGCAAAACATAAAATTCCAGAAATCTTTTCAAGTTTGAGTAATAAAACAATGGTGTAGACATTTAAGAAAGAAGATACAGCCAGGATTATATATAAAAAAAAGTAAGGACATATACAGAATTATAGACATTCATAAGTTCGTTAGGTAATGTAGGAATTAATGCGAAGAATTACCAACCTGGAGAAGTTCATCGCCACTAATGGCACATGCAGGGATATGATCATTACTAAGCACGCGTATTTGTGCACCAGTCTCACTGCGGATTCCTTGGATGATATGCCCACCTTTTCCAAGAATGCATCCAATCTGGTCTGATGGCACAAGCAAGCGAACAGTAACTTGAGGTGAAATTTCTTCGCTGTCTTCGTTCCCAATACTCTCATCAGCGGCAAGCCTCTCATGAACTCTAAATAGGGCATCCTGAGCAGGGCAAACCTTATCTTCAGCATCATCAATGGTATTAGTCTTCCTGCTTGAGCTAAATATGGTAATAACTCGCTCCTCACATCCAGGGACACTCTCACCAATCCTGATCTTAGCTTGGGTCTCATTCCTCAACTGCTTTGCAATTTCTCCACCCCTGCCAATGATACTCCCAATTTTTCTAGAGGCACAGAGGTAGCGATACACAGTGTCATCAGGGCCAGGGGCATAGGTATCATCACCAGGATTTCTTCTCTTACCGCCTCCATTTTCAGTATAATCAGAGTGGCGCTTTCCATGACTGTTTCGGTGGCCACCCATTGTCTGGAAGCAGAGGTAAAACAATGAAAAACACAGAACAATGCACCAAATAAACACAAGCTTAAATAGCAGACCAGAATGTCCTTAATAGCACAGGATGTGATGCAGTATAGCTATAACCCTTTTTTCTCCATAGGGCAATCCTCTTATGTTATATTATATTATATATATAAAAAGTTTTGGACATTGTATTCCCATGAAAGCCATGAACTGCAAACTCCAATACCATGTACTAACTTAGGCAAAATTTATTGTTACAGATGCATAGTACCAACTACCAAGGCTAACCGCTAGTCAACATATCATGGTATTAAAAATATGCTTAGTAACGTATACTATTTCCGGAACAGAGAACAGACGTTTCTATGAGAAAATAGCACATTTTCAATTTAATTAATTAGTTAATCCAAAAACAAGCCAACGCTGGGGCAATGAAACAAACACAACAGGGTTCAAGCACACGCATCTGCTAATAATCAAACTCTATCTTGAGTCCTTCCTATGAGGAGGGGGGAAATCCATCTTTCAGGGCACATCCCTCAGGCAAGAAACTCCCAAATAATTGGCTCAGACAACCTATCTCTGCCACATCCCAGGGGCGGATCTAGTAAAGGGACATGGGTGTACACATGTACAACCAATAATTTTTGCAAAAAGCTAGTAGGCATCAAATCAGGGGCAGATCTAGTAAAGGAACGTGTTTGTACACATAATACACCCAATATTTTTTGCAAAAAGTTAGAAGTTAGAATTTTGCGAGCAAGTTTGAGAACTCATAATACACCCCCAATATTTTTTTTCACCGATCCAAATAAGTGAATTGCAATGGTAGTTTTCAGACCTTCGAGAATTGTAATAGAAAACTCGATTTCGCACAGCAGACAGGAAAGAGAGAAGGGGGTGGGAATACCTGGTGGGCGCTCATCGCCGGCGGCGGCGGAGGAGGGCCGCAGGGACGGCGGCGGACTGCGGCGCCTGTGCGGGTGCGGGGTGCCGCGGGCGGCGGCGCCTGTGCGGGTGCGGGGGAGCGGGGTGCGGACGGCGGCGCCTGTGCGGGAGCGGGATCCGGGCGTGCGGCTGCGGCTGCGGCACGGGAGGGGAAGAGGGAGGTCGATCTTATTGGGCCGCGACTGGGGGGCTTTTTCACCGCCGATCTTCCTCCTGGTCACGGCCCAAGTTGAGGCCCACGAGAACCCTGTTCGTGCGTGATTCGGATGAGCACGGCAGCAGCCTACATGATTTTCTTTTCACTTTTCCTAATTTCCTTTTCTTTTTCTTTCTTTCTTATATGTAGTGATGTCAGAAATTTCTTCTGTTAGCACATGATTGCTATCTGGTTTGTGGCAAATCGTTTTGTCGCAACGATTACCGAGCTCTCCAGTGTGTTTCTTCTCATTACCCGCGTGTGGTTTCTTCGTAGGCCATGTTTCTCTTCACTTTCATTTTTTATGCCACCCACCATCAAAGTATCCTAGATTGTTTGCTCCGTCCTAACGCCCTATTTGTGGTTTTTCTGTGGAGATTAGTCGGAGAGTCAATCTCTACCAAATCCTACACCACATGAACATGGTAAGATACAGACCTCTTGAAAACATGCTCTCATGGACTACAATATGACCAATTTTGACACTTGAGAGAAAAGACCTAGTGAAGTTCTTGAGCAAGAATCAATAATTGGAGGCTTGTGGATATATAGTTGGCAACACTAATGCAATCACTATCAGATAAAGAGTTCACAAGTGTGGTCGTTAACCGTATGGATAATATGGTACACAGAGGGAAACCATTGTGGGTGTGTCTAGTTTCGCGGTTTGCTCCTATCTGGCTCCACTAATGCGGGTTTTAACTTGTTTGGATGCCTGCAAAAGCTTATAGCCAGGCTCTACGAAGGCACCAACGATGTTGAGGCCTGGCTCTATGGAAACGTGGGTGGTGGATGTTTCTTGTTGGCTAGACTTGGCTAAGAAACAACTCTACGTCCCCTCACCGCCCACTTGTGCTTTGACCATCCTCCACCAGCTTCACACAAGACCGAGGCTTGATTCGGTGAGGACGACTGAGCTGTGCATATTTGGCCGTGCAGAGAACTGAAACTCGCTTTCCTAAAATAACCCTGTCAAGAGCTCCATGAGTAAGCCACTGTCGTTTCTCATTTTATATATCATATGCATATCCATGCTGCTAGATCCTTAACTTCCATGCCTTCCCCGGCAACGGCGCCAGAAATGCTTGTTGGCATTTTTTAGCGCGATTACCAAAATAGACTTAGAGCCTAATTCCGATAACTTGGCGCGAAACGCTAAATGGCTTTACTCGACATATTTACTAGAAACTGGTTCTAGCAACTACGCGAGTGTTGCCAAGAGATAGATCACATCCTATTAGAATAAATATCCGCAAGCGCACGGATCTATCGTTGCGATTTCACCCGGAAGTATTCAGGGTATCGTTATTTATAATTTCCCAAAGGAAGGCATGGGGTAGTTAAGTAATCTAGCATGGGTATAAATACAATATCTAGCATGAGGAGAAACCGACCAATGTACTATACAGGGGTAAGCATACGGTAGTTGGATAGTGGACACACACTTAGAGCAACCTCAAAGGAATAAAGGTAAAATAAAGAATAAAGAATAATCTACGCGGAGCAAAGCGGGTCCTACATAGTCAATGCTAGAACAAATAATTCCACATGTTATACAAGTCAAGACTCGATTATAGACTAGGAATATGGGGAGACCGCGGCAAGCTGAATGCCGCCGATCGATGGCGGCATTTACGAACTCCTACTCAACATACGAACGTGGGGGATTACAAGGGACGGACAGGGCATGTCACCACCCCCGCCTACCACCTCAACCGTGGTATGCCGACATATCCAAAGGTTCCTCGCATCCGGACACCATGTCCGCATACTAAGGAGCTACCTACATCCCCCAGGACTCCCACCCTACGGATGGACGAGCTAGGACATAGGCAAACCCGAAGGCACATCGAACCGCTATTCCTCTCCTACAATCTAATCTAAACAAGTAAAACATATGAACGATGAAGAACAATGTAGAACACGATGAACAACTCTCACAAGAACTATGGCCTAGTTCTTGATCATCGAATATATCGTGTACTAGACTATACTCTAGTTCATATGCACGACTATATAAATGTAATGAGAACTTGACTAAGAAAGAATGCTCCATAGATTTATACCAAGAGTGTAGCTTTTCTTTCTGGAGACAAGCTCTCCAAGTAGCTTTGCCTAGCTCCAAAGGACTAATGCTAAGACTAAAGAACAAGTGTGAGGAAGTGAGATGGCTCCAAATGGTGTATGTGAAGGTGGAGGCCTCTCCTCTTCATTTATAGCCCCCAGAAGGCGGTTCGGGGGTAGTGGTGTAAAATCACCAGCAAAACCGTCATCCCCCAGATGGAAGGAGGCGAACCGCCTTGGCCGGGCCCACCTGGCGGCAGGGCCGGCGCGCGCGCTGTAAGGTCCTAGATGGCTAGAGGGGGGTGAATAGCCTATAAAAATTTCTACAAACTCACTAAGCAAACTTCGTTAGATACACAAACGGCGGAAAGCAAGTTATACTTAGCCTACTAGGTGTTGCAAGCCTCCTATCCAAACAATTCTAGTAGGTGATCACTAGTACACACAAGAGCTACCACTAGTGATCAAGAGTTCTACCCACGGGATTTAGTCTACACAAGAAGTGGTTCCCGACCGACCACACAAGCAATTCTACCCACGGGATTTAGTCTACACAAGAAGTGGTTCCCGACCGACCACACAAGCAATTCTACTTTGCAAGAATGTAATCAAAGTAATGCAAGAGGGATAGAGACTTGTTATACCGACGCGTCGAGTCGAGGTTGCCAATCACCAATAGGATGAACAAACAAACACAATCGGCAACACACAAAGGATGATGACCAATCACCGGGAGACAAGATGAACACAAAGATTTATCCCCGGATGTTCACTTGGGTACCGCCAAGCTACGTCACCCGTTGTGTCGACCAACACCTAGATGGTCCTTTGGTGTGACCCTCAAGCCACTTGCCCCACAAGGCACTTCCCCGCAAGGAAACCACAAGGCGCCACTCTCAAGTGAGGTACTCAACGACACGCGCAATCCAATAGAGTTACTCTTCGCGATCCCCGCGAGGTGAGCACAAGAACCTCTCACAAATCAACCGGAGGTGGCCAAGAACAATCACATTCTCTTGCCAACACCTCCAACAAACTCCAAGCCGGCTAGGAGCGGTACTCTCCAAGAGTAACAAGAAATCCACCGGCGAAACCACCCACAAGTGCAACTAGATGCCCTCAAGCAATGCAATGCACTAGGTGATTCACTCAATCTCTCTTAGGATGATCAACCAAGCAAGGGAGAAAAGTGGGAGAGTGTTTCTTAGCTCAAAGAATGAACAAGGGATGAGAAATAGCCAAGAGAGCTTCCCAAGGGCCGGCCACCTTCTATTTATAAGCCCACAAGGAAATGTGGCCGTTACCCCCTCGGGCATTCAAATCGCCTGCGCTGGACGCGTCTGCCGCAGACCGCCGGACGCGTCCGGCGCCACCTCCCGCGCGCGAGCCAGTCGACCGTTGGCCCCTTGGCCAACCACGTGCTGCCACGCCAGCGTCCGGCGCATGCCCAGCGCGCGTCCGGCGCACGAGTCCGACGTCCTCGCGTTTCCCTGGAACAAACTGATCCGCGTCCGCCGTCCTCCGGACGCGACGCGCCCGCGTCCGCCGCCTTCTGCCAGAGCTCCAGCACCGCGCCGACGTCCACCGAGCGCCGGACGCGTCCGGCCCAAGCGAGCCAGCGTCCGGCCCCGGCGTTCGGAGGCCGCGAGCCACCAGACCGCCTCTGGGTAGCGTCCGGCGCGCACCAGACACGTCCGACGCTCCCCCAAGGCGCGTCCGGCGCCTCTAGCAGGAGCTGCCTTCGTCGTTTCGTCGCCGTGTCGTTGATCCAAGTCACACCACTTGCCTTCATGCACCAACCTCCTCTTGTCGATCACTCTCTTGAACACAAGGGTTGGTTTATCTCTCGAGATACAAGGCAATGGCTTAGCTCACTAGGTTCTACATGCAATGCACTTCATGAAAAACACCTAGTGGCACCCGTGTGTCGAATAGCCGATAAGACTTCCCCTCTTAATAGTGCGGCTATCGATTCTAAACCACTCACATCCTCTATGGTGTCTTGAGTGCAAAACAAAATGGCCCTATTGGTTATACCTTTGTCTTGAGCCCATTTTGTTCCTCCAAATGATATGAACGCTTCACACCATCATGTGACCGTCTTGATCCATCGATCTTGACTTCACTTGCCCTTCACCGTGCATCGGTCCATCGGCGCCTAGCCTTGCCCGAGCTTCACCATCGCATGGTCCTTCACTCCAAGCCTCAACTAGCCCTTCACCTTCAACACCGGTCCATGGAGCCAAGTATCGTCTTGATCTTCATCTTTGATCAATGACACGTGTCATGCTTCATATGCATTAAGCTCATCATGTGGACAACCTTTCTCTAAATCAACCACTTAGATAAACAAGGTTAGTCCTAGGTTTCATCAATTAGCCAAAACCAAACTAGAGACTTTCACGCGCCCCAGGCGCGCCCGCGCCTGGGTGATGCCGCCCCCTGACTGCCTTTGGCAGGTGGGCCTGGGCCGCCTTCTGGGTCTCGTTTATGCTGGTGCTGTTGGCCCATTTCGACCCCAGGTGGCTGGCCCTTGTTCTCTTGCTCTTTTACGCCTTCTGAAAAGCGCCTTTTTATTCTGAAAATTCCTGCACTTGGTGTACATTCTGCAAAACAATATTTTCTCCAAGCACAGGTGGAACTAGGTCAATAGTAAAGATATATGTGAAATAAAATATTTATTTCTCCCATAATGACCTATAGTTGGCGGGCATAAATCGGAGTTAAGGACCGCCAACAGGAGACGAGAGGCACCATCAAAGGCCGTCGAGGCGACGAGAGAGCAAGAGCAAGTGGGGGAGGGAGAAAGGAAGAGCAGGCGAAGAGACAAACTATGGCAAAGAAGCATGACTGTCTTCCATGTCTACGGTGGGCATCCTCCGCTCGCCATTTGTTCGATGAAATGTTTCACTATGATAACTTACTAGTTCATAAGTATGGTGATTCTATACACAACTAAACACACCCACAGGGAAGCCAGTCTAAGCTCGTGTTGTTCGGCTGCCAGGTAATGTTTTATGTGGTTATGATGTTATTTCGTTGTGAGAGAAATAAAATGCACCGTCTTAGGTGGCTTAATCTTTCTGGGACACCACTTCTCCAGCGGCTATTCGGTGCACGACGGATCCACCTCCGTCATCGCCTATGTAGGTTGCCTCTTCGGACGGGGTTGGCCGTTGTCGCGGGTAAGGTGGCGCCTAGTGAGGTTTGGTGAGGCTCAGGCATTTGGGTTCGAGCCGGATGGACATATGGCGGGTACCTCTACATCATCGCGAGATGGTCATCCGGATGGCCAGACCATACCTGACCCTTCTATGCCCACAAAAGACATCAACTAGACAACCATGCCAAGCTCGACCTCAGTGATGCGACACCTATGCCGGGTGAGGCCGCTCGACGTCTCACATGATTTTGTGTCGATGAGGTGCAGGTCAAGCAAAGGTTGCCCTTGCTTAGACGGATTGTCGCTCATCCGCTATCGCACATATAACGGCCTGCAAGTGGGGCGAGGTACTCCTCAAGTAGAGGTTGGGCATCACACCACCAGCTGCTCTAGATTCACCTGCGCCCAAGGTAACATTCAACGCCATAGACAATGAGACTTTGACGCAAGTCAGGCGGACGGTCTAGACGAGCTATTCCGAGTGTTCAACAGGCTCACTAAAATGTTCTTCATGGATGTTTCATAGGACGATGATGCATTTATATTTTTGTTGTTCCATTTATATAATATCGAACTTTGAAACCGTTTGCTAGGTTGATCTACTCTTAGATGTAAGACCGTCTGTCGCGTCAGATGTATGTAAGTATTCGAGAAAAAGGTTAAAATATCAAACTGATAAGAGAGGATGAAAAGAATATAAATTTTTTTTGATAAAAAAAACATAAAGTTAACTTTTTGCGGACCGCTGCTTTATCTCATCATCATCTAAAAAATCTCTCTGTATCCGGGATTGCAAGTAAAAGCATTTGAAGTCCTGAATCACAGACACAAGGCCAGAACCGCTAGCTCCTCCGGCGTACCCTTCCGCGGTTCCGCCCCAGCGCGAAACGCCGAAACCCTACCTTCGGCTTCTCCGCCTCCGCCTCCGCCTCCGCCCCCGCCCCCGCCCCCGTCCCAGCCCCTCCGCGAACCAGGCGAGATGTCGTCGGCCGGCGGTGGGGGGCAGCAGTTCCGCTACACGCAGACGCCGTCCAAGGTGCTGCACCTGCGGAACCTCCCGTGGGAGTGCGCGGAAGAGGAGCTCGTCGAGCTCTGCAAGCCCTTCGGCCGCATCGTCAACACCAAGAGCGGCGTCGGCGCCAACCGCAACCAGGCCTTCGTCGAGTTCGTAAGTCCTCCCCCCGCCCCTCACTCCCTCCTTCCTCTCGACCCTCCCCCCATCCATATCATCCGCGATCCGGTCGGGAGTTATGGGCGGGCGCGCCGCTGGATGTTCTGTGTGGTTTCGTGCGTAGCACATGAAATTGATTTGGCCAGCAGAAAGATCTATAGCTGTGTTTAACCTGTGTGGTATTGGAATTTTGTCAGCGCTCTGTATTTGGGTTAGATCTTGCAGGAGTCAGCGAAGATGCCTTCGTATTCATAGTTGACCAAACCTGTTTGACTGGACCGATCAATTCTTGGAAGCTGCACAATTATGTTGTGTTGAGTTTGAGTTGCATAGCCTTGATCAAACCTGTTAGAGTAGACAGATCAATTCTTGAAGCTGCACAATTATGTTGTGTTGAGTTGCATAGACAAGACATGATTACAGGCAGTAGCGGAGCCAGCCTAAAAATTGAGGTAGGGATGTAGGGTGAATATAGACTGCAAAATTTAGCTAAAAACCGATTAAAAAAGCTTTTAAAATCTACATAATCATTGAACTGAACTAATAATAAAAAAACAATGAATCCAGAATTATAGTACAACATCACCAGATGTCCAAATGACCCCAACCCCTTTGTCCACATACCAATAACCGAGCAGAGGCATTAGGCAGAGCAGGCAGCTGAGAAGCTGCACAGCCACGCCTGCACAGGAGCAGGCCACAAGCAGCAGGCGTGCGGGCAAGCACGGGCCTAATGCCCTAAACAATGGCCCACACAGAACAGTCCAAAATGGCCTAGACCAATTCAGAAGCCCAGTCCGCCCATCGCAGCATCGTCCGTTTCCTCGCTGCGCAACTGCGTCTTCAACCTCCGGCTCAGGGAACCCAATCTCGGGTGCTCAACAATCCCAGTCTTGAGGGGCAGGGGTTCTGATCTCACCGGAGGGGATGTAGGGCGGCTGCCCGACCTTGCCCTATAGGTGTCTCCGCCTATTTTACAGGATTTGGGGGCTTGTATACCATTTTCAGCCTACTTGTCTTGTTCTGTCCAGTGTTTTAAATAAATAGTGGGTTATGGCTTTTAGTGGCGGTCTCTTCTAAACTATAAAAAACTATAGTGGGCTATAGTGGAAGTTATTTCGTTTAGTGGAAGTTATTTCATTTAGTGGAAGTGGATTACTTATGTGATATTAATTTCCTTTGCAGACTGACGTTAATCAGGCAATCTCGATGGTTTCTTACTTTGCATCATCTTCAGAACCAGCACAAATCCGAGGCAAGACTGTTTACATTCAGTATTCAAATAGGCAAGAAATTATTAACAACAAGAGTCCTGGAGAGACGGCTGGAAATGTCTTGCTTGTTACTATAGAGGGTGTTCAAGCTAGTGATGTCACCATTGATGTGATCCATATGGTGAGTTCTAAAATCCTTTCTTTTCCTGTCTTCTAAAGTATTTAGATGGTTGTGTTAGTATGGTAATGACAAACCTCAAGTATGCCTGTTACTTTCTTGAGTGCTATTGTCTGAAGGAATCCAAGGGAGTCTACCTGACCTGATCCTTGTAAATCAAAGATTTTACATAGATCTTAATCTCGTAGTAACATATTCTGCATGAATCAGCAGGCCCATGTTAACTGGAGAAAATGTCGTTATCAACACCTGCAATTGGAGAGATACCATGTTTGTTTTGCTGCCTCTATCTTCTAACTAGTACATTCGAAGTTCTTATGAACTCTCATGTCTCATCTTGAGGATGCAACTTTCTAAGTATACCCCATCAACGCGCTTATCTCCGGTGTAGGACACCTCCTGTTTATCCAAGTTACTGATGAAAGGTTAAATTCCAAACCTTTAGACCATAAGTATCTCTATGGTGCTTATTTTTAGATCATTGTTTGGTGATATTATACATTTCAGCCTTTTTATTTTAACAGTACGTTGAATTTTTCATTCATTGCTTCTCTCTCGCTGACCCTTCCCCTTTTTGTTTGGGTGAGGGATAAACTTCAAGAGTTTATATCCTTTGTTTGGAAATGATGTTTATTTTTATTATTATCAAATATTATGTGCTATCACTGTGTGTACTGCAGAATCTTTTACATATTCCATGAGATTGGTATGCATTTCCTAAAACAATGTTCCCCTTACCTCCTATGTATGATCCTTTTTTGGTATTCCTTTCAGGTTTTCTCAGCTTTTGGGTATGTTCACAAAATAGCCACCTTTGAAAAGGCTGCAGGTTTTCAGGTCAGGGTGAAGTTACATGCTTCAGATATATAGTAATTTTTAAATGAACATCACGAGCCTCATCTTATTCTCTCTGGCAGGCATTGATCCAGTACACTGATGCAGCCACTGCTTCAGCTGCTAGAGAAGCCTTAGATGGAAGGAGCATTCCAAGGTGACATTCTGTGGTCTTTCCTTGTGCTATCCGTTTTTGTTGTTTGTTGTACTTTCTTATGCTTACTATAAACTGAATTTTTCTTTGGATCTTTATCTTAGTTACTTGCTTCCGGAGCATGTGACATCCTGCTGCCTGCGAATTTCTTTTTCTGCACATCAGGATTTGAACATCAAGTTTCAGTCCAACCGTAGCAGGTAATGCCCATAATTTGTTTTCATGGAGTTCGCTATTCATGATTATTTCTGATGGAAGATCCATCCTTTTGTCCCATGTCCTCTTTAAGTTATTTGGCCATTGACTGCTTTATGTTCTTGCCTGAGCAGTTCTCAATATAAATACCATAACCCTTGTAAAAAAAGTATAAGTACCATAACATGACTCATAAGCAACACAAGAAGTGGACATCAAATTGGATGAGATTATAAGATGCCCATCATAGCATGTCCAGAAACTGTAGAATAACATGTCATTGAATTTTCATGTTGAAGGCATATGACCTGCTTTGTGATGTTCTAATAGCCTGCGTTAGAAATACAGCAGTTGTGTTTTTTTTTTACTTTTGCACTAAAACTCTAAAAGTAATGTGTGTTGATTACTAAATCACTAAATCATAGAGCCACAGTGACAAGGTTCTTGTTTTTTTTACTGTTAATAATGTACAGAACCTGATGACTTAGCCATTGGCTCAGTCTGACAAATGATCAATGCCCATGTACTCTTCAAACTGCAAAAGTGCAAAACAAATGAGAACTCTACAAAGTTCCGAAGTATGTTCCTACTTGCTCATGGAATTTTCTCATCCAGTGTCGAATGAACTACTTGTCTGGTTGCTCCTTCAACTCCTGAAGTTCATGCCCATTCTTCTTTAAAAGAAATTGCTTGACTTAGATAGTATTAGGGTGAGATTCTCATTGAAATCGTATTGGTTGTCATATCGTATGCCCATATTATCACTTGGGTTTTCGTTTTTCTACGAATCCTGAGATAATTTCTCCCAAACATTGCTTGCCTGTTTGTACCTTTTTCTTGAAAGACCTGAATATTTGGACTTGTCATGCTAGGACATAGCTACTTGTCATATGTTTCTCCTTTTCCAATCTTACCATTTTATTTGTGCAAGTATGCAAAATAACTCATTATATTGTTGGAGACATGCTTTTGTTTCACTCCATTGTTTTAATTCGATTTTATTTTTATCTTGCAGGGATTATAATAATCCATATCTTCCAATTAATTATACTGCCATGGATGGTACATTACAGGTATTTACTTTTTCAGAAGACAATGGGCATTCTAATATTTCAATTTTGTCTGTTTTGCTATTTTGTATTGACATGCTGTTTTTTCTTTTGATGTGCTGGCACAGCCTGCTGTTGGAACTGACGGAAGGAAAGTGGAGGCTCAAGGCAATGTTCTTCTTGCATCAATTGAGAATATGCAATATGCAGTTACTGTAGACGTTCTTCATACTGTAAGTCAGATTGTGAAGACAATTTTAAAACTTGCTTAAAATTTTGTTGCTGTCTCTTTTATCTGTGCTAACTATGATAATGAAACTACAGGTGTTCTCATCATTTGGTACAGTCCAGAAAATTGCTATTTTTGAGAAGAATGGGGGGACGCAAGCTTTGATTCAGTACCCTGGTATGCGTCTAGAAATTGATCATTCCAGGTTTTAAATCCCTAAGCTTTACCAGAAGATGTTTAAGTAGCCGTTGTTGGGTTGGTGTTTGCTGGTGGACTTTGTTTTGCTACCTTGCTTGTTGTTTACGGAAGGTCCAATGACAGCTGTTCGCTTGGTGATCAAGCTGGTGATGGGAGATTAATGAATGAAATTGCAAAATTTGTAATTTTGTTGCTTTGGTAATGAAACTTGGCTTTGCCATGTTGTAAAAAAAAAAATCACTAGGCTTTGAACTAGCGTTTGATCTGCTTGTCTGCAAAATTAGCAAATTACCCCTTGTTTATCATCTGCCAACTGTGAAGTCCCAAAAAAAAAAAAAAAAAAAAAGTTTTCCCTTATCAGATGATGTTTTGCCAAAACCAAATGTGAGGTTTTCACATCTTTAGGAATGGCATCTCCTGAGACCCTGGCATCCTTGATTAATATGCTTATAGTAACATTGATTCTGACTAAACATGCAGCTGATTATTTCATTTTTCATGTGCTTTTGTATAGAAATTATTCATCTGAATCTGATTAAGTCCTTCCCTACACTTTAGATGTGAATA
Organism: Themeda triandra; assembly: GCA_018135685.1. Lineage (NCBI taxonomy): Eukaryota > Viridiplantae > Streptophyta > Magnoliopsida > Poales > Poaceae > Themeda > Themeda triandra. The sequence continues at coordinate 212,894 of JAENPR010000393.1, read as the reverse complement.
CAGCTGCTGTAGCAAAGGAAGCATTGGAAGGGCATTGCATCTACGATGGTGGCTACTGTAAGCTTCACCTGTCATACTCTCGTCATACTGATCTGAATGTGAAGGTATAATAGGTGCATTTTGTTTAGTGTCATTTGATCATAAAACCTTCTAGAAGATGATACATATAACCCCTTCACAGAACCCTCAGTTATATAATACAGGACACCCCTTTATTGATATGCCTGACATATGAAGTTATGTTCCCTTCATCTTTCAGGCACATGGTGACAAGAGCAGAGATTATACAATTCCAGCTGGCATAACCCAAGGGGTGCCACAACCACCTGGTGTACAAGCTACGTCCTCTGGGTGGCAAGGTAGCCTTCAAGCAGCTGGGGCATATGCCCCACCCGGTGCCCCTGCTCAAAGGCATGGTGCCAATGGACAAATGCCGAACTGGAATCCCGGCAACTCAGTGTATCCCCCAGCCCCAGGAGCATATCCAGGCCAGATGTACCCATCTCCGTCGCCGTATGCAACGTCAGGGGGCTTCCCTCATACCCCATCCACCGCTCCGCCACAGTATGCCACGTCAGGGGGCTTCCCTAATACCCCATCCACTGCCCCGCCACAGTATGCAGCATCAGGGAGCTTCTCTAACACCCCAACCGGTGCCCCTCCTGGTGCTCCGCTACAACAGTTGCACGCCTCGCAGCAGATGCCGCCTCAGCATGAAAATCAGTCACGAGGCACACCTGGAACTAGCCAACCGCCGCCACCAGCGTCATACTACCGTTAAGATGGATCTTCTTTTGCTATTGTACTTGACCTGCTTTTAGAACTGAGCTATTCATCATGTAATACTGCAATACGGCCATCCATAACTGTGTTTAGATGGCACTATGACAGTGATGTTTGGTGTTTTCATTCATCGTCAAAAATCGATCAGTGTTGATTCATGTCAATAACTGGCAATATCATGATGAATGGTGGATTGGTGGTAGTGTACTGAACAGCCAAACATGGTTAACATGGTTTCTGCACTTGTACACCAAACATCCAATTCTTTAGTTTTTTTTTTTATAGCGACTATGGAGAACCCTTCTGCATCTTCCTTTTTCTTTAATGAAATGATCGCTGAGGCACGATTGAAGAAAATCCTTCACATAGTGCAAAGGTTTCTTGAGTGGAACAGGCAGGTATTATGGACATTGCTTGATCGTCTCGGCTTGCCTTGTCCCGGTGGCTGGAATGGAATACTCTGAGCAAACTTGTCGAGGTTTCAATCGCCCTCATTTTCACTGAACACTGAACACATGACTAATAACCATACGGATCGATGAACCAATTTGATGTTGACGTTCTACATGCCATCAAACACCTTCCTTTATGCAGTCAAAGCTCAAAGGTAAGAGCTTTGAACACTAAGACAGTGAAGGAGATCTCATCATAAGCGCTAGAAAAAGTTTAGATGCTTATCTCTTTTGCTACTTTTTGAAAAAAAAATGCCTTTTTTTCCCTTCAGGAAAAACATTTCTCAGCAATGCGTCTTTTTTTTTTTTGTGTGTGTAAATTTCTCAGCAATGCATCATGCAGATGGAAAACGGGCTGTAGCGTTCGTCCTTTTTTCTAGAGTAATCTTTATGCTGTCAGATGTTCGTCGAAATGATGATCACCTAGAATTGGCAGAATTCTTCTATGAGATCCAGTCCACAGTGATTCCATTGATGAAGACTGGAAGATCCAGTACATGAACTGTTCTTTGGTTTGAGTGTGCCTGTACTCTGTAGTCTGTGCACGTAGACAGTGGCGGATCTTAAGGGGGGCTGGGGCTAGAGCACCTAATCATCACTAAAAATATTGTAGCAAGAGTCTAAAATTAGCACTAAATCTCCATACAAATTAACATCTCCATTGTTTTAGACCCCACTTGACCCTCATCCTGCATCCGCCACTGCACGTAGATATAGAGTCCTGTGTCTCTCTAGTCTCTACTAGGTTCCAACAAGCTGTACCCAATCTTGAGTCCGGACCCACCATCAGCCCATAGGATGACTATGTATGCCTTCCCATAAATATGCCCACAGATCTTGGATTCATCTCACTCACCCACCAAATTGTTGGTTACTGGTTGCAACCGACAACCAAGTGCAGAACAGCAAGGGCATTTCCTTCAAAAACAAATAGTGCAGAAATGGCATGGAAGATGGCAAGGGAGCTCAGCTAGTAGCCCAACCAGTTTCAGTTGAACGGGCAGATTGAGCACTGTTGAAACGGCAAACAGAGGAAGGTTGCAAGTTGTTGCCATGAAGAGATCACTCATCAGAGCTCTCTCTGCAGATCTTGCCTGCACATTTAGTGCCCCCACATGCAGCCTCACCTGCAACTGCAATACGTGTTTTCCTTTTTGTGAGAAGGGCCTCCTTGCGATCTTGTTGGTGGAGTGGTCTAGAGATCTCGGCACCGTGTCATGGGTTACATATGTGCTGCTGGTTCTGTACGTCTTTGTGACTGACTATGCAGCATTCATCAATCTGCTCAGCCTCACGCGTGCGCGAAGGGGGAGCTTCTGAGATGAGATCCGGTCTTTGTGACTATGCAGCATTCAACATGCTAACTGGCTGTCAGATTCAGACATATTAGCACATTAACTGATGGGTCCTCATGTCCATCGTCCTGCACAAAGAAGAGCACTGCATCAAGTCACATGAAATCTGTAAACTTGATGAAACTCAAGAAAAAAGAACTTATATAGCTTAGTTATTTATTGCATGAACTGAGTTGGCAGTGCATGGCCACGTACACGTCTCACTATGAACCTTGAACTGAACACAGGCCACAGGGACAACGCATGCGCGTTTCTGCTGTACTAGCTAGGATAGAGTTATAGGCAAATGAACAGCAGTTTTATGCTGTCACAACTCACAATTGCCACCGTTGCATATCTGGCATTCTGGCAAACAAGTAGTTCAAAGACCTTTTCCATTTAAGATCGCTCATATACTTGATCCAAATTTGCAGGTCCTCGACTCAATTCATATCTGTTTTTTTTTTCCTTGCTGGAGTATTTGTAAGTGGTAGTACAGAGGAAGATGAGGTGGGAAGTGGGAAAGTGACAGCAGCAGCAACACAGAGAGCCTGTGACGAATCAGTTACAGTACGATCGAGTAGCGTGTCGGTCACTAGCAGGTCCAAGCATCTGCATCTCTCTAGCTACTTAAACCTGCACGCGTCGCTGCTTTCCTCTCAGCTACACCCTCTCCATCCTCAAGTTCAGAGGCGTTTGCACACCTGCTACATTGCATTGCATTGCATACTGACAGAACAAGATGGCATCACTAGCGGTGCTACTCTTGCTCGCCCTGCTCTCGACGACGTTCTCCTCTTCGGCTCAAGGCTATGGCGTCGGCCGCTGGATCAATGCGCACGCCACCTTTTATGGCGGCGCCGACGCTTCAGGCACCATGGGTACGACGAACCTTGATCAACTAACTAACGTGGCTGATCATCAATTGCTGCTGCTGCCTCCAATATCTAAACTAACATTACTGCAATGACGCACACAGGTGGCGCGTGCGGGTACGGCGACCTGTACAGCCAGGGCTACGGCACGGCGACGACGGCGCTGAGCACGGCGCTGTTCCGCGGCGGGCAGACCTGCGGTGCGTGCTTCGAGCTGCGTTGCACCGGCGACCGTGGCTCGTGCGCAGCAACGACCGTGGTGGTGACGGCCACGAACCTGTGCCCGCCCAACTACGCGCTCCCCGCCTCCGCCGGCGGGTGGTGCAACCCGCCGCTGCGGCACTTCGACCTGTCGCAGCCGGCGTTCCTGCGCCTCGCCCGGTCGTACCGCGCTGGCATCGTGCCCGTCGCCTACCGCCGGGTGCCGTGCCGGCGGCGGGGCGGCATCCGGTTCACCGTCAACGGCCATTCCTACTTCAACCTGGTGCTGGTCGCCAACGTTGGCGGCGCCGGCGACGTGCGCGCGCTCGCCGTCAGGGCGAGGACGACGAAGCGGTGGCTGGCCATGGCGCGGAACTGGGGCCAGAACTGGCAGAGCGCCGCGCGCCTCGACGGGCAGCCGCTCTCGTTCAGGGTCACTACCAGCGACCACCGCTCCGTGGTGTCCTACAACGTCGCGCCGGCCGGGTGGGCCTTCGGCCAGACGTTCACCGGCGCCCAGTTCCCGTAAACAACCTGAGCCAACAATAGTATCGCTGAAACAAGTTCGGTTTTTGCACGTGTACTGAATCAATCAATGACTGCATGCGTGGGCTCATCCTTTTGCATTTGTGTAAGATTTTTGTACGTTTTTTGTGTATCCTAAACGAGGACGATCGGGGCTGCAAAACCGGATTTCTTCGTGCAATATCATAATATAAATATATCCTAGCTAGCGCAAGCTGGAAGTGTTGAGAGCGCGGAGGAGGCGAGAGTAAAAGCAAGATCGATCGTGGCAGGGATTTGTTTCCAATTTCCATGGGCGATCGCGGCAGTAACTCGCACGCGCTGGATGGGTTCAAAATCTTAGCCGCATCCAACACACTTACCGCATCAGGAACCCACAAAGGAGAAGGGATTTACACGGAGCATATCTGAAATTCATGCGCGTCAGATCGCGCCCCGGCGTCAATGCTGAGATACAGCTCAGTTTCCCGTTCGAGGATATGCATACATGGCGTCGCCGCCCGCCCGCCCGCTCGCTTATATAGCCAAGCGCATGCGTGCGTGGAAGATCATCATCGCGGCGCCGCTAGGACCTTAATCTAGAGAGATATAATAAGATCATCATCGCGGCGGCGATCGACCATGGTGAGCGGAGAGGCCGGCGGGAAGAAGCGGAAGGCCTCCGCCGTCGGCGAGGACATCACGGCGAGGCGGGAGCCGCGACGAGGGCTGGGCGTGGCGGAGCTGGAGCGGATCAGGGTGGCGCTAGAGATGGCCGAGCGCTGCTACGCCGCCGCGTCGTCCCTCTCGTCGTCGGTGCCTCAGCAACACCCGCTGCCGGCGCTGCCCCTGGCCGTGCATGCGCCCGGCGTGGCAGCGGCGCCGGCACACCACCAACACGTACGCGCCTGCTGCCGATTCGATGCCAGCCCCCTCCCTCCCTGTTCTCAGGCACTGTCAGAGAAATAAAGAAAGTGTTTTTAATCTCAGTACAAGAATTTACAGGTCGGAAATGGAGCTGTCCATCAACTGCAAATGACGAGAGGGTATTTGGCTCCGTATTGCCTCTCCCAGCATTACTACGGCAATGGTTCTTTGACTAGGCAAGTATTATTTGTACAAGTTGTACTGCACGATTACATTTCATTAGTGATCGTTGCTTGAAGACGACAAAGTCGTATAAGCAATGGCCTGTGACTTGTTTTGGACTCGTTGTAAACGATCATGCATGGTTGTGCGCTTGAGCAGGCTGTTTACCACGAACGGCGGCCACCCTTCGTCCCATCAGAAGAACCTTCATTCGTCTCATCATCAGAAGCTTTGTCGTCAGGCCGATCACATTCAGAGCGCCGTCACTGCACATGCTGTCATGGGACAGGCTGCGTCGTCTGAGGTATCTCTATCTACTACTTCCTCCGCCCAAAAAATAATTAATTTTATTGTTTTTCTGTTTTTAGAAAGATGGTAAAAGATTTTACCGAGATTTTATTAGACAATATAATTCATTCTAACTTTTATAGGTACGTTCCATTTACTTTGTACCTAGACATGATATGTATCTAAGTGCGTAATAAAAGCTATGTACAAATGACTTCTTATAATTTTGAATGTATGGAATATATTAATGTATCTTTACTCAGCAATATCTCCATAGGCTATATCTGCACATGCTTGGTTGATTTAGGGCTGTTTGGTTCAAACTAAAACTAAAGTGGACTAAAATGTTTTAGTTCACCACTTGAGTGAGTTAAGCGAATCATCTGTTAAAGTGTTTTAGTCACCATTTTAGTCGCTTGTGTTTGGGCTCTTTAATCTTAAAGTTTAGTTCACTTTAGTTTTAGTTAAAACCAAACAGACCCTTAGTTTACAGTGGCAACTGCTGTTACCTGGTCTGACGTGCAGAGCTCATCATCGGCGAGCCAGCGGCAAGGTCACCGGCGACCGCAAGCCAATAAGCCTGGCCAGACGACGGCGGCAGCGCTGCCCCAGGTCGCATTCGTGGACCTCGTCGACTCAGACGACGACACTGACGTCGAGGAGCTGGACTTGGAGCTCAAACTATAGAACGAATAGTAGATTTGCTGTCAAAATGTTATTAGATTGTTGATGATCCCAACAATGTGTTCGATTCTTTATTTGCATAGAAGTCGTCAAAATTCATTGTAACTAGTACATGCTTCAAGTGTGTCACCGTACGTAGATTCCAATTGTGTAGAGCAGTTTGGCTACACAGGAATTGCCTCTGAGTATAAATATTTGAATATATAAATAAATAAATTTAATATAGAGTTGGCTCTTTCTTGTTCAAACAATAAAGTCGTCTTGACAATGCGTTGACGTAAACAATGCACGGCGCCTTCCATCCGTACTATAAAAGCACTCCTCCCCGCAATTTAAAAAACCATTTATTTATAACTAATAAAATAAAGGCTCGACGTCGTCGTCACCTCTCTCGCCGTCCACGAGCCACGGCGGGCGGCGGCGTCGGCGGCGGCCGGGGGTCCTGGCCGCTCGCAACCATGCCTGACCCCACCACCAAACCCCCCTCGCCGCGGCCGCGCCGCCGGCGCAGGCTCTGCGGCCTCTGCCTCGGCACCGCGCTCCTCGCGCTCCTCGTCTCCGCGCTCGTCCACGCCGTCGCCCCGCCGCGGGCCCGGAGTCGTCCCGCCCCCGGCCCCGCCGCCGCGCGCTTCTCCGTCGTCATAGACGGGGGCAGCACGGGCACCCGGGCGCACGTCTTCGCCACGGGGCACGACGGCCGCCCGGATCTGGCGCGCTCCACCGTGATGCGCGTCTCCCCGGGCCTCTCGTCCTTCGCCGCCGACCCGGCGCGGGCCGGGGAGTCGCTGAAGCCGCTGATTGATTTCGCGAGGCATGAGATTGTCGGCTCGGGCGGCGCCGCTGTGGAGGCGGAGGTGCGGCTCATGGCTACCGCAGGGCTGCGCCTGCTCGAGGAGCGCGCCCAGGAGGCGATCTTAGCGTCCTGCAGGGACGTGCTACGAGCCTCTGGGTTCCGGTTCGAGGACGCGTGGGCCAAGGTGATCCCAGGTACTGCTTTCTTCTCGCCATTTTCTGCCACCTGGGGGAAGTGATTGCATTTTAGTGGCTGATTGCATTGTGGATAGGGGATTGATTGTTTAAATGAAATGATCAATAATAGAGACTAGAGAACGCCAATTGCTGCTGGTTCCTTGTTGCAAACTTGCAATAGATGTGAGCTGATGGATATGCAAACGACTAACAGAAATATGCAATGACTATGCAGCTTTGGGCATTACTATATGGTATCTCTGTTGGTTGAGTATCAGACAAAAAAAATGGATCAAAATGTTGGAATGCATCAATCTAAAATAATCTAAAAAGTGAAATTAATACTAGTATAAGCATAAAAATTCGTTGGGGGGGGTATGGTGTGTAAAAGTGCTCTTTGTGTCATTAGCTGAAATACTTTCAACGTGTTTGCTTACACTTGCTGGTATCTCTTTTACAGGCTCAGATGAAGGTATCTATGCTTGGGTTGCGGCAAATTATGCTCTTGGCAGACTTGGAGGGGATCCTAACAAAACCGTTGGAATAATTGAACTTGGGGGCGCTTCAGCTCAGGTTCAGCGATGAGTGCATACACAGTTTGTGATCCTTTCCTCTGGGATCTTGGATATTGTTTAAATACAGTGCATACTAATGAGTCTCTGATAGTGTACTAAAATTCAAATGGAATCACTTACCTGAAGTTAGATTTCTGTAAGCTTTATAAATGCCTTCAGTAATATAGGATGGTCAAACTCCACTTATGGCTTCATGATGTCAATACATATAATAGTTTTTTTTCTGGTCATATTCCAAATATATATTTTTTAAACCAAAGTAACTGTTGCTGTTTTGTTTCAGCTTACCTTTGTTTCTGATGAAGTACTTCCACCCGAACTGTCATATAATTATACTTTTGGTGAAAGAACATACACACTCTATACCAACAGCTTTTTAAACTTTGGTCAAGTGAGTTATTTAATCCACTGACTCTTCTACTTTGTATACCCTTGTGAATCCTACATTAGATTAACTGGCTGACAAATCATTTACTTCCGCAGAATGCAGCTCAAGACTTGTTCCATGAAATGCTGAGGTCAAGAGGTATTTATTTGGATTTGATTTTTCCTTACTCTATCAATATAGCCACCCCAGCCTTTAGCACTATTGAAAGCTTTGTTTCTGAGACCTGTGGCATCCTGTTCATGTGTCATCGGGAACATGCACTAGACCTAGGTGGCTAGGCGTAACTAAGACCTTATGATGTCCCATGGAATTGAGGACACTCCTGGATGCCTCAAAAAACAATGCTTCCAACTGTAATTAGGAATTCAGCACCTGATGTACAAGGGACCTAAGTCTATATACTCTGAATGAAGTTTCTATTCACACCGTCACACTACTAGACACTACTTTATGAACACAGTGCCTATAAGTAATTCTTACTTTTAGTATGCTATGTAAGTACAAATGTACCTGGACCATAGTTATAGAATAGGAGCCATTTTAGCAGTTTGATGAAGTGGGCACTTGACTGAAAAATTTCTGAACCTAGCTGATTCAACACCCCGACAAAATGAGCGGAGTTTTGCTGAATGGTGGCGCAAGACGATAGGCAGAGTTAGCAAGGAGCACAGGAAAGGAGTGAACTCTCTAATTATTCTTGGGGCTTGGATTATTTGGAAACGTAGAAATGCATGTGTATTTGAGGGGGCTTCTCCTTCGATTAGCATGATTTGGAGTGAGCTGAAGAACCTCTCTGGTGCATGGCTGGGACGAAGAAGCTTCAAGGGCTATGTTTGGCGCTGGCTGACTAGATCCGTTTAGTTATGGTCGAGTTGTGGTTGTTTTCTATGAGTTCAAATATTAAGTGTGTGTAATCGCCTCACTCATATTTGGTCCTCGTATGAGTGAGGATCCTGTTGGGGACCCCCCCTATTTTTCTTCTCTATAATAAAATGAAACGCAGCTCTCCTGCGGTTTCAAAAAGAAAAAAAAAATTCTGAAGCAGTTACTCGTTCCATTGGCTTATTGTATACTTGGTAGCTAAACAGAGTGTAAGATGTGCGGGAAATAGGAAGGGATTAATAGGTTGTGTTTTCTATAGTTGCATTATAGTCTATCGAGCTACTAAGTACTAATTACCAAGTGAAGTACCTCTTCATGTTCACCACCCGCATTTGCAGGCTCTTCCAAAAATGGTACACTTGCTGATCCTTGTGCTCCCAGAGGATATTCACACAATGAAGAAGTGATGGTGAGGATGAGCGGTGCTTCAAGGTCAACATTAGAGAACCAATATGTTGATAATGGGACTGGAAACTTTACCGAGTGCAAATCTTCTTCGCTGCTGTTACTGCAAAAAGGAAAGGGTAAGAAATATATGGAAAACTACAAATCTGTGTTCAGTTGTTCACATAAACTGACATAAAAATCACTAGAAGATATATGTTTTCACTGATGCTGTGATGCACCAAGCCAATACCCTTTGCAAATCTCGTATGCTTCAAATATTTTGCCTAACTGTTTCTGAATTAGTATACCTGAACAAGTTCATTTTAGCATGATGTCTTACAGATTAGTGCCACATGTATCTCATATAAATGCAGAAAAGTGCCAGTATCAACAATGTCACCTGGGATCTACTTTTGTACCTGAGCTGCTTGGATACTTCTTGGCAACTGAAAATTTCTATTTTACTTCAAAGGTACATTACATGTTTCTCTTCTCCTTTTGCATTTAACCTTTTCTTCTGACACTTCTGACTCATTTACATTCTCTGTCAGTTCTTTGGACTTAAGAAGTCTTCAACACTATCTGATTTTATGTTCGCTGGAGAACAATTTTGCAATCAGGACTTGTCCACTCTTAGAAAAAAGTACCCTAATATGCCTGATGAAGATTTTTCACGTTATTGCTTCTCGATGGCATATATTGTGGCTCTACTGCATGACAGTCTTGGTGTACCACTGGATGATACGAGGCAAGCATATTGAGTACGCCATAGTGAAATTTACTCCAAGTGATCTCATATCATATGCTCATCTAATTTAATTTTCTCCTGATCAGGATTGAGTATTCAAACCAGGTTGGACACGTTCAGGTTGAATGGGCTCTAGGAGCTTTCATCACACTGATGCAAAATACAAGTTTGAAGCCATTACACACCACTGCAGAATCAACCCATAGCAATAGAACATTGTTTGCTGTTCTGGGAATGTTTCTTTTATGTGGAGTACTTTTTGTATCAAGATGGAGGAAGCCCAAGACGAAAATCATATATGACTTAGAGAAAGGCCGATACATCATAACACGCATCAGCTGACGCTGAACCTTGTGCAGAAGAACTATATTTATACGACAGGAATAGATGTTGTTGTGTTGTACAACAATGTACGAGTTCAATTCTTTGTATTTTATCTTAGGTAGTAGAGCTGGGTGGGTGGAGCATGGAAGATAGTGCATTTGTGCGTATAGAAGAATGTGTAGAACAATTTGTCATATGTTAATTGGATTATTTTGGTGAATAAGTATAGTTGTTTTCTTTCGTCTTATGAGCTCGATATGTCTCAAACAACAATCTGTCATGTGTTAATTAAATTCTTTTCAAACAACAATCTGTCATGTGTTAATTAAATTCTTTTGGTGAACAAGTATAGTTATTTTGTTTCACGTGTGAGCTTGGCATTTCTCAGGTACACATATTGAGAGATACTGTAGTTGTAGTCAAAGTTTGTGGTGACTGGTGAAGTGCATGGAATGGAATTATTTGAAATTAGATTGTTGGGTCATACTGGGATGCGAATTCAATCATGCAAGCTGGACTTTTTGTCAAAAATAAATAAATAAATCATGCAAGCTGGACTATAAGTTTTCTTCGTTTTGCCTCTGCTTCCTAATCGTTCATGTATGTTTATTATTCAGCTATATTTATTATTCAGCTATACTCAATGTGTCAAGATGGCCGAGTTGGTCTAAGGCGCCAGTTTCAGGTACTGGTCCGAAAGGGCATGGGTTCGAATCCCATTCTTGACAGAGTAAATTTTTGCTTTTGTGGGTTCGAATCCCATTCTTGACAGAGTAAATTCTTTCTTTTTTGTGCTAAACTTCCTTCTTCTTTTTTTTTGCCTAAACTTTGGTGTTATTATGCTCTTTCAAAAATACCTCTGACTTGCAGAGACTTTTGTGTTTTGCACTTTCCCGAATAAACCTTACTAGTAATTAAATGAGAGTTTTTTTTTTTTTTTTTTTTTGCGCTAAACTTATGTCACCTGCTCTTTCCTATATGAACCTCACTACTTTAAAGCAGAGTTGTAGCCGTTTTCAACACAAGAGTAACGAAATTGTAGTAAAAGGTTGTACTGTCCTTTACAGCTTTATATGTATTTTTTTAAAAAAAATACTACTACGCAGATACTTATAATTTGGGATGGATGACTTGATGAAATAAAAGGTAAAAGGGACTTATATTTAAAATGGGGGGAGTAATTTTTTTAACACATTTGAGCCACGGAAGCCCATCTCGCATAACACTCTCTTCCACTCCATGTGTAGCTCCTACTGCAAACATGATTGAATGCCACTAGAATTAGACGTCCAAATCCATACACATGATTATCTAATCTAAATTTACTAGAGTACGAAATGTAACAACTAAAATTGTATTGACCTTTATAGCTTCGTACTTTATTTTGTGGAAATTCTAACCATCATCCGGCTGATTTTATTTTCGTCGTCAGTCGATTGTTTTGTGTAGGCCTCTTTGTGATTCCGTGGGCTGGTTCATCATTCAGCCCGTGAGAACTGCTAGGCGGAGTTCCCAGTCCACGCTACCAATGTTACTGACTGCATGCGGCCTGGCCTTTTCACGTGTGGGCTGGCTCACAGGACAGGAGTGAGCGATGGTTGCGGCCTGGCCACTCCGTGTCTTTTTTATTTTCTATATTTCTGTGGACTTTTATCGTTTTTATAATTTATTTTTTACTATTCTTTGTATTTTCTTATTTTCAAATTTTTGTATTTTTTTATTGTGTATAATTTTTCAGTTTATTTTTTAAATATTTTCCATTGTGTATTTCAGTTCTAGTTTATTGAGTTATGTTTTTTATTTTTTATTTTAGTTTTTAGTCAATTTTTTCTTTTAGTTTTCAGTCAAGTTTTTTTAATCGCACCTAAACAATAATATTCCACAAGAAAATGCACCTAAGATCAAATATTTTGAGTAGTATTGCATGGTAACGACGCTTTCATAAATTACCTATATTATTTTTACACATACACTGTTATTATTTTTTCACTCAAAAGTCAAAACTTAGACATGTGTGGTCTAGTTTTGTGTGCCTCATCACGTAGAACAAACCGGTATAAACAGAATTGAAATTGGATACATCATTTAAAAATTATAACAATTTAAACAAAATATTTGTTTTTGCTTTATGTTTGCTTGCATGCACTAGGTCAGGCACACGTTTGCCTTTTGAGTCTGGGACCACAATTTAAAAATGAGAGCAGGGATGGTCGCTGGTCGGCCATGGTGCGCTCGCGCATTAGCGCCTTCTGCGGTTTTTTTTTTTTTCGCGACCGGACCTTCACACTGCGGTTTTTTTTTTTTTTTTTTTTTGAGAAAACCTTCACACTGCGGTTGAAAACCCAATTGTAGTACAGAAAGAAATCAGCCGGATGACAAAGCTCCATAGTAACACACTCAGACTTATGGGCCACTGAAACCTATAACATCAAGCGGGCCCTAATTTGGGCCTTAAAGTTCGTTTATTTACAAGAAATTAGGCCTTAAAGCCTCTTCGACCAGATCTGGGCCCCGGGATTCTCACTGCAAAGCGGCCGGAGCGGAAGTTGCTGAGAGCGGGAGCCGGAGCTGCTCGGAGCCAAGGCGGCTCGCCGCTGCAGCGAAGCACTCGCCTCGCCGTCGTCCGCCGGCCACCGTTGCCGCGGCGCCGTCGGCCATCTCTGACGCCTCACCGGCGCTTCTCCTCGTCCCTCACGCCGCCACTCCCGCGCCTCTCGAACCTCGATGGAGGGCCGCCTCTTCGACAAGCCCCTGAACCCGAACAAGCTCCTCAAGGAGCAGTAAGTCCAGGGTCCCTAGCCCACGAATCGAGGCTGCGGTTCCAGCCGCTCCCCTCCTCGCCCTTACGACTCTGATTTACCCTCGCCTGCCTTGGTGATGCAGATTCGTGAGCAACCTGACGGGGTCTTCCCTGCTGGAGATCGCGGCGCTCTCCACCGTCGTGCCGGTAGGCAACCCATTCAAATCCCCTGCCATTTTTTTTTCTGTATGTGCAAGCACGCTGAGTTGGGGATTTGACTTGATTTCTCTTTCGGTGGATAGGCATTGGTAGTTCTCAGAAAGTGGAGCAGCAGAGGTCAGTTCATCTGAAACGCTGCGAATTCTGCTCTTATATTTGTAGCTTTAAGGCGTCACTGAATCAATTCCGAACGATACATCTGCAAGTGAGATACACTAATATGGTTGGGAAATCAGATTACTAGTAGGCTGCAACTTTTAATGTGGATCTGTTTTATGTAAATCGTGAATTCAAAGTTATTCTATAGTGTCAGCGTAGAAAATGTATACTTTTAACTTCCTATTAAAAATTTCTCCATGTCACCCTCCATTTCTAAGTTGTCGATAAATCTGATGGTTGATGCCATAGATGAGGCCATCCCCTGCAAGTACCCTCTGTATTTTATAAGTATATGACCTTCTAAATTTTCGCATTAACAAATAAACGCTCTCTTATTTTATTTTCCATGTATAGATTTGATCTGACAAAGCATAATACTTCCCTTGTTTCGTCATGTTTTAGATAATTCTAGGAAGAATTCAGCAAAGAAAAATGATGATCAAGTTCACCCTGTTCGTAAAGACTGGATGCAGTACTTCTCTACACTAGGTGTAGATTATCTCACTGTTGTATTGCCAATTATTTTGGTTTTCACAGTAAGTAACCCTTCTCCATATTTTCATTGTGCTTATTCGCTAGTGTTTTTGAATTTAAAATGATCAAAGAGCACACAGAGAAACACATTTTGCAGTACAGGGCATAAATTAAACACTTTTTAGTTGGAAGAAAAGGAAAATGAGGATCCTTGGGTTATTCCTTGATTTTGCAGATCTTATCTGAATGGACCTTTACGTGTGCTATTTCTCTTGTAATCCTGATATCCATCTACATCATGTTTAAAAGGTATTTCGTATGAGTTATTACATGAACTGTGGAAAGTCATTTTTAGATCCTGCCATTCTAAAGTCCATTTTCATTTTGTATTTCCTTCTAGCAACACAACCTGTGCTATTGTGGAATTGATGTAATCCTGTCCTCCCAGGTCTCAGCTTCATCTTAAAGATGGGTTCAGTCAGCTGCCTTCCGTCAGGACAGACATATCTTCTTACCGTGTCTCAGTGGTGTGTAAAATTTTATTTATTCAAATACTTGTGTTTGTGTGCTTTAGTACTTGAGATGTAGCAGCACCACTGAAGTACCAAAAATGATTACATACTCTGTAGGTTCTGGTGACATGTTTGTGCATATTAGCTGTGGACTTCAAAATATTTCCAAGACGTTATGCCAAGGCTGAAACATATGGTAGTAGCATCGTAAGTCATATATATCCAGCCATGATTTTTTTCCCTTTGTTTTTTCTTATCTTATTTGTATCTCCCCATTGTTTTGTCCACACCTGTACATGTTTGGGCCTGACCCTCATACACAATTGCCTTTATTTTTTTATTGGAAATGGCAAGCAAGAAACATCTATGAAATAACTTTTTATTTTTCACAGTTTTTATTTGAATTAATTTTGACCTTTTTGTCTAGAAATTCTTTGATTATTGTTTTCAGTTTTGAACCTATGTTGCCATGTACAATTTGGAATGTATTACTACTAATTTTGAAAGTTCAGAAGTTGCAATGTACAATATGAAATCATCTTCCCATTTTAATGATATTAAGAATTTGACACATGGTCTAACAGATGGATCTTGGAGTAGGATCTTTTGTAGTGGCTAACGCACTGGTATCTAGACAAGCACGAAACATAGCCTCAATGTAAGTCCTTAACTATGATTTGATGTCATTTGTCATAACAAATTATCTTTAGTGATAGTGAATACTGAATAGACACTTGGAAAAAGTGTGGTGCACTGGATGGCATATGTCCCGCTGATTCTCATTTAGTACTGACACTTGATGCTCCATTTATCTAGTTTAATCACTAATAACTAGAACTTCTTTCACATGTTTCAATGTTTGATTTGAATTCGTTAATTTCATTGTGTGAATACATTAGTTTCTGCACCATAGGTGCCAATCAGCATCAGTCTACCAGATTCATATGGTGTATCTTACAATGTTCCTACTTGGGTTCCTTAGGAGTTTCAAGACAGCGCTGAGTTCCATAAGTCCACTGGTATTTCTCGGCTTTGCTCGCATTATCTCCACATGGGGTGTTGATTATCAGGTGCTTTTCTTGTTTCTTTGCACCAATTACCTACATTACTATTTACTTATTTCGGTGATTCATTATAACTGACACATACACTGGTGTGCAACTTCTTTGGTTAGGTATGCCATTCATGCAATTGTTTAGTTTCATTTTCCTCAATGATCTATATTATATATTATGATATGATTTACGATGCCCCATTTCCTCTTTTGTGGACACTGAAGTCCTATGTACCACAAGTCCACAACATATTTGCTTTTCAGTAATACTGAAAGTGGTGTGATTGGATATCAATTTTCCTAGTGTGGTAGAGAAGTTACAAATCGTAATTCCATATTTGAAGACACTACTGTGTTTTAATCTTGTAGGTCCATGTAGGAGAATATGGTGTTCATTGGAACTTCTTTTTCACCCTCGCAGCTGTTTCTATCCTTACCTCCATTGTCAGGATTCATCCAAAACATTGTGGATTAGTTGGTCTGCTTATCCTTGCGGGTACAGATTTCTCCAGTTTGCTTAGATGGACTTTACATTGCTAAAATATTTTTCTTAAAGATTTCTCTCTGTTTTTTGTTTCAGGATACCAGATTTGGCTATCTTCTGGATTGAATGAGTACCTCATTTCTGATAAAAGAAGTGCTGATATAATCAGCCAGAATAAGGAGGGCATTTATAGCATCCTTGGTAAAAAAAAATGCAATTCTACATTTATTTTCTGAAATGCTGAGAAACATACAGCCGTTCCCAACCTTCTTAGCATGAAGATGCAGGCATAAATGCAAGTCTTGCACATGCATCTTACTAATCCTTTTTCTATTTTTTTTACCCTGTTATGTATGCTACACATAGTTTCTTTTTTATCTTACTGTACACACACTAATTACCATTACCTGTCCACACTTTTAGTAGCTGCATGCCATAAATTTGCATGCATTGTATTTTAAGTTTGGTGTAAAAATTTGCATTCCACTAATGGATACCCTCCCATGGCAGGATACTGGGGTATGTTTCTAATTGGTGTTTCTTTGGGTTTCTATCTGTTCGTTGACATTAGTTCAAAGGGAAAGAACAGGAACACTCAAGTCATGCAGATCTGGGTTCTTGCCGCATCTTTTTGGTAAGAAACATTGAAATAACGGTGACATGCCTGATTGCTGTTTTGAATATTTTCTGATTATTAAGATTTGTTCACACATCATGGTTATAGGATTTTGGCAATCATCTTTGATAGATATATTGAGAAAGTTTCTCGGCGAATGGTAAGATACTACTAACTTTTTTACTCTAGCATGAAATCAATAATGCTGAAGAGGGAAGACATCTTGGAAAATGTTTTTAAAAGTTGCTATAGCAATTTTATGGTTCGTGGAGCAGAATATTGTGGTCGCAACATTGAATGACAGTTATTTTAGTCAGGAAACTTTAATCCTTATTAATAGGCTGAATACATTGTAAAAGGAATTATAACATTTCAATTTGCAGTAAATAAACTTTAATGCTTAACTTTTTTCCTGCTAAGTCTTTATATTGAATTGGAAGTTAATACATATAGCTTAAAACTTGATCAAAAGTTCAAAACATTCATTTTGCAGTGCAACTTCGCTTATGTTATGCTTGTTTTTGGACAGAATTTTCAGGTATTGTTCTTTTCTATGTTCTTTCATGCAATTATAGTATACATTAATTAGCAAACCTGATTGTATTTAACATCTTGGTAGTGTTTGTATTTGTTAGGGAGCGGACAAATATTGGACTTTTCTTTAACAATATGCCCTTTATCTGATAATGCCTACAAATTAACCCATATTGAGGCCAAAGTAAGCCAAAGCATTAGGGCCGTAGGGGCAAATTATTTGATGCAGTCTTATATTATGCTTTAAACATCTTGTAATCTTTCAGTCAGTATGTTTTACATGTTTCCAGTTGATATAGTGTGCACGGAATGGTTGAAAATTCCATTTTATTTATTGCTTTGCCTGCTCATGTTAATGTTTTGTGATTTGGTAGCAACTTTGCCATATCATCAGACCCTTGAATAGTAGCATGGGGGTTTGCAAAGACACGAAATTTACTACTAACCCAAGTAAACGAACCTGCTTTCCTAAGAGTTTACCAACAATGGGTTTGTCTGTTTTTTTTTTCTTTGGTTGTTTAGTCTAGTATTTCTGTTCATGCTTAGCTTCACTGTTTATACTGACTGATTATCCAATATAGGTTTTATCTATCCTCACATTTGCTGGGTTCGCCTCATATCAAAAGAACTTGGTTCTTGAAGATGCATTCAATCAAAATATGCTTGGTTCATTCCTTCTGGTAAGATCATTGCTTGCTTGAAAATGATAATTTTCAAGTAATTAAACTTCACTGTGCATTTATTTGAAAGTTGTTCAATAATTTGCCAGGTTAAGTGAACTGAAACTTAAGTGTCTTGTTCTTCTTTCAGGCAAATATCCTTACTGGTCTGGTTAATCTCTCAGTTAACACGCTCTCTGCCTCTTCCCTCACTGCCTTTATGATTCTGTCAGTATACACCTTTACTTTATGCATGGTTACTGGCCTTACCCATTTTTGTGGTGTTAGAATGAAATTCTGGTGAATTGTAAGCTACCACTTGATCTGATGTATGCATTCATTAACTTGTCAGGAAATATAATGATTCTTTTAGGGGGGAAAAGCCAAAATTGCTATCCTAATTAGTTGATCCAATCATTAAATCTGCCTATACTCTAGATCTGACTTCTTTCTGGCTTGTTCACTTCACAAAATCATTTCCAAGAGAAGTGTTCAAGCTTCTTTGTGTCTTATCAGAATCTTTCTATTTTCCTTCATTTCATGGTATAACGTGTCTGCTGGTATTAAGTAATACTGCTATTTACTTTTGACCTAAAGATGACACCACCAACCGTAGATTTGTTGGCGAATTGAAGATGGTCTGTCAAGAGTTTGCTGTTTCAGTATATGTCTCAATCAGAATCTGGCTTGAAATACCATAGGTTCATACTGCTACAGTTATCCACTTTTCACAGGGAAAGCAGTGCTGTACTTGAATGTTACTTTCTGGCTTTCTGCAGATGACATGTAAAGAATTTGAGCATTATGACATTTATGACATAGATAGTAAATTTTCAATGGAAACCACTGGTTAATGGTTATATTAATAAAAATACAAGAGCACACCGATGTATTCCCTCCGTCTCAAAAAGAATGCAATTTTAGATTTGAGATGAGTTAAAGTCTAAGTTTAACCAGATTTATAGAAAACAACATCAACATTTACATCTCTAAATAGGTTTAATATGTTAATATATTTCACAACTAATCTAATGGTATTTATTTGACATTATAAATGTTAGTACTTTTCATATAGATTAGGTTAAATTTAAATTGTTCGACTTTTCGGGAGTGAGAATTGCTTTTTTTTTTGGACGGAGGGAGTATTGTTATTGTAACAGTAGCACACCTACAGAGTCCAATGCATCCTCATATGATTCTGAAGGTGATTAATTCATGTGGCTGCTGAAAGAAAGAAAAAACACAGGTCCACCCTATGCATCGTCAATCTGACTTTTTGAGTGGCAAAATTTACATTATGTAGTGAAAGAAAACAGGCTACAACCATGCAAAATTTATATTAATTACCTCTCCTGCACTATTATTACCTCCCTCAGGGCCGAAGAACCGTGCCATGCCAGTGCTGGTAGTGGTAGAGGGGTTTTGGTAATGGAATGCCAAGCACGGAATGATATTTCGGCTATGGACTTCTCTTTTTCCCCTTGAGAACTGGGATTTTGAATTTTACATACTGCTGTGACCTTGCAGAAGCTTTTGCCTTGATTGAAAATGTGGCTTGAGTAGACGTTGCCAAACAGCCAAAGGTTGTTTAGCTGAGACATCAAGGGAGCATTGCATCGGCATTGGATGCCTCTCATCTCTGAGGGGTCGCGGCCATGTTCATTAAGCCACATTGCCCACGTGCCAGGCTGACCGGAAGGACGGCTTTGATGGCGAGGGTCGCTGTTGCATTAAGTCGCCAGAGGACTCCGTGATGAATTCCTTGACAGCGGATGACCTGACCTGACGTATCCCACACTAACCCTAGTGAGATGAGTTGCATTGCATTGCATTGCAGCTGGAGGGGAGGGCAGCGCCCTCTTTTCGTGTGCATTTTTTTCCCGAAACTTTTCGTGTGCAGTTTCGTCGTCCCTGTTCCTTCAGAGCACGCGATATCTTAGCACTGTTTTATTTTATCCATCCGTAGCAATCGCAGTGCAGATTGTACAGCACCGTGTGCTCCGCTTGCAGCTGGGACCGTACTTGCTTTGCTTCGTCACCTCGTCTCCTGTGCCCTGACGCGACGACGGTCGGCACCAACTCCAGGCCTCTGCCGTCCCTGTCTTTGGACAGATCGGAGGAGAAAATGGGCGCATGCTCGTTGCCACTGCCGCCACATGCGTGGTCTGTGCCTCTTTAGCTCGCTGCTAAGTGGTTAAGAGACCGTGATACGGTGATATGCTTGGTATAGTAGTAACAGCTAACGGACTGCACAGGACATGTGTACAGCGTACTACAAGGAAAGCTCATCATTCTGGTCGTGCGTCGTGACCATCAATATGATCTCGAGTTTCGCCGGGAATTGCTACGCCGCGCGCCCACGGTGTGGGCGTGTCCATCGATCTGGCCTTGCCCGTCGTCGGTGCATTGCGGGCCAAGTTGACGTGCCATGCCATCCTCCGGCCCCGTGCACCCACATTAATTCGCGTCGATGGCGAGAGCTAGCTAGGTCACCTCAGCAATTGCCTGGACCCGTCGCCGGCTGACCCGGTCAGCCTTCTCCGATCTGCAGCGCTGGTTGGTCGCTCGTGTAGGAGCCTTAAGTTCATCGCTGCTGTTTTTGGGTCTCTGTCTCTCTGCCTTGTGTGGAGGATTATTGCAGGGTTTGACCCATGGATTCGGGCATCACAATCGGTGCTCTGCGTCGCCTCTGGCGTACTGTATCTACAACTGTTAACTGTAGAAGTAAATCCCAGATAGTCAAATCATTTCTTCTTGCATGCAGTTGGACCTGCATTGTTTCCCTGATGAGCGCAGGATATTTCAATCCCAACGCTACAAGTTGACCCTGCTGCGTCGTGGACATATAGTATGCACCATGTTGACTTTTGCTCACTGCCATTTACGGGGGTACTGTACTCCATAT
Source organism: Themeda triandra (assembly GCA_018135685.1). Lineage (NCBI taxonomy): Eukaryota > Viridiplantae > Streptophyta > Magnoliopsida > Poales > Poaceae > Themeda > Themeda triandra. The sequence continues at coordinate 192,055 of JAENPR010000393.1, read as the reverse complement.
GATAACTGTAGCTGGGCATTCATTCATGCAGGCTCCTGTTAATTTTATGGTTGGTAGTACTGTAGAATGGTAGGGCATTTCCCTTCCCTAGGTCCTGGGATGTGTACTCCTACTCTACTTTGATCACTGCAGCGTGTTGCGTGAACATCAAGTGTAGTGTACTCGTCCTGGCTTGCTTGCTTACTTCCACCTGTTGCAGCAATGTACTGGAGGGCACCACCAGTGCATCAGGCATGTTTGTGCACAGGCATAATTGTACGTATGAGTAGTACTACCTGCCTGCTTCGATCAGACCTCCTAAATTGTGTCTTTGGGATCGAGATCTATGAGGCCATATTAGGATCGAGGTGATCAAATGGCAGTACTGAAAAAGTATAGTAACAACCACGCTTGCTTGTGAGTGGTGGTGGAGTGAGAAACAAGGAGAGCTGCTGGATCCAGTCGTCCTGGAGACTTGACGATTCAGACGCATCAAATTGCGTTTGCGTGCACATGCCGGACGACGCCAAGTCAAAATGGGACGACCGACGGCCCGACGGGTCGAAATGGTGTAGGAGCCCCTGAAATCTGAGCTTTCATGGAATAATGGTGCGGCGAGCGACCTTTCGATCGGGGTCACCGATCACGCGAATGCGCGATGGATTGATGGAGAAATCGTCAATTGCCAACGCGAGCTACCTAGTACTATTTCATTCATCATCGGCGGACTGATGTTACACCTCTGTGTGGTCCCGAGTCGCTAATAAATCAGTCATGGTACTACACTACTACCTCGTTTTGATTTAGTATAAGATTTTGAAAAAGTCTTTCGAGTTACTATACATACAGTATAGTTTGGCCACCAAAACCTCGATCTTACGCATAATCATCACACTTGTTAGTTAATTTGGTAGAGCGCGCTTTCTGATTGTCTATGGGGAAGCGATGCTTCAATTTGGACTGTACAGGGAGGGGAACTGATTCTACACGCGCGATAAGCTGGTTTTGTAGCTCTCAGGTCATAGTTTATTTCAAATGAACCACCTCACTGATTCAACCTGGAAGATGCTTTGCCAAAAACACTTGAAATTAGTAATTACAAACATTTTTTTTGCGCAAAAAAAGGTAATTACAAACATCTGAAAGATGACCCTTCCACATCATTGAACAAACGTGTATGCATGTATGCGCGAGCATTACTAGTCAACTAGCAATGCCGCTGGATGAAATAAAGAAGACCGACAGAGTAATGCTAGCAGCTGCTAGTGTATCCGAATTCCGACGATGCTCTGTTCGAAAAAAAAAATTCAACGATGCTCAATTCATTGTCGTCTGCTTTGACTCAATTCACTCTGTCAATCCACATGCAGTTATCACTCTACCCTTTGACTTTGCTGTGCCGCTGCCGCGTGTAGGCGCCCGTGGTGACTTCGTGAACTTCAAGATTTGTCGGCTCAGTCCTTCGAAGGTGCTCATAGGGGTAGGGTTTGCGTACGTGTGTTCATAGGGGTGAGCGTGCGTGCGTGTTGAGCGTCTGCGTTGTACTGTGTAATCTAAAAAAAAAATGCCTCAGAATAGGACTGGCTGGCCCATGCGCCCCGAACCAAAAAAAAAAAAAAAAAAAAAAAAAAAACTCGGCTACACCTAGTGCAGCGCAGTGTGTACACGTTGGATCGGATCCCCGGGCCGTTGGACCGTGGATATAAATACACATAGTCACATAGAGACACGCACACGCCTCTGGGAACTTTGTCTTGATTCCTTTTCATTTCATCGATCCATCGGGGTCGGGGGCGGCGCTGTTGGCCGGTCGGCGGCATTGCATCGGCGACGACGACAGACGGCGGCGCGGCGGCGATTCCGATCGATTGATCGATCGAACCATGGGGCGGCCGCCGTGCTGCAGCAATGAGGGCGTGAAGAAGGGCCCGTGGACGCCCGAGGAGGACCTGGTCCTCGTCTCCTACGTCCAGGAGCACGGCCCCGGCAACTGGCGCGCCGTCCCCGCCAACACAGGTGCGTGTGGTGTGGTACACTGTCCATGACTCCATGTCGCTCTCGCAGTCTCGCTCGGCGTCGTACGCTCGCATGGCGAGTTCGCAGCCACTGATCGGTCTCCACTGCGTGCATGCAGGGCTGCTGCGGTGCAGCAAGAGCTGCCGCCTGCGGTGGACCAACTACCTCCGGCCGGGCATCCGGCGGGGCGGCTTCTCGGAGCAGGAGGACAGGCTCATCGTGCACCTCCAGGCGCTCCTCGGCAACCGCTGGGCCGCCATCGCCTCCTACCTCCCCGACCGCACCGACAACGACGTCAAGAACTACTGGAACACGCACCTCAAGAAGAAGCTCCTCAAGCAGCAGCAGCAGCAGCAGCGCGCCTCCGCCGCCGCCGCGTCGTCGCCAACGCTGCCGCCCAAGGGGCAGTGGGAGCTCAAGCTCCAGACCGACATCGGCCTCGCCAGGCGCGCCCTCCGCGACGCCCTCTCCGTCGACGCCGCGGCCGGCGCCGGCCCGCCGGGGATGGCTGCCCTAGGCTCGGCGCCGTCGACGGCGGTGTCCGCCGGCCCTGCAGGGGCGCAGGCGTACGCGGTCACCGCGGGCAGCGTCGTCGATAGGATGGTGCTGGACGGGTGGGTGGCGGCTCCGGCGGCAGGGAGGAGCTGCGTCGTCGTCGATGGCACTGGCACCGTCGTCATCCCGGCCCCGGCGACGCCCGGCGCGGCCGAGAGCGCGTCGGGGTCATCGTCCGAGGTAACGACGGAGTGCTCTGGCTCCATTTCCAGCGCATACCACAAAAGCGCCGCGCCGGTGGTGGCCGCCGACCACCAGCTGCTGTTCCTGCGCGAGGAGAAGGCGTCGGACGAGGTGCCGCTGTCGGCGATCGAGTCGTGGCTGCTGGAGGACGCCGGCGGCGTGCCGCACGAAAGCCTCCTGCTGATCGACGATGCCGCCCTGCATAATTTTGGTTTCTAATGATAAATGTCAAAATAATGTCGCCAGAAATCGAGTGTGGTTAATTATGCTAGTCGTACAACTAGCTCCTAATAGTCACTAATTTGGCTTAGTATAGGTACTGTACTGGGTAGTACCCGCTGCTCTACTTTTGTCATCCGTACAAGAGGTACGGTACGCGTAGATGACGATTTGTGTCACTCCAACTATGAAGCAATATAAGCAAGTGCCCGGGCTGATCTATAATACTACTTTGAAACTTTGAAAGTGAAGATGAAAGAAATGTAACTCCATCCATTTGCTCATAGGTGGAACTTAATAGAATTCGTGAATTCAGGATACTTCGTTGTTTATTTAAACTTCAAAGTGTACAAATAACTTAGGGTGGAACTAGATGATGGTTTGCATGTTTATTAATCGACAAGGTGTCAACTAAGCAAAACAAGATAACGTGACACTACAATTAAAGAGCAAAGAAGTAAATAGTTTCGTAGACAAGAGTAAGGTCAATAAGGCCAGTCTCAAATGGAGGTTTGCATGAAATTGCATAAAATTAGGAGGAAAGAGAAGTAATTCGTTTCACCATGGTGAAACTATATAGCGGTGTTTCCAAAACATTGGAAGGTGTGTGAAATCTCTATTAAGAGTGTTATTTCATTTCATCCGCATGCATAAAGGAAGGTCATTGGTGGAAGAGAGGAGAGAGAGACAACGGTGGACCCATAGAAGCTTTAAATAGTATGTGAAATTGTGCAATGAAACTATGCATTGAGGGAGTGAGTTGTTTCGTATCAAAATTTCAAAGCTTTAAATAGTATGTGAAGCAATGAAACTGGCCATTGAGACTGTCCTAATAGAGCCAGGTGCTTGGCTATAAATCAAGTTATAAAGCCAATTTCTACGATAATAACTATCTTGTATTTATCTATAAAATTTATTATTATTATTTTTGCGGACAAAAATTATTTATTATTATTATTAATGTAGCATCTTTAATAGTACGAAATCTGCCCCAAGAAACCTAGCTTAATATCCTGCCACATGTCCCGGTCATCAAGTAAAATCTCGACCGTTCTACTCGGCCCGTCCATACTGCGTGCCGACGCCGCACCCCACGCATTGCCCGGTCCGCTCGCTCCGTGCCGTCTGCGTCTTTTTTTTTTAACTTCCTCCCTAGCCATCACGGCCTTATATTAAGCAACTCGTATCTCGCTAAATCGCGAGCACAAAGATTAGATACAAACTCTGGGAGGGGGTCAGTCCAAAAATGGTACTATCCCGGGTCCCAACTCATCCCTACCGAGGCAAGCTCGTGAGCAAAGAAATTTTAAGCACACTAAACTTATTAAAATTCTCATAACCCAACGCCTTGATCACCTGGACGAGCCCACCAACAACAGCCAGCTCAAAGTCTTCTGTCGAAACTGCTTCTTTCAGCAAAGCAGCATCCGTTTCAACTTCAACCTCTGCGATCCCAAAGAATACCGCGGCCTCCAACGCCTGCTTGCACGCCATTGCTTCAGCCATTAGCGCATCATGGGTTTGGCCCAAGTTGCCAGCTCCAGCCACTACTACCTGTAACAGCCCAAAAATTCAAATCCTAAAATCACTCGAATTCAAAACCTATTTTCAAAACAATTTCAAAATTATAAGCAATTAGAGCTCATTCTTTTATCTTTTCTCTCTTGTCCCAAGATTCACCACAGCACACTCTCACTACTAGCAGCAAAAATCCACGAGAGTCAACTAGCAAATCACATCACCGTCCTCACTGTCCCCCTCTTTCTAACACAACCATCCACTACCTCCAACCTTCGGCACAGCACTCCCAGATAGAAAATTCAACCATCGCTGCCGTCCGTGCACGCGCAAGTCGTCGGCCGTGCTCGCTCCTTGACATCTTCTATGACGCCAACATCCTCCATGACTGCTTGCTACCATACCACGAGCTTCAGACACGCACACAAGCAGCAGAGCCTGCTGCTGAACGCCCGTGACCATGCCGAGCTGCTGCCTCGGTGTGGGAAGTCGTCAACGCGGCCGTCGCCTCAGCACCATCGCCACCCGTTGCTCGCGTCGTCCCATCGCTGCCGGAGCACGACGTGAGACACCGGTGTCAGTAGCACCACGCACGCCGGACGTACCCGATGTACGCGCTCTACTGCAGCCATGCCGCCGGGGCGTTCAAACGCCCGGACCCCGGCCAAGCTCGCCAGCCCCAGCTGCCTATAAAAGGCGACGCCATGAACGCCTTCTACCACACCACACCCAAGCTAGCCGAAGCTCTCGTTACTCCCTGTTCTTGCACGGAAGCAAGCCTGCTTCCTGACCTCCGAGGTGCAACCACAGCAGCTCGACGGTGACTTGGTGAGCGCCTCCTCCACCTTCCCAAAGCCACCATTTCCTCTCCCTCATCCAGTGCTAAGCTCCCCGCGAGCTTCAGCAGGCAACAATGGCGAGCCACGCACAAATATGTACTCTACGTACATATTGCTTGCTTGCTTGCTTCCTAGCTCCTCTCTTCCCATGCATATGTGTATGACTAGCATCAACCCCACCAAATACATGCTCTCTCACCACACATCACGTATACCCATTCATATGTTAACCTTTTTCTGTATTAAATTTCGACTTCGCAAGACCAAATGACAAATCCGATTCCATTGATTCTTCCTCCTAAATTCATCTAAAATCAAGACATATCCATCCATACCATTTTCTTCATTTTTAGAGCTCATTTGAATTTAGATTATTTACTTGTGTTTGATTGCTTGTCGCGTAGGACGCCGGAGAGACGAGGACGCCGGAGTACCGCGAGTTCGACGCCGAGGATCCGGACGGTCAGCAGGAGTTTGCCGAGGACGCTGTCGGAGGCAAGTCCAACCTATTCCCTTTGATCATATTGATCCCATGTTTTTAAACACAACCCGTAGAAGCCTTTTACAAACTATTGCATGAAAATTATTTTAGCGACATAGTTAAAACCCAGTTGGATAGCCATCCTTGGATTGTTATGACTTGATGATTGCCTTGATTAAAACCTAAGGACTATTGTTAAATCGCAACGAGATATCGTTAGCTAGTATGCTTAGGACTTGTTACTTGTCATGATACTCACATTACTATGTTTTCTAAATACAATGATTTGCAAAACCGTGTGAGTGGTGAGAATGAGTTGTGTGGGATTGTGAAAAGGATAATGAACAAACTAGAGTTAGTGATTACCCTGGAGATGGGGCGGATCGGTGTTCCTTTTGTGGGATGCCGCGGTGTTGGGGCTTGTACCTTTTGTGGTTGAGCATGAAGATATCCGCCTTGTCTCGATTAAGGACTGAGTTGATGTTTCATCTTGCCTAACTCATTTATCGTACAACCACTCGACCTTGTGTGTGGCAAGGCTTAGTCTAAATCCCCCTAGTTGGTATGGCAATCACCTGGAGGCAGGTGCGCAACGGGACACTAGGAGATCCATGTAAAATTTGATGTAATATATACACAATGAGCCTTATGAGATATTGAAAGTGAGAACCTTGACTTAGTGTTCCCGTGGTGAGCGCCAGTATTTAGCTATGGAGGGTAATGGCTTTGATGGATCTGTGCTTGCACGACGGTGTCAAGCTACGGTATCCTACTTGTGGTGAAAGTGTACAACCTCTGCAGAGTGTAAAATCTATCTGGATAGTCTGTGTCCGCGGTCTCGGACGAGTTATGGTTTGGTTACAACAACTAGTTGGGTTGGGATGAGTGGAAACATGAGAGTAGGTGATTTTGGAAAATAATGTGTTGTGGGAACGATGGGTTCAACAACACCTAAAACTTGAGAACCCCCCTTTTGAAATACTCTTACATATATGGAAATATACCTTTGCGAAAATGGTTTATAAAATAAAACCTTGCATGTGTCAAAATATAGCTTTACGCAAATAAAACCAAGCCTTATCCTTGATATATCCAATTGCATGTATTTATACCCCATTCCGTAGGGTAAGGTTGGATTTGCTTGAGTACTTTGTACTCACCCTTGCCTTGTTGAAACAGAGGAAGACCCGGACTTCAACCGGACGCCGCGTACGAGTAAGGTCGTGTCTCGCACCCAACTAGCCCGTGGCATTGGGATTCACCGGATGTCTAGTGATGAAGCTTGTTTACGGGTCCTTTGGACCTTGGTCATGTACTACTTTGTATTATTATTATTATTTCTTTTCTTCATTGCCCCCGTTTGGCAAGACTATTGCTTATTTGAGACTATTCGATGTAATAAATGTGTTACTAGCCTCCCGGGACTAGTATTTGTATCACATTTGAGTTCTCGGATAACCGAGGGCGCTTCAGGTGGTATCAGAGCCGTAGTTGGCCGTAGGACGCGACCTTAGACTTCTGGACCCGTATTTTAAAAATAAAGCTATTTTCGAAAAATATTCTTATACTCTCCATTCCATTATAAAAATATTTACCTTCTTCCCTAATTTCTCTCAGATGGGCGAAGAAGCTGTTTGGAAGACCTCCTACTGCTTGAATGAGCAAGGCTTTCCCATCATCCCGTATGGTGCCATGATGAGGCTTGGAATCATGCGGCGCCGGAGTATGTCGGCGGGAGTTTGAAGAGTATGGCACCGAAAGGTGCGAAGTGATCGTCCATGTTGGGAAGAGCCGGGACTACCCCGAGAAGGAGCCATGGAAAGTTTCCATGACTGGTTTTGGTTTAGGGACACCTACCGATCGTGGCACGCAAGGCTTTAAGGATGTTGTGCCAGATATATGAGAAGGAAGTTGCTCGCACTCCCATGAGGTTTTTCCCACCCATGGTAAGGAACCGCCCGGTTGGTTGGCCCGGATGAGGACCCGGAAGGTCGTGGTCGGCGAGAGGATGACCCCACGGTGGTATTCATGTCCGCCTACCTCGCTCTCTTTGGATGACCACTACAACAAGCAAGCTTCCAAGTCTAGGAAGACCATCCGTCGTGCAGAAGAAGCCGAGACCATGGTTCGCCGACTCCAAGTTCAGCTAGCAGAAGCCCGAGCCCAAGCGGCCGATGCGGAGAAGCGTGAAGCGGAAGCTGTGGAGGATTTGAAGCATGCTAGAGACCTCCATACCCAGCAGTTGAATGATGCCTATCTGGTCACTCGGAACAAGAGGAGGGCCCTTATGCTCGAGGCCGGAGAGAACTCGAGAGAAGAATGTCGTCCTTCCCCGACCGAACCGGGGAAGAGGAAGGCACACGAGGCCCCACCAAAGACCACCACCCACCGAGGCCTCTCATGGATCTGCAGAAGTTGTGTCCTCGGAGCCGTCTGAAGAAGAAGAAGAAGAAGAAGAAGTCCTCCCCTTGACTCAACCATCACCAGAGATGGGGGATGAGTGCCCATTACTCATCCCATTGCTTGAAGCCCAGCTAGCCGAAGAGTGATTAGCACCCCACCACAAGGGAATGAAGTCGTCCGGTCCGAAGTGTTGGAAGTCTAGTAGTACCCAGTTCCTCCTCTTGCCTTGGGGAAGTGAAGTTCACTTCACTTTTGTTTACCCCAAAGGAGATGTACCCGTAGCTTAGTGGCGTATTTTCCTTCCCCCTATTGTTGTAACCCTCCCCTAGTTTTCAAAATAACTTGTGGTTGTGCTTAATTGTGTGCCTTGTGTATTGTTCCCTAACGGGATAGCAAGTCTTCAAACTTGCACCTTTTTTAAAAAGTATAACGCCTTAATAAACAAAACTTCACTTAAGAAACCTGACCCTAATCTAATGCTCATCTCTTACCTTATCCAACGAGATGGCACCTAGGCCGCGGGCTACTGTTCCCGCAGACAACCAAGTGTTCCGGCGGCCCGGCGGGCGGCCAAGTGTCCCGGCGGCTAGCGAGACGGCCAAGTGTTCCGGCGTGTTCCAAGAGCGGCGGCCAAGTGTCCCTGCAGCTAGTGGGTCAAGCCACAACCAAGGAAGGAGCCATGTTAATACAAATCCTGAGGATGTTCATGAGGAAGAAGTGAGTCAGCCTGGAAGTGGGGGAGACAACTTGCCTCCTCCTCCACCAATTGACTTAGCACAAGTCATGGCAGCCCAAACTCGCCTCTTGGAAGCACTGGCCCAAGGCATGAATCACCAAAGGAATAACCATGGTGGTAGGGCTCCGAGACAAGATGACAGAATTCATGAGGCTCAAACCACCCACCTTTGCCGGATCGATAAACCCATCGGCGTATGACTGGCTTAGGGTCATTGAGAGGAAGTTGGACACAATCCACTGTTATGGTGGGGATAGAGTTCTGTTAGCAACTCATCAACTAACAGGAACCGCCCTTTCTTGGTGGGAAGCCTATAGTGGAAATGTGGTCAATGTGAACACCATCACATGGGAGGAGTTTGTGACAGAGTTTCGCCGGTATCACATTCCGGAGGAATTATGAAGCTCAAGGTAGATGAGTTCCGTAACCCAAGCAAGGCAACATGACCCCCGAATGAGTACATTTTTCGTTCACGAGTTATCCCACTATGCACCGAAGAAATCAACACGATGCAAAGAAACAGATGAAGTTCAAGGAAGGATTAAGCTATGACCTCGAGGACCATCATGACCCCACATGTCTATCCCGATTTCAACACCCGATGAACATGACCATCTTAACCGATGTGGCTAGAACGAGGAAAAGAAGGATAACAAGCGCAAATTCCTTGAGCGTAAGGCTCATCAACCAGGAAGGTCCCAAAGGCCAAGAAGCTCCAACTTTCAGAGGCCGAATACTCAGGCCCCAATGCAGTATAGATCTCAGGGAACTGCATCATACCAATCCAAGCCACCATACCAGCCCAAACCAAGCTACCAGAGTCAGAGCATGGGCAAAACACAGCAGATTAGCACTGGTCAAGTCACCAACAACAGCAAAGCTTGCTTCAACTGCCATGAGACAGGGCACTACATTGCCAATTGCCCCTACAAGAACAACCCAGCAGTATCCACCTAGTCCCACACTGTTAATGGACCAAGGCCTGCCGTGTCTGGAGTCAATCGTGGTTTCCCTCGCAACAACAACACCAACACCAACAACAATCAGATGATGAGGCAACCCCAACAGTCTTATGGTCGAGCCCGTGTCAATCACATTCATGCTCAGGATGCTCAGACTGCTTCAGGAGTGGTACTTGGTGAGTTCTTAGTCAATTCAAGCACTTGCAACAGTATTATTTGATTCTGGAGCATCACATTCATTCATATCATCAAGTTTTGTTGAAGAGCATAAAATACCAACAGTACTACTAAAGTTACCCCTAATAACCCGAACACCTGGGTCTGACCTCAAATGTCATCTAGGTTGTTCAAATGTAAGGATCATTCTAAGTGGGGTAGTTTTTCTAGCGAGACCTAGTAGTACTTAAGTCTAAAGGAATAGATGTTATCCTAGGAATGGATTGGTTAACCCAACACAATGGAGTTATTAGTTGTGCAACCAAAGAAGTATCATTGGTCAACCATGAAGGGATTAAGGTGGAATGTCAAACCCAAGGACCTAAAACCAACCCAATGGTATTCAATTTGGAGGCAAAGACCATAGAAGAAGTGCCGTAGTGGAAGAATACCCGGATGTATTTCCCGATGAACTACCGGGATGCCACCGGATAGGGATATAGAGTTCATCATTGATCTTATCCCCTGGACTGCTCCTATAGCCAAGAGACCATACGAGAATGGCCCCACGAGTTAGCGAAATTGAAGGAACAAATAAGAGAGTTGCGGCGAAGGGTTACATTAGACCTAGTTCTTCACCATGGGGAGCCCCGGTCTTGTTTGTGAAAAAGAAAGATGGAAGTATGAGGATGTGTGTGGATTACAGGTCCCTAAATGAAGTTACCATCAAGAACAAGTATCCTTTGCCTAGGATAGATGACCTCTTTGATCAGCTTAAAGGAGCCAAGTATTTCTCCAAGATTGATTTGAGATCAGGTTATCACCAGCTCAAGATCAAGAATAGTGATGTCCCAAAGACAGCCTTTGTAACCAGATATGGACAATATGAGTTCACAGTGATGTCATTTGGATTGACCAATGCCCCTGCTTATTTCATGAACCTCATGAATAAGGTGTTCATGGAGGAGTTAGATAAGTTTGTTGTGGTCTTCATTGATGACATACTTATCTACTCCAAGAGTGCTGAAGAACATGGACAACACTTGAGAGTGGTATTGGAAAAGTTAAGAGCACATAAGTTGTATGCCAAGTTTAGCAAGTGTGAATTTTGGCTTGAGAAAGTTGCATTCTTAGGCCATATCCTAACAGCTGATGGAGTTGCTGTAGATCCTGAAAAGGTAGAAGCTGTCTCTCATTGGCAACAACCCACCAATGTGAGTGAGATTAGGAGTTTTCTTGGATTAGCTGGATATTATCGGAGATTTATAGAAGGATTTTCCAAGATAGCCAGACCGATGACAGAACTTCTGAGGAAGGATAAGAAATTCACCTGGACAGAATCTTGTGAGAAGAGTTTCCAAGAATTGAAGAAGAGACTGACAACAGCACTAGTGTTAACACTACCAGACATTCACCAAGACTTCATCATATACTGTGATGCCTCAAGACAAGGTTTAGGATGTGTTCTAATGCAAGGAGGAAAGGTGGTTGCTTATGCATCTCGCCAACTTAAACCTCATGAGAAGAACTATCCTACCCACGATCTAGAGTTAGCAAACAGTAGTGCATGCTCTCAAGATTTGGAGGCACTATCTTATTGGGAATAAGTGTGACATATACACTGATCACAAGAGTTTGAAGTATATTTTCACTCAATCAGAATTGAACCTAAGGCAAAGAAGATGGTTGGAGTTAATCAAGGACTACAACCTAGAGATTCTTTATCACCCGTGCAAGGCCAATGTTGTGGCGAGATGCATTGAGCGAGAAAGTCATATGGTCAACAATTAGTGCCTAAGAACACCCACTTACAAGAAGAGATAGCACAGTTGAACATGCATATAGTACGCCAGCCTCGGAATGGTAGCTTGAATGTGCAACCAACTCTAGAGGAAGAAATCAGGAAGGCACAACATAAGGATAAAGATCTCATGAAGATTCGCAAGCACACTGGAGAAAATAAAGCCCCATACTTTAGAGTGGATGACAAAGGAACCTTGTGGTATAAAGATAGGATTTGTGTGCCCAAAGAAGGAAAGTTTCAAGAGTTAATCCTGGATGAAGCTCATAACTCAGCCTACTCTATTCACCCTGGAGCCACTAAGATGTACATGGACCTTAAAGAAAAGTATTGGTGGAAGGGCATGAAAGCGGATGTGGCACGATTTGTTGCACATTGTGATATTTGCCAGAGAGTTAAAGCAGAGCATCAGAGACCAGCCGGTTTACTCCAGCCACTACCTATCCCTGTTTGGAAATGGGATGAAATAGGCATGGATTTTGTTAATGGATTACCCAAAACTCAGAAAGGGAATGATTCCATATGGGTAATAGTAGACCGCCTCACCAAGGTTGCCCACTTTCTACCAGTACGTACTTGCTATGGTGGAGACAAGCTAGGACTCGTTATATGTGGAAAACATAGTCAAGCCGCATGGTGTTCCAAGCGGATTGTATCCGACAGAGGTACCCAATTCACCTCTAAGTTTTGGAAAAGATTGCATGAAGCCATGGGAACCAAGCTAGATTTCAGCTCGCTTACCACCCTCAAACAAGATGGACAGACGAGAGAATAAATCGGATCATGGAAGATATGTTGAGAGCATGTGTCCTTACCTATGGTAAAGATTGGGAGCGAAGTCTACCTTATGCACAGTTCTCCTATAACAATAGTTACCAAGCCAGTCTGGGCATGTCACCTTTTGAAGCCTTGTATGGAAGGAAGTGCAGGACTCCATTAATGTGGTCCGAAGTAGGAGAAAGATCCCTAGTTGGACCATCCTTCATAAAACAAGAAGAAGATCGAGTGGCTGAAATTAGAGAGAAAACCGAAAGAAGCACAATCTCGCCGAAGAGCTACTCGGATAAAAGAAGAAGGGACTTAACCTTTGCGCTTGGAGATTTTGTGTATCTCAAGGTTTCTCCTATTCGAGGGACTCGGAGATTTCGTGTCGAGGCAAGCTAGCACCTCGGTATATTGGACCATACCAAGTACTTCGAGAATTGGAGCCGTAGCATACCGTATTCAGTTACCAAAGGAAATGTCAGACATACACAATGTGTTTCATGTGTCCCAACTAAAGAAATGTCTTAGAGTACCTGAAGAACAAATTTCACCGGATACTGTTGATTTGCAAGATGATCTGAGATATCAAGAGGTTCCAATAAAGATCCTAGATACATTCACCAAGCAGACCAGGACAACAACAGTCCGAATTTGTCGTGTTCAGTGGAGCAGGCACAGCGAAGCAGAGGCTACTTGGGAAAGAGAGGATGCATTGAGAAAAGAATTCCCTCATATGTTTAGGAACCGGTCGAATCTCGGGACGAGATTCATTCTAAGTGGGGTAGGTTTGTAACAGCCCAAAAATTCAAATCCTAAAATCACTCGAATTCAAAACCTATTTTCAAAACAATTTCAAAATTATAAGCAATTAGAGCTCATTCTTTTATCTTTTCTCTCTTGTCCCAAGATTCACCACAAAGACACTCTCACTACTAGCAGCAAAAATCCACGAGAGTCAACTAGCAAATCACATCACCGTCCTCACTGTCCCCCTCTTTCTAACACAACCATCCACTACCTCCAACCTTCGGCACAGCACTCCCAGATAGAAAATTCAACCATCGCTGCCGTCCGTGCACGCGCAAGTCGTTGGCCGTGCTCGCTCCTTGACATCTTCTATGACGCCAACATCCTCCATGACTGCTTGCTACCATACCACGAGCTTCAGACACGCACACAAGCAGCAGAGCCTGCTGCTGAACGCCCGTGACCATGCCGAGCTGCTGCCTCGGTGTGGGAAGTCGTCAACGCGGCCGTCGCCTCAGCACCATCGCCACCCGTTGCTCGCGTCGTCCCATCGCTGCCGAGCACGACGTGAGACACCGGTGTCAGTAGCACCACGCACGCCGGACGTACCCGATGTACGCGCTCTACTGCAGCCATGCCGCCGGGCGTTCAAACGCCCGGACCCCGGCCAAGCTCGCCAGCCCCAGCTGCCTATAAAAGGCGACGCCATGAACGCCTTCTACCACACCACACCCAAGCTAGCCGAAGCTCTCGTTACTCCCTGTTCTTGCACGGAAGCAAGCCTGCTTCCTGACCTCTGAGGTGCAACCACAGCAGCTCGACGGTGACTTGGTGAGCGCCTCCTCCACCTTCCCAAAGCCACCATTTCCTCTCCCTCATCCAGTGCTAAGCTCCCCGCAAGCTTCAGCAGGCAACAATGGCGAGCCACGCACAAATATGTACTCTACGTACATATTGCTTGCTTGCTTGCTTCCCTCCTTGCTAGCTAGCTTCTCTCTCTTCCCATGCATATGTGTATGACGTGCGGGTCCCAAGCATCAACCCCACCAAATAGCACATGCACATCATACGCCATGCACCACACATCACGTATACACCCATTCACTAATCATGCTTAACCTTTTTCTGCGTGATTAAATTTCGGCCACTTCGCAAGACCAAATGACAAATCCGATTCCATTGATTCTTCCTCCTAAATTCATCTAAAATCAAGACCTATCCATCCATACCATTTTCTTCATTTTTAGAGCTCATTTGAATTTAGGTGATTATTTACTTGTGTTTGATTGCTTGTCGCGTACTTTAGCTGACGGAGTGAACGAGCCCGAGAACGAGGACGCCGGAGACGAGTACCGCGAGTTCGACGCCGAGGATCCGGACGGTCGCGGGAGTTTGCCAAGGACGCTGTCGGAGGCAAGTCCAACCTATTCCCTTTGATCATATTGATCCCATGTTTTTAAACACAACCCGTAGAAGCCTTTTACAAACTATTGCATGAAAATTATTTTAGCGACATAGTTAAAACCCAGTTGGATAGCCATCCTTGGATTGTTATGACTTGATGATTGCCTTGATTAAAACCTAAGGACTATTGTTAAATCGCAACGAGATATCGTTAGCTAGTATGCTTAGGACTTGTTACTTGTCATGATACTCACATTACTATGTTTTCTAAATACAATGATATGCAAAACCGTGTGAGTGGTGAGAATGAGTTGTGTGGGATTGTGAAAAGGATAATGAACAAACTAGAGTTAGTGATTACCCTGGAGATGGGGCGGATCGGTGTTCCTTTTGTGGGATGCCGCGGTGTTGGGGCTTGTACCTTTTGTGGTTGAGCATGAAGATATCCGCCTTGTCTCGATTAAGGACTGAGTTGATGTTTCATCTTGCCTAACTCATTTATCGTACAACCACTCGACCTTGTGTGTGGCAAGGCTTAGTCTAAATCCCCCTAGTTGGTATGGCAATCACCTGGAGGCAAAAGTGCGCAACGGACACTAGGAGATCCATGTAAAATTTGATGTAATATATACACAATGAGCCTTATGAGATATTGAAAGTGAGAACCTTGACTTAGTGTTCCCGTGGTGAGCGCCGGTATTTAGCTATGGAGGGTAATGGCTTTGATGGATCTGTGCTTGCACGACGGTGTCAAGCTACGGTATCCTACTTGTGGTGAAAGTGTACAACCTCTCGCAGAGTGTAAAATCTATCTCGGATAGTCTGTGTCCGCGGTCTCGGACGAGTTATGGTTTGGTTACAACAACTAGTTGGGTTGGGATGAGTGGAAACATGAGAGTAGGTGATTTTGGAAAATAATGTGTTGTGGGAACGATGGGTTCAACAACACCTAAAACTTGAGAAACCCCCCCTTTTGAAATACTCTTACATATATGGAAATATACCTTTGCGAAAATGGTTTATTAAATAAAACCTTGCATGTGTCAAAATATAGCTTTACGCAAATAAAACCAAGCCTTATCCTTGATATATCCAATTGCATGTATTTATACCCCATTCCGTAGGGTAAGGTTGGATTTGCTGAGTACTTTGTACTCACCCTTGCCTTGTTGAAACAGAGGAAGACCCGGACTTCAACCCGGACGCCGCGTACGAGTAAGGTCGTGTCCCGCACCCAACTAGCCCGTGGCATTGGGATTCACCGGATGTCTAGTGATGAAGCTTGTTTCGGGTCCTTTGGACCTTGGTCATGTGCTCTTGTATTATTATTATTTCTTTTCTTCATTGCCCCCGTTTGGCAAGACTATTGCGCTGAGACTATTCTGATGTAATAAATGTGTTACTAGCCTCCTGGGACTAGTATTTGTATCACATTTGAGTTCTCGGATAACCGAGGGCGCTTCACTACCGCACCCTCATGGTCGCGGATAACGAAACCCCAGGAGCCGATCTTTGTGTCCAATGAAAAAACCCCCATCAATATTTATCTTCAGACAGCCCGCTTCCGGCGGTCGCCACGACTGATCGGCCAGGTTTACTGGTGGTAGGGTCTCCGCCGCCTTTGCCCCCAGTATTTCATGCACCAGCGCAAGAACACCCTTCACTACCTATTGGGTCGACGACATTAGTTCACCCGCATTAGTTTTGTTTCTCGCGTACCACCATCGCCAAAGCAAGACACATACTGCCAGCCGGATATCTTCCCTTAGATTCATAATCTCTGCCATGAAACTTTCAGATGTCCTTGATGCAAGAAGCTGCTCCCTGACCGACCCAAAGCCCAGCAATGTCCAACACTTTCTCACCTCCTTGCATTTCAGGAAACAATGAGCTCCGTCTTCGTCAAATCTGAAGCACACCGGGCATCGCGTGTCCAGATCAATATTCTTGGTGCCGATTTTCATCTTGAAGGGCAGACTATTGTGGGCTACTCTCCAAACAAATTGTTTAATTTTTGGCGGTCCTGGGAGGCGCCAAATCTTCTTCCACATCAATGGCCTGAAATCTTTGCTTCGACTAGATGGTTCACCTTGTTGCTTTACTCGTTTAGCAGCACAATCATCCTCCAACACATTGAAAGGCCCTTGTTTGGTTTTGATAATTGAGTGACAACTTTAGGTGGACTAACATGTGTGATGGTTGAGATACATAGGAGTTAGTTCACAGGTACATGTGTGTGAGCAACATATGCCATGGTGGAGATGGCTTGGAGATGTTGTGAGGCTCAACACATGAGTTGATGGAGGAGCTCATTTGCAAATGAGACATGACATGGAGTCATGTGACCAAGAGGTGAAGATCAAGATGAGGCTTGGCTTGATGGACCGGTTGCAAGTGTGAAGGGCAAGTTGAGGCCGCGAAGCGAAGGACCATGCGATGGTGAAGCTTGGGCAAGACTTGGCGCCGATGGACCGACGCAACGGTGAAGAGCAAGTGAGGTCAAGATCGATGGACCAAGAGTGTCACATGATGATATGAAGTGGATCATATATCATTTGATGATCGTGTCGTGCATGCGGTGCATTGGCACACTTGAGGATGACGGTGGAGATGGAAATGCGCAAGGCAAAGGTATAACCTAGGGCATTTCATTTCACCGGTCTAAGGTTGAGTAGAGAAGTACTTGACCGGATTTAGGATAGATGGCCGTACTATCAAGAGGGGTAATCTTGTTTGCATATCGGTCATCTAGTGCCACTTGAGCGATCTAACATTGCGATGTGCTAGGATCGAGTGGCGTGGTGAGTTGAAGAGAAAATCCTTTGAAAATGATTGTGAAAATGCTAACACACAAGCACATGGAGTTGTACACTTGGTGGTGTTGGCACATTTACAAAGGTGGCGAATGTTCGCGCTGTGGTTTGTAGGGTTGAGTTGGGCTTGGGATTCGGCGCTTTCGGAAAAATTGGAGGCATATTTTCCATTGCGCCGGATGCAAATTGTTGTTGGAAACATGCTATCTATGGTGGTCAAGTTGGTGTACTTGTTGGATAGCATGGTGGAGAAGATTATGCGTTTTCGGCCGTAAATCATGGATTTACAAGCGCGGACGCGGCGGCCACGCGGGCGGGCGCGTCCGGCGCGTGGAAGGTTGGCGTGGCGGCCGGGCTCGGCAGTTGCCGAGCGCCGGACGCCGAGAGGAGGCGCGTCCGGCGCACGCCGGACTCGGACCGAAACTTCCGTGCCGAGTGCCGCGTGAGCACGCTCGCCAGACGCGCGCGACGCAGCGCGGACTCGGCGAGTCACCGTTTGGCGTCCGCGGTTCTCGTGCGCGCGGGCGGTGGCCGGTGGATGCACCGGGCCGGACGCGTCCCGGTGGTCACCAGCGCGTCCGGCGTGGGTTTCGAAAGGAGATCGTGAGGTAGCCGTTGGGGATCAACGGTCGACTTCGAACAGTCAAGACACGTGGCGTGACGGGCGCGCCGGACGCGGCTTGAGCGTCCGGCGGTGGAGGCCGGACGCGTCCGGCGCTCGTGTTTCAGTTGCCCGAGGTGGCAACGGCTAGTTTCAGCCCTTGGGGCTATATATACGTGGTTTGGCTTACCGCGGCCGGTGGCCGAGCACGCCCGGCTATGTTGCCTTGTGTGGTGGTGCTTGGAAGCCCTCTAACTCACATATGCTTGGTAGTGACCATCCGATAGTGTGAGAAGAGCGATTCTAGTGCGAGTGCTTTGTGAGATTGCATTTGTGGCACTAGGTGGTTGTGTTGCAAGCCGAGAGCTTGTTACTCTTGGAGGTTGCCACCTCCTAGACGGCTTGGTGGCAAGAGGCTCCGTGGTAGCACGCGTGGAGATACGGTGCTCCGGAGAAGAGATTGTGAGAGGTCGGTACTCACCTCGCGGGGATCGCGAAGAGTAGCCCTATTGGATTGCGCGTGTCATCGAGTTACCACCCTTGCGTGTGTGGGTTTGCTCGGTGCCTTGAGGGGCTCACTTGAGAGTGGTGTCTTGCGGTGCCTTGCGGGCGTGCCTTGAGGGGCAAGTGACTTGAGGGTCACACCGAAGAACCATCTAGGTGAAAAGACCGGAGGAACCACCGAAGGTGTTGGTCGACACAACAGACGTAGCTTGGGGCAACCAAGTGAACCCGGTGAAAAATCGCCGAGTCATCTTGTGTCCACACTTCGCGGTGGTTTGCAATCTCTTTCACAAGCTTTGTATTTACTTTTCTTACATTCTTGTATAGCTTGTGTAGTTGCTCTTGTGGTTAGTTAGCTTGAGTAGCTTGTTAATCACCTTCTTGCTTGTGTAGCTAGAAGTAGAGTAAGTTGCCTTGCTTAGCTTGTGTAGTTAAGTAAGATTGAGCTCTTGGGTTTGGCTTGTGTAGCTTTGTCCATGAGCATCTAGTGAGCTTAGGTTGGCTTTGTGCTTTTGCTCATTAGAATTGTGTAGGTGCACACCCGGTTGCTAAAGTACTAGTTGCTTAGGTTTGTGTGATCTTGCAAGCTAGACTTGTTTAGTGTGCACTAGCTAGATTGGCACCTTGTCTTCTTGTTTAGGATCTTTTACAAGGTGCATCTAGAGACATAGATAGAGGGGTGAAAGTCTTGGTGAGTGTAAGGTCCTAGATGGCTAGAGGGGGGGTGAATAGCCTATAAAAATTTCTACAAACTCACTAAGCAAACTTCGTTAGATACACAAACGGCGGAAAGCAAGTTATGCTTAGCCTACTAGATGTTGCAAGCCTCCTATCCAAGCAATTCTAGTAGGTGATCACTAGTACACACAAAAGCTACCACTAGTGATAAAGAGTTCTACCCACGGATTTAGTCTACACAAGAAGTGGTTCCCGACCGACCACACAAGCAATTCTACCCACGGGATTTAGTCTACACAAGATGTGGTTCCCGACCGACCACGCAAGCAATTCTACTTTGCAAGAATGTAATCAAAGTAATACAAGAGAGGGTAGGAGCTTGTTATACCGACGTGTCGAGTCGAGGTTGCCAATCACCAAGGAGATGAACAATCAATCACAATCGGCAACACACAAAGGATGATGACCAATCACCGGAGACAAGATGAACACAATGATTTATCCCCGGATGTTCACTTGGGCACCGCCAAGCTACGTCACCCGTTGTGTCGACCAACACCTAGATGGTTCCTCGGTGTGACCCTCAAGTCACTAGCCCCTCAAGGCTCGCCCCGCAAGGCACCGCAAGACACCACTCTCAAGCGAGGTACTCAACGACACGCGCAATCCACTAGGATGCTCTTCGTGATCCCCACGAGGTGAGCTCAAACCTCTCACAATCAACCGAGGTGGCCAAGAACAATCACCTTCTCTTGCCAACGCCTCCAACAATCTCCAAGCCGGCTAGGAGCGGTACTCTCCAAGAGTAACAAGAAATCCACCGGCTAAACCACCCACAAGTGCCACTAGAATGCTCTCAAGCAATGCAATGCACTAGGTGATCTCTCAATCTCACTTTGGATGAGCAACAAGCAAGAGAGATGAGAGGGAGAGTGTTTCTCTAGCACAAAGGATGAGCAAGTGAATAGAAATGGGCAAGAGAGTGTCCCATGGCCGGCCAAACGTCTATTTATAGAGCCTCCTCCGAAAATAGCCGTTGCCCCTCGGGCTGACTCCGCAACACGCGCCGGACGCGTCCGCCGCTGCTCGCCGGACGCGTCCGGCGCTCTTCAGCGCGCCACGTCACCCGACCGTTGGAACTTCTCCGTTCGAAACCATCGAGCGCCGGACGATGAACAGTGAACCGCCCGAGTCCGACGCGTGCGTCCGGCGCGCGGCAGCAGCTCGACCTCGAGCCCTCGCGAGACCACGCCGGACGCGTCTGGCGGTCGCGTCCGCCGCGCGTCCGACCGAGCACCTGCTGCAACGCCCGAGACCAGAAACTTTCTGGTCGGCGTCCGTCCATCGCCGGACGCGTCCGTCGCCGCGTCTGACGCTCTCTGCGTCCAGCCAGCCAACTTGCGCCGCGCCACAATGCGCCGGACGCGTCCGGCGCCTCTTGCAGAAGCAGCCTTCGTCGTTTCGTCGCCGCGTCGTGACACCAACTTCTCCAACATGCTATCCAACAAGTATACCAACTTGATCATCAGAGATAGCATGATTTCAACCAAATTTTGCATCCGGCGCAATAGAAAATATGCATCCATTTTTCCCAAAAGCGCCGAATCCCGCCTCACAGGCTCGGCGGGAGGAAGAGAGGGACACAAACCCATCTCTACCCTGCAAACCACAGCGCGCCCAAACGCCACCTTTGTAAATGTGCCAACACCACCAAGTGTACATCTCCATGTGCTTGTGTGTTAGCTTTTTCACAATCATTTCCCAAAGGTTAGGTTAGCTCACTAGGCCCTACATGCAATGCACTTCATGAATTCACCTAGTGGCACCCGTGCGTCGAATAGCCGATAAGACTTCCCCTCTTAATAGTGCGGCTATCGATCCTAAACCACTCACACCCTCTATGGTGTCTTGAGTGTAAAACAAAATGGCCCTATAGGTTATACCTTTGCCTTGAGCCCATTTTGTTCCTCCAAATGATATGAACGCTTCACACCATCATGTGACCGTCTCGATCCATCGATCTTGACTTCACTTGCCCTTCACCGTGCATCGGTCCATCGGCGCCTAGTCTTGCCCGAGCTTCACCATCGCATGGTCCTTCACTCCAAGCCTCAACTAGCCCTTCACCTTCAACACCGGTCCATGGAGCCAAGCATCGTCTTGATCTTCATCTTTGATCACATGACGCGTGTCACGCTTCATATTCAATATGCTCATCATGAGGACAACCTTTCTCTAAATCAACCACTTAGATAAACAAGGTTAGTCCTAGGTTTCATCAATTAGCCAAAACCAAACTAGGGACTTTCAGTGAGGCCGATAGATTTAATTCCGCACTTATATCGGTTAGCCAGAGCGATTAGTTTTAAAAAGGACTATTCACCCCCCCTCTAGTCCGCCATCTCGACCTTACAAGTGGTATCGGAGCCGGGTCTCTCATTTTAGTGGTCTTCACCGACCCGAGAGGATGGCGACTAGTGGGATAGATGTTGAGTGCTCTTGTGACACACACATTTTTGATGGCACGGACTTTGCACGGTGGAAACACCATATGCTTGATCATTTTCGTGCTTCGGGACCTAAGGTTTGGTGGGTTGTCACAAAGGGTCTCACTCACGTGATGGACGATGAGAACCTTACCGAAGCTCAACAAGCTCTTTATGATCTTAATGATAAAGCTCTTTGCTTTCTAATGCTTGCTTTGAGTTTTGATGTGTTTAAGAAGGTGAATCATCGAGGAACCGCACGTATGGCGTGGGATTCCATCAAGCACATCTTCGGCGATGCCTCCACATGGGATGATGGCAAGTATGAGGTGGAGGAAGCCATGATGGTGCTACATGAGTGTGTTGAGCATGATCACAACAAGATTGCTGTGAAAGATTGCTCCACCTCATGGTCAAGTGAGGAAGATGATCGATCTACCTCAAGCTCACTTGACAAGATGGAGGATGATGCCTCAAGTGATGCAAGTAATGATTCTACCCCAAGCACACTTGACGATGGTGATGGTTCATGCACAATTGATGATGCTACTACAAGCTCTCCAACATCATCATATTGCTTCATGTCACAAGGTGACACTAAGGTATCAAGTTGCAATGTGATTGATCATGCCTCTTATGATGAGCTTGTTAGTAGACTTGCTAGCATGACCATGTCTTTAGAAAATGAGAAAGCAAAAACAATGAATCTTGAAAGTGAAAACTCTTTTCTAAAGACAACATGTGAACAACAAAAGCATCTACTTTATGTTACTACTAGTTCACATGATGTGCTAAAATTGACTCATGAGCAACTTTGTGTTACTCATGACAACTTGTTGAAAGATCATGCTTTTCTCACTAAGAATTTTTCCATTGAAGAAATTAAAACTAGTGAGAGCTCATCACTTGGGTTGAATGATCAATCACATATGACTAACCCTTGTGATGTAGGGAAGAAGCATGTATCCACCTCTTATGATGCTTTATATGATATGCCATGTTCTTCTCAATTAGATGCTTGTTCTACTTCTATGTCTTGTGAGACTAATCTTTTGAAGGAGAATAATGAGCTTCATGAACAAGTGAAGAAATTGAGCAACAAGTTAGAGAGGTGCTACAACTCAAAAGTCATCTTTGAGCATATGTTGAAGACTCAAAGATACTATGGTGACAAGTGTGGCCTTGGCTTCAAAAGGAGCAAGACAAGGGGCGAAAGAAAAAGAGAATTGAAGGAGAAAAAAGCGACAACAATTGAAGCTATCCCATTCCATGTGCTATCGATGCCATGAAGCGGGACACCTTCATTTCACTTGCCCAAATGTTGAGAAGCTCAAGTTGAAGAAGGAAGAAGAGAGGCTTAAGCATGTGAAGTGCTTCAAGTGTCACATTCGGGGTCATCTCACCTCAATGTGTCCAACAAAGCAATTGGTGAAGCAACAAGAGAAGCCTCAACCAAAGCCACAAGATGAGCAAGAAAAGAAACCCCAAGATCAAGTCAAGATCAATCATGAAGATATAATTGATGACTTGAAGATGAAGAAGAAAAAGAAAACAAGAAGGGGTGGAAGAGCAAGGCATCCAACTCCTTTTCTAGATGCCAAGATGATGATGAGCAAGAATCAAGAGAAGAAAGATTTGGCTCACATCAAGTGCTTCAAGTGTGAAGAGATGGGACACTATGCCTCGGGGTGTCCTACCAAGCTTGTGAAGAAGGCTCAAGCAACTCAAAAGAGGCAAGGCAATGAAGAGCATCACATGAGCAATGAAGAAAAGGCTCAACTAAAGAGAAGATGCTATTTATGCCGGAAAGGGGACACATGGCTTATTCATGTTCCCTAGGTAACAATTCTAAGCCTATTTCAATTGATGCAAATAGTATGCTTAGAAAGGATGGTAATGGTACCACTACGGTCTCTATTGCAAAACATCCCGCTATCCATACTAAGGCTTTGCCTAAGTATGTGGCTCCTAACTTGAGAGGACCCAAACATGTTTGGGTACCATCAAAAAGTGGATGATTGTGTGTAGGTACCATGGCATTGGAGACTTGATTCAATTGAGTTCATTTCATTCATCATTTGATTGAATCAAGTATTGAAGCTTAGTACTATTTCTTTCCTAATGCCAAGTCATGACTAGTGAAGTCCAATGTGCTACAACATACAAGTGCAATAATCAAGTTGTGGTAATCAATTGGTATTCGAAGGCTTGCAAATTATTTGAGTTGAAGCTTGCTAGTGGATGATCATGTGCTTTCAAAGGTATATTCCTAGTTGATCTAATCCATTTGGGTGCATATGAGTTGATTGAATTGGATCGATATGCATATGTTGCTTGCTATGAGATGTTTGAATGGATTAATTGCTCAGTAGTCAAATTTGGATTGGTTTGGTTGGATATGATCACAAGATGACTCTTAATAAGTGGTTTGAATGGATATATGTCTTGTGTTGGTATTCAAACAAGTTGATATCAAGTTTGATTTAATTTGAAGAAGCATAGCTCAATTGCTTAAAATCTGTCCAAATATTTAGAATCTGAGCTAGCTGAAAAGACAGCCATGATTGAGTGATCAAATCTATTTGGATTGGCTTGAAATTTGGTATGGATGCTCTACACTTATGGTACAATATGCTGTACAAACTTCATGAAGATTGGATAAGAATTGCTTCGGTTTTGGAGTACATCTTGTCAGCAATAGTGCAGCAATTTTCAGCATGCAACAGTAAGGGAAGATGTGAAATCTGGTAGCAATCTAGAAGGCCAATGAAGCTCAAATTTTTACAGCTGCTGGTAGACTTAGTGTTGCACATCTCCACCAAATTTCATGGCATTTGGAGCTGTACATTGTGAGATATGAATTATTCTTTGAAGGGTACAGAATCTGCCAGAAAAGTGACTATCATTGGATATATCAAGAGTCACTTAAATTGAAAGGTCCTCATGTTGGTTTCATGTTCACAAGTGGTTGAGGAACCTAAGTTTGGTTTTGAATTGGTCTAGAAGCATGAAGAATAATGAGTACAAGGTCATTTGATTGTGAAGTGTATTTGTTACACAGTTGGGTACTCAAATCGAAGATCAAGATCAAACTCAAGATGAAGATGAAGTTTAAGTTCTAGTGACAAATTGAAGATCATTTGGTAGAAAGAAAAGAACTTAAACAAGAAAGAAAAGGACTTAAGGAAGATTTCAAGTGATTCATCATATCAAGTCCAAAGGATCAATCAAAGAAAGGCAATTCAAGTGAGTGTCAAGGATAGTTCTTGGTGATCCAAGAGATATTGGAGATGCTCGGTTGAAGCAATCAAAAGGGTTGATAAAGTAAGCAAGCAACACCCAAGATAGAGAGCAATACATGACAAGTCAAGAAATAATACAAGTGGTGCACAAGTGGTACCCATTCAAGTGGTATTCTCTCATGCAAGCAAGAATCACAAGAAGAAGCGGGCCAACCACAACAAGAAAGTGCACTTGATCTCAAGTGGGTCTTCATCTCATATGGGTGAAGCATGGTATTCAATCATGGTATCTATTGGCTTCATCAAGCTTATAAATGGACTTCACATTGCTATTGGAGTAATGAAATTGGAATCTATGTGACTATTCTCTACTCCAACATAGCAAAGGTATCATTGTATTGTGCATGATCATTTCATTCCTTACTAGTATGCGGTTAGTGCATATAGTACATGCTTATTAGGATCATGCATAACAATGAAATGTTTTAAATTCATAGTCTACCACTATTGCTTGGTTGTTTGATTTATCTAGTGGTATGAGTATGAGTTTGTTCATGAGCTAGTGAACCCAAGTACTTGATCTAGTTTGAATTGCATATAAGTTTCAAGTACAACATTGACAAGATAACCCTTCTAGTGAGGTGTGAAGAAGCTTGTCATTGGTTCAAACCGGACTTGGATGTTTATAAGTGATTCATATTGGCTCAAGTCAAAGAAATAGAAGCTCATGAAGACTATCAAGTTCAAGAATTGGTTATTCATGATAAATCCAACAAGTGGTTACCATAATGATAGTTCTTGCAAGAAATGTCTAGTCTATCACTATCTTCAAGTGGTGTTCCCGCAAGTGGTATGGTACACATGGTTTTCATTCAAGTGATATCTAGTACATCAAGATGATGGTTCCACAAGTGATCCTCAACTTTAAAGTGATCAATTCAAATCAAGAGAAGCTACCCTCACCGACAAGAAAGTGTTTACAGATTGGTTTGACTCATGCTTTGTCATAGGGGGAGGAGCCCCACTTCATCGGTATTAGAGACAAAGAAACTTCAAGTGACCTACATGTAGTATCTTTGATGCTATGACAAAGGGGAGTGCCCAATGCATAGTTACAAGTGGATTCCTTGCAACTACATGTGGATTTTACAAGTGGTGTCATTCCAACATATGGTGTTGTCCATCAAAAATGAAGATTCAAGACTCAACCATCAACCCCTAGTTCCAATCCTTTGCATCAAGAGAATTTTTCTTACATGTGGTATCTTCAAGTGGTATTGCTGCATACCTTTATGGTCATTGATGACAAAGGGGAGAGAATTGTACAAAGATATGCGAAGAAGCATACAAAGGGAGTAGAAAATGGACATGGATCAAGAGGGAGCAACATTAAAGAATGGAGGAGGATAAAAAATTCCTGATTAAGAGAAGCACACAAGTAGGGGGAGCAAGCTCATGAACTTGATTGATTGCATTTGAGATGTGCATATTCATATGCTTGCTCGCATTTGCATAAGTTCTTATATTTCAATATGCAATGCTTGTGTGGTGAATGCTAGTTATAGAACTTGATTGATGATTTGAAAAACTAGCATGTATAGGATGGTTTAGCTAGTCACATGTGCTTTACAAGTGGTACTAGAACCTTGCTTATAATGTTGATCTCATGAGGTATCTAGTGTTTTGTTTCATGTGATTTCTAGCGAACCATGATGCTAAGGATGAACTTCAATGGTGCAACTCCGATTTGTATCACGCTTCAAAGGTTTATCTTATACACCTTAGCATCACTTAGTAGTGCTAACTCTCCTAAAATTTCCATATTTATGCATGTGTGCAAGCTTGAAACCAAACCATTTGGGCACACATAGGGGGAGCTATCACTACCAAGTTGACTTTGTGGTACTTATCCAAATCATGACGTTGAGCCTAAATGTTGGACAAGTGGCATAAATTCCAAATATTCTTAAATTCCATATCTTTGTAGAGTTGTCATCAATTACCAAAAAGGGGGAGATTGAAAGGCCCTTGTTTGGTTTTGATAATTGAGTGACAACTTTAGGTGGACTAACATGTGTGATGGTTGAGATACATAGGAGTTAGTTCACAGGTACATGTGTGTGAGCAACATATGCCATGGTGGAGATGGCTTGGAGATGTTGTGAGGCTCAACACATGAGTTGATGGAGGAGCTCATTTGCAAATGAGACATGACATGGAGTCATGTGACCAAGAGGTGAAGATCAAGATGAGGCTTGGCTTGATGGACCGGTTGCAAGTGTGAAGGGCAAGTTGAGGCTGCGAAGCGAAGGACCATGCGATGGTGAAGCTTGGGCAAGACTTGGCGCCGATGGACCGACGCAACGGTGAAGAGCAAGTGAGGTCAAGATCGATGGACCAAGAGTGTCACATGATGATATGAAGTGGATCATATATCATTTGATGATCGTGTCGTGCATGCGGTGCATTGGCACACTTGAGGATGACGGTGGAGATGGAAATGCGCAAGGCAAAGGTATAACCTAGGGCATTTCATTTCACCGGTCTAAGGTTGAGTAGAGAAGTACTTGACCGGATTTAGGATAGATGGCCGTACTATCAAGAGGGGTAATCTTGTTTGCATATCGGTCATCTAGTGCCACTTGAGCGATCTAACATTGCGATGTGCTAGGATCGAGTGGCGTGGTGAGTTGAAGAGAAAATCCTTTGAAAATGATTGTGAAAATGCTAACACACAAGCACATGGAGTTGTACACTTGGTGGTGTTGGCACATTTACAAAGGTGGCGAATGTTCGCGCTGTGGTTTGTAGGGTTGAGTTGGGCTTGGGTCCCTCTCTCCCTCCCGCCGAGCTTGCGAGGTGGGATTCGGCGCTTTCGGGAAAATTGGAGGCATATTTTCCATTGCGCCGGATGCAAATTGTTGTTGGAAACATGCTATCTATGGTGGTCAAGTTGGTGTACTTGTTGGATAGCATGGTGGAGAAGATTGCGTTTTCGACGGTCAGAAATCATGGATTTACAAGCGCCGGACGCATGACAAGCGGGCGGGACGCGTCCGCGCGTGGAAGGTTGGCGTGGCGGGCCGGCTCGGCGGCTGGCGAGCGCCGGACGCCGAGGAGGCGCGTCCGGCGCACGCCGGACTCGGACCGAAACTTTCGGTGCCGAGTGCCGCGTGAGCACGCTCGCCTTCAGACGCGCGCGGACGCAGCGGCGGACTCGGGCGAGTCACCGTTTGGCGTCTGGCGGTTCTCTGGCGCGGGCGGTCTTGGTGGATGCACCGGGCCGGACGCGTCCGGCGGTGGTCACCAGCGCGTCCGGCGCAGGGGTTTCGAGCCGATCGTGAGGTAGCCGTTGGGGATCAACGGTCGACTTCGAACAGTCGGTACACGTGGCGTGACGAGGAGCGCGGACGCGGCTTGGAGCGTCCGGCGGTGGAGGCCGGACGCGTCCGGCGCTCGTGTTTCGGTTGCCGAGGTGGCAACGGCTAGTTTCAGCCCTTGGGGCTATATATACGTGGTTTGGCCGGGCGTGGCCGGTGGCCGAGCACGCCCGGCTATGTTGCCTTGTGTGGTGGTGCTTGGAAGCCCTCTAACTCACATATGCTTGGTAGTGACCATCCGATAGTGTGAGAAGAGCGATTCTAGTGCGAGTGCTTTGTGAGATTGCATTTGTGGCACTAGGTGGTTGTGTTGCAAGCCGGAGAGCTTGTTACTCTTGGAGGTTGCCACCTCCTAGACGGCTTGGTGGCAAGAGGCTCCGTGGTAGCACGCGTGGAGATACGGTGCTCCGGAGAAGAGATTGTGAGAGGTCGGTACTCACCTCGCGGGGATCGCGAAGAGTAGCCCTATTGGATTGCGCGTGTCATCGAGTTACCACCCTTGCGTGTGTGGGTTTGCTCGGTGCCTTGAGGGGCTCACTTGAGAGTGGTGTCTTGCGGTGCCTTGCGGGGCGTGCCTTGAGGGGCAAGTGACTTGAGGGTCACACCGAAGAACCATCTAGGTGAAAAGACCGGAGGAACCACCGAAGGTGTTGGTCGACACAACGGGACGTAGCTTGGGGGCAACCAAGTGAACCTCGGGTGAAAAATCGCCGAGTCATCTTGTGTCCACACTCCGCGGTGGTTTGCAATCTCTTTCACAAGCTTTGTATTTACTTTTCTTACATTCTTGTATAGCTTGTGTAGTTGCTCTTGTGGTTAGTTAGCTTGAGTAGCTTGTTAATCACCTTCTTGCTTGTGTAGCTAGAAGTAGAGTAAGTTGCCTTGCTTAGCTTGTGTAGTTAAGTAAGATTGAGCTCTTGGGTTTGGCTTGTGTAGCTTTGTCCATGAGCATCTAGTGAGCTTAGGTTGGCTTTGTGCTTTTGCTCATTAGAATTGTGTAGGTGCACACCCGGTTGCTAAAGTACTAGTTGCTTAGGTTTGTGTGATCTTGCAAGCTAGACTTGTTTAGTGTGCACTAGCTAGATTGGCACCTTGTCTTCTTGTTTAGGATCTTTTACAAGGTGCATCTAGAGACATAGATAGAGGGGTGAAAGTCTTGGTGAGGCCGATAGATTTAATTCCGCACTTATATCGGTTAGCCAGAGCGATTAGTTTTAAAAAGGACTATTCACCCCCCCTCTAGTCCGCCATCTCGACCTTACACACATGGTATGCAGATTTGACAGAGAAGCGGCCCTTCTTATCAAAGTGCAAGGCCACCACATCGTCTCTCTCAGTATGCACCGGTATAGAGAGAATGTTGGCAACATCTTCCTCCCAAAATAAGTCCCTGACCAACTCGGTATCCCATGTGCCAGTGGCTGGATCAATTAACTCTGAAACTTTGGACAGCACTCTATTTTCTCTCGGCGTTCTTGGGCGTCTTGTGTGTCGAGCAGGAATCCATGGATCTTCCCAAATCCGTATTTGAGACCCATCACCGACTCGCCATATGATCCCTTTTTCCATTGCACGTAGGCCCCGAACCAGGCTCCTCCAAGTGTAGGAAATACCCGGCCCTTCTCTTGCCACCCATATATTACCATCCTGATAGTACTTAGCCCTCAACAATTGTGCACATAAAGAATCCGGCGCCTGGATTAACCTCCAGCACTGCCTAGCCAGCATCGCTAGGTTAAAGAGATGAAGATCCCTATACCCAAGTCCTCCTTTCTCCTTTCGACTTGCTAGCGTTTGCCATGACAGCCAATGTATCTTCTTTTCATTGTCTTGTTGAGCCCACCAAAACCGACAGACCATGGTGCTGATATCATCACATAGTGCTTTTGTGAGGTCAAAACAAGACATTGCGTAGCTCGGGATGGCTGGTCTCGTGGACGTGCGGCCGCTATTAATCCTATTGAACAAAAACTTGACAAGGATACGTACTTAGGGCAAAGGCCCAACTTAAATCAGCGGGTCAGCCCAAGGTTTTTCTCTTTCAAAAAAAAATGAGGGTACTAACATTTCGTTCATACAATTTATTTTATACGTACATATTTGATAAATCTATCTAGGTGACGCAGTAAATTATTTAGCATTATTTCTACCTTGACCAACTTATAGCGCAACTTAAGGACAATGGCGTTCGACACGGTTTGACAAGCAATCTGCTAAGAGTATCTTATATCTTTCCTAATTTGCATGAAAATACATTTTATTTTAGAGAAAAAGATACTCTTCAACAGCCTCTTCAATTGGATATCCAACTACGATTTCTCTCTACGAGAAGAGAATAAAGAATGAGGATGGCTTTCTAAACATTTGGATGATACAAAGATATAGAAAACATTTAGTAAAATAGATTGGTAATGACTAATTTTCTACCGTGCGGACGTTTGTCATCGTGCACGTATGCTCCATCTTCCCCTGTGAATCCGCCCAGCGTGGTGTTCCAGTCAAAAAAAAAAAAAACGTCTCCACTCCGCATCATCACTTCCTCATCTTCTCTACGCGGACGGACTCGCGTCGCGGTCGTCCCTCTGCCTCGCCGACGGCAGAGCCCTCCGCCGCCGGCACTGGCCCATACCCCACCTGCCTCCCCCTCACCTACCTCTCCTCCTCCCTCTCTCTCGCTCGCGGCCACGGCGGATCTGACAGCTCCAACGCCCGACATGGCGGATCGGCGCCTGGTCATGGCGGATCGGCCCTAGCCATGGTGGATGTGACGGATCTGACCCCGGGCATGGGGCCTGCGACGGTTTGCTGCCGACGCGCCTTCCTGTACTCCGCCTCGTCTTCGACCGCATCGCCGGGCCCATGGACGCTCGCCGGCGACGAGCACCCGTCAGGTCCGTTCACGTCGTGCATTCCTTTCCCCTTCCAACTGCGCGAAATCGAGCTCCCCAACTCTAACGTGTGCTAGTTTTGCTATTTTGTGCACTGATTTAGTTATCTGCTACTGGATATGTTGTTAACGCTAGTTGATGAGTTGATTTCACAATAGCTATGTTATGCAAATGGACATCGTAGTGTATGTCTGTCAGTAGTCAGCCTATTTTTCACAATAGCTTCCGATATGCTTGCTAGTCTGCCATCCATATACGCGAAATCTAATATTTTCAGAGTGCATTCAGACATTCAGGGGGGATTCCTATCAGCACGCAGCTGTAAGAACAGCTGCTAGTGATGCTCAAATGAGCAAAGGATCCACACAAAGTTCAGAGTTGTTATTGATGCTCATAGCTGTAGCCTGTACTTCTAACTATGAAATCAGGTGCTATGTTCATACGTTGGTTTCAGAGTTAAGGAGATGTATAGAAATAGAAGAAATCAGTGTGAAATATCTAGAGAGTAGGAAGGAAATGTATAGAAATAGAAGTCAGTGTAAAATATCTAGAGAGTAGTAACCCCAGCTGCTCAGGTTTTGCACATATTTCCCTTCTCTCTCCTTCCCCCAAATTGATATGGTTCCTTTTCCTAGCTACTTAGGGTTTTGCACATAATGAGAATGGACTCATGGACCTAGCCTATAAGTACTAATCCATTTAGCTAACTGAACTGGGTTTTCTTAACCTTCATGCTTTAGATTCCATTGTTTTAAAAAGTCATTGTACTAGCTATCGTTCTTGTGCGGTCCCTCTGATTCCTAGCTATTGTATGTCATCTGTAGGTTAAAGAATTGGAACCCATGAATGATGAACCAAGAGGGAATAAGAACAAGAAAAATTCAACTGTAAGCCTAAGGTACAACCCTCTGCATGTATGTATGTATGTACTTAACAGAACTAGATATTTTCTAAAAGTAATGATAGTTATTGAACGCAGAAGGTACATTGAAATAGATAAGCTAGCAGGACAGTCACTTTCCGCGTGAAATATGTGCTAGCTATAGTGAGTAAAACACTTACTGTGAGGCCCAATTGTGTGACTTTTTTTCGTTCTTCTTTGGTAAGGTAACGTTTTGATATTGAGATTAATATTGAGGATATTTCCTTTTCTGATATCATTGAACCGCTTTTCTGAATTCATTGAACTGCTTTTCTGAAATTATTGAATTGATTTTCTAAATTTATTGAACTGCTTATCGCTGGATGGTACTACAGTAGCAGAGATGGCCAATAGTACATCTACAAAAATGGAAATCTGGTGCATACATGCATTACTAATCTGGTGTTTTGTTAGGCTCACACTTATGTACTAGTTGTTAGTTCTGAAAAAAGATACATTGGGACGAGCTTTATCCAATCATTTCCTCTTCTAGAAAGAGCAGAATATAGGTCCTTGTGGATTCACATGTTCCTTTTTACCTGATACTAGTTGTTTTATTGGTTCCGGCTCGATAGATGGGCACGCGACGTGCCTCTTTGTGTTTTGTGCAGCAGGTGGTCAATGAGATTGACTTGTCGGCCGCAATCTCGCTATAGGACGTGAAGCTGTTCACACTGTACCTCACCAGAAACAACGTTAGCACATTGGATCTTAACTATGTCGCCTCCGATCTGGTCCTGATCATGATCTGTGTTACCTATGTAGTTGATGTTTGAAAAATCACAACACTCTAATTGGCCCATGGGAAGGTGTCTAGCTCTTGATCCCCAATTAAAAAGAATAGGTGGGGATATTGCGCATACAAAGTGTGCTAGTTTTAGGGTTTTTTTCCTTTTTCGTGTTTCTGATGGGATCAATTGCTGCAACCAATACTGGAGTAGGACATTCTGTTGGTGTTTGTGTATTCTCCTTTGTCCTAGAATATTTATCCATCATCTATGGGGTGTAGCATATATGTTGAATATAAATAAAATATTAGCATATATAATTGCTGGCATGGCTTCCTGATTCATGTGCAATCACCTTCAGAACATTTGCACGTCACCAATCATCTCTAGACTACAGTAAATTTTTACACTGAACTACTTTTCTGATATTATTGAACTGATTTTCTGAATTTGTTGAATTGTCTTTCCAAAATTATTGAATTGCTTTTCCAAAAATTATTGATTTTCCTTCATTTATATCAAAATGATGTAAAATTTTTTTGACCCAACTTTTGTGTTTTTAGGTGCTTCTTTTTGTGTTAGCCAGTGGATAGGGGGCAGCAACACGGTGCTTCTTCAGCTTCAGCGATTCCTGCTGGTTGACTTGCTATTCATCGGCTGAGGTATTTTAGAAATCGTAGGCACTTGAGTGCAAAAGATCGGGTTGCTGCTCACATAATCCAATAAAATCCATCTAAGAAATCTTCATCAAAATCCGGTGGTGGCTTGTTAAGATCCATACCTGAGAACATAATGCTATCAGTTATAAGTGTGATACATCGTGACAGTAATAATTTCAGAAAAACGATAATTTATAAGTTCAATAAATTCAGAAAAGCAATTCAATAATTTTATAAAAGCTGTTCAATAAATTAGAAAATCAGTTCAATGTTTTCAGAGAAGTAGTTTAGTACAATTCTCAAGGCTTAGTTCATTTGTACTGCTGAATAGAAAGAAATCAATAATTCCTTTTAGCGCCCTGCATTGACTATGCATACCTCAGGCATCACCAATGAATTGAATAATAATACTATACAAAAGTAGGCGAAAATAAGCCAGCAAGTTATGCAGTTTTTTGTTCAATACATGCTATCACTTCGAAAATAGGCCAGCAAGTTATGCAAAAATAAGCATCAAGTTATGTTCAGTACAATTGATTATGTGGGATCAGTTAAGCTTTATGCAGTAAATAGTAGGAGCAACAATACTTTATTCCCTTCTTTTCTGAACTGAATTGTTTATGCAAAAGAACTAAATTGCTTGTGCAGTTGAAAAATTGATTTCTGAGTTGTCCTTCGACCAGCTTGAATTGGAGCCTAGCTTTTTAATTACTTCCTGATGCTTTCTGCAATTTTAGATGTTCATGTTGTGATGCCACAGAATCGATTTTTTGTTTCACATTTTTTTTTTGACACGGGACGATTTTTTGTTTCACATAGCTACAGAATTTTGTTGTGTCTAACGTTGGAGCATTTTTTAGCATTCAAAATGTGTTTTATGTATGTCTTGATAGTGCTATCTAGCTCCCAAGTGGAGTGGGGATGATGGGAACAAACAAGTGGTTTTGGGAGAATTAAGGGGGCGGGGGGGTGTATGATGGGAACAAAGCGCTTGCTTGTTTTTTGAGAGCTTGGATCCTGTTGACAAATTAACAGTGTAGAGAGACAAGCAACCCATTTTTGGGGAATCTCGAGTTCATGAGCGCTGACCACCATGAACCAATGGTCAACGTAGTGGACAGTTGAGGAGGGGCTTTATGGTTGGCTATCTAGGCGCAGTACGTTCAGCTCCAATCCTTTTTTGCTGGTGTTACTATGTTAGGATAGAGTGATAGATGTGCTTCTCATTTTTTAAGATTTCCTTAGTTTTTGCATTTTGGGCTATAGAAATTGATTTTAACACCTAGTAATAATTAATTATTCTTTTTTTTGTTACCTGGAATTCATAGTGAATCAATAGCTTATTATAGTTGCCCTTCTAGGAATGATGATATTATTGGAATTCCAGCACTACCCTCCTAATTCTAGAGATTCTAATTCCATGAGAGTAGATCAGATAATGCAATACTAACAGAAATCTACCGGTAGTGTAGTTGAAATTTGAGGTTTGTCCATTTTTTCCCCCTAAGTTTTTATCAATTTTTATCTATGTGCTTTATCTTGATTCTTTTTCTCTACTAATTTTGCAGGTGTGAGGGCATGAAGCATCAAATTGAATATACCATGATATTCGGTAGATACTATGTGCAGCAAGCATCAAGAACTGATATTAGGTGCTGAATCAGTTTGGTTATATCAGCTATAAAGTGTGTGTAGATTTGCTAAATCAATACAATTGATTTATCAGTTTGTCAGTACTGAGTTGATTATGCTAAACAACTGAATTGCTTATGCAGAAGATCTTAATTACATTTTTTCATTAGATTTTTTAGACATTAGGTTATGCAAAAGAATAGAATTGGCTTCATCTAGTAACAGATCTGCTTCTACAATTCTTGTAAAATTGTGGTCTATTTGGATAATAGTACTTGTTCATGAATCAATAGCATACCTGCTGAATCTGCCCTTTGTTCAAAAAAGCAAAAACAGGCCTGGCGTTGGGTTGTTTTTGGAACTGGGTTGGTGGAAACTTTAAGAGGGGCGTGGGCCTGGAAGCGCGCCAATTAATCAGCGTGGGCCTGGAAGAGCGCCAATTTATCATGCGCGCGCCGTGCTCTTCCCCGCCCTCGCGATGCATGTCCCTCCGGATCCAGGAATGGAGAGGCAGATTTCCTCGTACTTTCTATTTTCGGTCATGCGTGCTTAAAGCCTAAAGAACGCCGTGCGGGCGTTAGTCAAGTCCAAATAGATTTTATAAAATATGATTTCTCTCTAGGAGAAAATATTTTATGAAATAGATTTTAGAAAGGCTAATGTTTATGCTCTAACGATACAGCACGTGAATTTGGCGGAGTTTATACAACACAAGAATTCATGAGAGGCCATATTTACTCACCATATGCCACAATTTTAGATGCATACCACATATAACTTATGAAGAAATAGCCTGCACCAAATTCTGCATTGACCTAAATCTGGTGTAGGCGTGGCAACGCCACGCCTATGTTTCTAGTCATCTCTTATTCTCTTTCCAATTGCTCCTCACCTATAAGTCTATCTATAAGGACTGTTGACCAAGATCCAATAAAGTAGTGGATGAAGGTTGAGCGCCTCATATATTGAGTATTGGACCTTTCGGTTCTTTTTTTTTTTTTTTTTTTTTTTTTTTTGCCAGTGTATCCCCAGGTCGATTCAACACGACGAGAGTTTTTCTTGGCCGCCTCGTGCCCTCATGTACTGAATAGTTATCAGTATCTGATGTCAGAATTAAAAGAATGTCCCGAAAGGGTTTTCAACTTTTCATTCCTAGACAAGCTGGTTCCACCAAACAAGGTAGCCCATTGGTTTGTCGTCCAGAAGCCCAGAACTGAAAATTGACTGGGCCGACACTGTGCACCGAGTACTGTACATCCATACGGGATACGGCTAGGGAAGGGAGCTAGTATAATGTATTGTACGTAGTAGCTGCACCCGTACCACTTGCGTGATGTACGTAAGTACGTACGAGTACGGCTCCCTTCTCTCGTGTGTCCTTGAGCCGCTGATGATGCTCACCGTCTGCTCAATGCTCATCTACAATTCTGTATCTGCTGGTAGCAGGCTAGCAGCTCTTGGACGGTGCTTTTCTCTTGCCTTGATCGTATTTATCTTAACTAATGCAGTGTCATTGTGAGGTGATTAATGACCACTGATGACCGGTGCAACCGGTCTTCGTTAAACAACAAGTAGGTCCTCTGCCCTAAATAAATTGAATTAATTTATAAATTCGTTTCTAGAACAAACTGTTTTATTTGCGTCATGGGCAAAAGCAACAGAGAGCGCGGCACCAGCCATCATAACGTTTGTGAGTACGACCCATACGAGCGAGTAGAGGGACCAGCGCCATCGCTGTACTACTGTGCAAATCGCCCTCTGCAATTCATCAATCAATCAAAGCCATAACAGCGCTCCTTCCAACCTGCAACCAGCGTCTTCCTAAATGAATCCTGATGCACCAACTACGCCTGCACATTCCTCACAGGACCTTCTTGGTGGACCTGAAAGAAACGCAGCGGACATGTGCATCCACCTCTGAACCAGTGCAAACAAAGACGGCATCATCACATCTTAACATCTGACGATAAATAAATTACTCCTATATCACAGCCCAACTGATCAATCACCTTAGTACATTACATCCACCACCTGCCTCTGCCTGCTGCTATCGATCCTCCTACAGGTTACAGCTAAGCCAAGAAGCTAAACAACCCTGTCCATTCATCTTTTCATTGCCCACAAATCTCCTGCAGAGTCCCTCCTCAATTGTATTCCTCTCTGGCAGCAACACACGAGATTACCTCTCTCTCGCTAGTCGCTAAAACAAAAAAGAGAGACACGCCCTATGGCTTGTTCAGCTTCCAGCTTGAGCAGCAGACACAGCAGCTTCAGGTAAGTGCCTGCTGCCATCCTTCTCAGCTTCAAGACTTCCAGGGCGTCATGTCAGCTCCTGTTGTGTATCGGGTCTGAGCCCCGCCGGACCCTCCACTCGCTCATCTGCGCAGCCGTCGCCGTTGCCGCGGCGAACTGCTTCCCTGTCGATGCATTGGCGCCGCCACCGCCGCCCGCAGCGGGTGCCTCTGCTGGCGTCGGCGCGCAATCACGGCCGAGGACCATGTCCTCTCTCCTGAGGCCGCTCACCATGGCAGCAGGGTGTACCACCAGGAGGCAAACAAAGGCCGAGATGGCAAGCATCCTTGACCACCTTCTTGCACTCGCCATGGCGTTGCTGTTGTTGTTGCTGTTGCTCAGCTGGAGACATGCAACTTGTGCTGCCTGCTGTGTTTTGGCTCTGGTAGTTTGGTTGATGCAGTACAACTAACTATCAATCACAGCACTGTCCTGTCTGTAGATATAGCTAGCTCCCAAGGCCACGCCGGGTCCCAAAGCACAAAGGGACAAGGGAGGCATGTCTAAGGCTGCTTATAGAAGGTTCTGCGACCCTGACAGTTAGATTTTGCAAAAGTCATTGGAGTGGTGGATGGGGGAGCCCTCCCCCATCATCCATCCTCTAATAACAGACAAACCTAAAGTGGCCTTGTAGGGCACAAGAGCAACAGCAAAGATCCAAGTCCCTGCTTTAAATCCCTGTTGCCATCCAGCTCTATCTATTATTACTGCCTTCAGTAAAACCCAAACTGAAGCATTCATGGACAGATGGAGAGGCGAGGTTGTGGTAACCAGCAGACAACAGTACAAGCCAAGGCTTTGCGCTTTTGTATGCTTTTCATTTCTTGTGCTTGCCCTCCTTGCAAGAAGCACCCTTTTCACTTTGAATCTTCCAAGGCCACCAAAGCTAGCCATTCAAACTTAAAGGATCTGCACTAAGTTTCATAGCTTCTTTCCTCACGTTTCTCCATGTAGGATGCCAACATCCAATGCTTTGCCCACTTTGGTGCAGAACACAAAGAGGGGTGAATCTTAAAGCATTGGGGAGAGTTTTTGGGATCCAACGGGTGTGGTTTCTTGGTCATGGTCCAAGGATTGCATTTTATCAGTGCCAAAGTTGAAAGATAGAAAAAACAGAAACTAACTTCTTTTAAAGTAAAGAAAAGATAGGGCCACCTTATCTGAAAATATACTGATTTGTTGAGCATTTATTAGATGCAGAAAACAAGTAGATGCATAATTATAAAGTGATGCAAGATTATGCTAAGATCCCTGCTTGTGAAGTGGGTAAGGGAGCCCACAAGATCATCCTTGCTGCAAAAGAAAAGGAGGAAAATTAAAGGTGGGTGGTGAAGGAATGAATTTCCATGATTTGGCCTTTTCTTTGGACAGATTCCTAAAGTGCTCACTCAACTATTTTATATTTTGAAAGCTAACAGATTTATGCATTCATATCTTGCTAATGGACCAATAAACTAACAATTTAAAGGCTTTCATCTAGGACGGCAAGTTAGTTAACTACAAAAATTAGGATCCCATTAGAAAAAAGAGCAATCATATCATGCTAGTTATGGAAGAAAATTAGGTCTACAAATCCTAGATCAGAAAAGGCAATGGAAAACAACAAATTTAAATTTACTTCTGTGCTAAGCAATAGGTATAGCCAGAGTTAGTTATTACCACAAGAAAAGAACCATGATCTTAAAGCAGATAACATGTTGATCTGATCAGAGTAATGATGATGCACTGATTAAAGTAACAAAACAGTTGATTTCAAATAGCATGGTTATTTCTTCTTCTGGTCATAGTTACTTGCAAAGTTATGTGGTAGTAAAGACGTACAAGTACAGAACAAACCAACTTTTACCAAAGATTGCATTGGAGCTAACGCATGTCCTTTTACTTCTATTTAATATGAGCTGTTAAGACATAATGTTTGCATTCAGTCACCACAGATAATTTAATCTGAAACAGGTAATGTCAAATTGATAGTGCCAACTTAGAGCATGTCATCTAATGTACTTAGGGAAATGACTCACGGCACAACACTTAATTGCTCACAACTGCATATGGAGACACGTCCGTCTAGTGCATATGACCATTATTTTGCAGGACACTAGAGATGAGGCCAACCTATGGTGCATGATGGGTGCAAAGGCCTTAGAAGCATTTGGCCATGATTTTGTTATAAGGCCACTGGTCGAGACTTTCTCAGTTTTTCTGTTTTTAGCATTGGGCCTTTGTCCTAATGGCCATGTATGAGTCTGTTGTCTCTTTTCTTCTTAATATAATGATGCACAAATATCCGGCATGTTCGAGAAAAAAATCATCCATATCCATTTTGGTAACTGATACAAGAAAATTTGCAAATTATGGTGGGAAACATCGGTTGTTACTTATCTGCCAACATATGCTTTGTATTCCCATGAAAACAAGTGTTCATACTCATGAGTAGCTTAATTGAAGAGAACTTCATACTTGTAGGAAGTTCTACGAATGGATCAATGACCTTTTTCCTCTATTATCTATTCCTTCTCGAAGTTCATTTGTCGTGGTGCTATTTCCAGTCTAAAGGAGCAGTTTAGACTGAGAACTGTACCACCTTAAGTACACCACAGAAACATTGTAGCTGGTAGGCAAACAGAAAGAAGCTCAACAAAAGGTAAAGGTAAAAGAGAAAGTACAGCATGTTCGAATGAACCTCCATACATACCCTTGCTTCTGTGAAAAGAGAGCGGTCTGTTCGTCCTTGGCTTGTCCACACCTGCAAAGATGCCACCAGATCACCTGATAAAATCATATGATTTTCAAATTGGGGGGAAACCCGTTTTGTAATGTTTCTATGCCTTGGCAAAGAGAACCTGCAAACTTCAGTGACTTAAGTGCTCGCAAGATTAAAAAACAGAATATAATTTCAGGCAGGGAACAAGCCCAGAGCAAGGCATTCTTTCTTGGAGTTTGAAATGGAAGCAGCGAGCTCCCGGTGATGGTGAACCAAAGCAGTGATTCGTCCTAAACCGATGTCATCATTAACTGCTTGCTTCATAGATGCGAGCGAAGTAGCGACGGTTTAAGAAGCCAGACCACGCTTTCCCCCCTGCCCCAAAAGCCATGGCTACTCGGCGAGGCATTCCGTCGAGCAGATTGGCGGCGCCCTATATCAGCAGAGGCGCACAACCTATGATCGCAATTTGCATCGGCGAGCCTGCGGCCTGAGAACAATCGCAGCAAATGGAAACAGCAGCGACGGATCATCACCGACATAGATTCCTGCGGCGAGGAATTTGCGTGGGAATTCGGAAATGCAGAGGCAGGCCAGCTGCAGAGCAGACGCGTTTTTTTTGGGCGGAACAAGAGGCCGCAGCGAAAGGAAACGCGCTCTGCATCCACCCGTCCACGTGTCCGATTCCGATCCGACGGACGGGATGGAAGCACCGGAACCGCCGGCCCCGCCGGTCGGCTTTGAAGCACTGCGAGGCGGCGACACCGCCACACCGGGGAAGAGAGAAAGAGAGATCGCTCGCTCGCTCCGCCGCAGCCCAGCCCACAGCCCCCGCCTCGCTCGCTCCGCCGCCGGCGATCGGTGAAGAGAGCTCCGAGGCGGTATCCCTGCATCACATCGCGTAGATTCATTCCGGGCTCTGCTCGTCGCGGTTCCCGCAAGGTCCGCGGCCGATCCGGGCGCCCCGCTCTGGATCTCCGGCTGATTTGCTGTTCTGGAAGGTGTGTGGCTCCGACTAGTTGTGATCTGCTGCTTCTCTTTGGTAGCCTACTGTTTTGACTTGTAGTAGTACCTCAGCGATTGGGTAGTGGCTTACTACTGGCTAGTCTTCGTTTGGGTTCAGCGGCTGCAGAAATCTAGGGCTTTTGGGTGAATTTTAAGTAGGGTAACTCCAAGGAAAAACCAGTAAATCTACATTTATTTCTTCTGATTACGTTACAGCGTCTGCAAATTGAGACCCTTCACTGTCACCCATGGTTTCCTACATGAAATTGTGATGTGTTCAGATAGATGGCTCTGGTTTTTGGTATTGTCGAATAATACTTTTGGATTTCAGCCATGTTCTGCAAAGATAATTGAATTTTATTTAGCCAGTAATTTGGCATTCCATTTGCAAGCTGTTTCTTTATTGAACATGTGTGTGTAGGATGCAGCATTGAATGCTAGTTTAATATAATTGTTATAAACATTGAACACAAACCAGGAGGACATGAGGAAAGCATAATAATACTATAGTAGATGGCAAGGAGTGATTAAGGTTTTCAACCAGTGATATGGTACCCAAATTATCTTGGTAATCTGTTTCAACCATGCAACATATCGGTGGCTTTTGATGAAATCTAGATCTTCTTTTTGAAGGGAAATCTGGATCTAGGACTTCATGGATTTACTTCGTAGTTCCTACCTTTTCCTATTGTTGAGGAACTTCGTAATTGAAGTTGTTTTACATAGATATCATCTAAACTGGCTGACTGAATCTTATTGTTAATTCTGTTAGGGTGTGGTGTGGTATGGCACGGAACTCGACTGAGAACAGGACCAGAAATACACTAATTGTGATTGTGATTTTTGGCCTCTGTACCTTCTTCTATCTCTTGGGTGCTTGGCAGAAAAGTGGTTCTGGAGGAGGGGACAGAATACAGACTTGGGTCAATGAGCAGACCAAATGTGCACTCCTTCCAAATCTGAGTTTTGAGACGCATCATAGTGCGTCCAACCTTCCGAATGATACTGGTAGTTCCAAAATTGAACCTTTCAAGCCATGTGATGAGCAGTATACTGATTACACTCCTTGTGAGGAGCAAAAGCGTGCGATGACCTTCCCTAGAGATAACATGATCTATCGGGAGAGGCATTGTCCACCAGACAAGGAGAAGCTTTATTGCTTGATCCCAGCACCAAAGGGTTATGTTGCTCCTTTTCGATGGCCAAAGAGCCGTGATTTTGTTCCTTATGCCAACGTACCACACAAGAGCCTTACTGTTGAGAAGGCTATCCAGAACTGGGTGCACTATGAAGGCAATGTTTTCAGGTTTCCTGGTGGTGGAACACAGTTTCCTCAAGGTGCTGATACATATATAGACCAGCTTGCTTCTGTCATCCCGATAGCTGAAGGGAAAGTGAGAACTGCACTGGATACTGGTTGTGGGGTACGTGAAGTCCCTACCCTGAAAATGCATGCATATTTCTACTGCGCAATGCACCATGGTTGTTCTTCTTCTTGCATAAGTTCTAATCTTCCCTTGCTTCTTTTCTTTGTCATATTTTCATTTAGGTTGCCAGTTTGGGTGCTTACCTGTTGAAGAAAAATGTTTTGACCATGTCATTTGCACCACGGGACAATCATGAGTCACAAGTACAGTTTGCATTGGAGAGAGGCGTCCCTGCATATATTGGTGTCCTCGGATCAATAAAGCTGCCATTTCCATCTCGTGTCTTTGACATGGCCCATTGCTCGAGATGTTTAATTCCATGGAGTGGAAATGGTAAGAACACAATGAGTGCTTTCTTTTTGTTGTATATGATCCATGGTGTGGACATCTGAAGCATGAAACTTTCATTTCTCTGTTTCTGCAGATGGTATGTACATGATGGAAGTTGACAGAGTACTAAGGCCTGGCGGATATTGGGTGCTGTCAGGCCCGCCCATTGGCTGGAAGATTCACTATAAGGGGTGGCAACGTACAAAGGAAGATCTTCGGAATGAGCAAAGAAAAATAGAACAATTCGCACAACTTCTTTGTTGGAATAAGATATCTGAGAAGGATGGTATCGCCATATGGAGAAAGAGATTAAATGACAAGTCCTGCTCCATGAAACAAGATAATCCAAAAGGTGGCAAGTGTGATTTGACAAGCGACAGTGATATATGGTGAGTGTCATTCCTCCAATCCTCCCAATAGAATATGATTTTGGTCCCTGTATTTGCTCTTAAACCTGACTCTATTTTACTATATGCAGGTACAAGAAGATGGAAGTTTGTATAACCCCACTACCCGAGGTTAATAGTGTATCTGAGGTTGCCGGTGGTCAATTAGAGCCTTTTCCCAAGAGGCTCTATGCAGTACCTCCTCGTATAACCCTTGGTTCTGTGCCTGGTTTCTCAGTTCAGTCATATGAAGAGGACAATAACATTTGGCAGAAACATGTTAAGGCTTACAAGAAAACCAATAACTTGCTTGATACTGGAAGATATCGCAATATAATGGACATGAATGCTGGTCTCGGTAGCTTTGCTGCTGCACTAGAGTCCCCAAAGCTATGGGTCATGAATGTCATTCCAACAATTGCAAATACTTCCACTTTAGGTGTAATCTACGAGCGCGGATTAATAGGAATATATCATGACTGGTATGTACTGTTAACTTATTTGCTGTGTTGCTCTCCTGGATTTCTTGAATTTTGCATATTATGTTTGATTTACTCACTAAAATTTTGAAATCATGTTTCACAGTAGTTACATTCTACTTTTATAATCTGGATAACTTTTCCTTATGCTGTTAGTAAGTAAATTTGCTTTGAGAATGATATAAGAAGAATATATTCAGTTACCAATCTATGTGAAGACTGAGGGAGATAACAGGACTTCAGCTATGCTGGTGTCAGTTGAAGCCATTTGAGGTGAAGTTGCTATAGAGTCGGATTTGCCATGTGACACCCTCCTCTCCAACTCCATCGAGACTGGCCTCTTTCTCTTTCTTCCCTGGCAGATTAGATTAGGGTTAGGGGATTTCGGGACTTTGGGGTTGAGGATTTGGACCTTTGAGGGAAGGAAGGTCAGCTTGGTGGTGGAGGTGGTTGCTGGGTGTAATGGTAAGGCAGCGGGGATGTTGTGGACCTGTGTGGTGGAGGATGGGTAGGGTTGGTGCGGGAGCAATTCGCTCGATGGGTTAGCATAGCTATGGGGAGCAGCAATGGCTCTGGCCTCTGGGTGCAAGAAATGGGAGGAGGGCGAGACAGAGACTGCCACTGGAGATAGGATGAGGTGAGCAGGTGGAACCCTGGGGTCCTCCTTGGAACGTGTCCGGAGGAAGAATAAGGTGGTTGGATGAAGAAGGCTGGATGTAGAAGGAAGAAGGAGAGCCCCTGGATGGAATATTCGAGCCTAGATATCCACTAGATGCGCCCTAGAAAAACAAGTCACCAAGGTCATCATGTGAATTCTTTACATTTGTGCTTTGTTCACTAGTATGAGTTTTTTTGCTTTAAAAAACCTTAGTTCTTATATTTCTCTTTGAGTTTATTGACTGTACCATATGTCTGCCGGTTTTGGTTCATTTGTTC
Source organism: Themeda triandra (assembly GCA_018135685.1). Classification (NCBI taxonomy): domain Eukaryota; kingdom Viridiplantae; phylum Streptophyta; class Magnoliopsida; order Poales; family Poaceae; genus Themeda; species Themeda triandra. The sequence continues at coordinate 147,202 of JAENPR010000393.1, read as the reverse complement.
ATCATCCACTTATTCTTGGTCCAGGTGTGAAGGATTTTCTACTTATCCAAGGACATATGACCTCATACATTCTAATGACATCTTCAGCTTGTATGAAAACAAGTAAGCATGTGGCATTTGTAAAATTGCAGTTGGACAAGTTTGTGAATAAAATAAATCTTCCCAACTAATATTTGTGTTCTTGAACAGGTGTCAATTTGAAGATATACTCCTGGAAATGGACAGAATCTTACGCCCGGAGGGTGCAGTCATAATTCGTGACAAGGTTGATGTTCTTGTAAAAGTGGAGAAAATAGCCAATGCCATGAGGTGGAAGACAAGATTGGCTGATCATGAGGATGGCCCTCATGTACCTGAGAAGATACTCTTCGCGGTCAAGCAATACTGGGCTGCTGCAAAAACTAGCAGTTAACATTGTTCATATTTTTTTTCTCCAGTCACAGATAACTTGGTCCCTGGCTGTGTTCATTGGAGAAAATCTGTCGATTATAGGATGAAAATCACCATCCCATGTTTATTACTGAAAACAGAAAACAATCACCCTGGGGGAGAGTAAATTATGTGGGACCTAGTTGTGAACTTGTGATTTGATTATTCGACTGGTGCGGAGATGCAGAAGACATGCCAAAAAGGATCAGTTGACCTTGTACTAATGACTCATATGTGATCAGACAGATGCAGCTGCTTATAATTGCAACCCTGCAGCAGTCCATCAGGAAGTTATGAACTAGCAGTGGGCTTACAGTTTTGTATAGGACTCCTTTGCCTCTTCTTGCACTTTTTTTTGTTGTATCTCAGAATTTCATCAACTGGAGTGTATCTGAACCCATAAGGTCTTCCTATGATTTTAATTGACAAACATTTTGAGCCTAGAGATGTCACTGTGTGACCTTGATTACTAATGAGATCACATTCATAATATTTTTTTCAGCTTGTGTCCAGGAACAAAACATGAATTCCATAAGGTTTGGGCAGTCAGATGTTCTCACATAATAATTGGAGCACCTGGCCATTTTGTGTGACTGCTCTTTGGACTTTGGATTGGTTGCAGATTCCTGTATAAATGGCTAACCTTTTCTTTGTTGCATTTGGTATAATAACTATGTTTTCAAGGCGTCGCCTAGGCGACGCCTAGGCATCCAGGCGCTCTCCCATCGCCTTGCAGAATGGCCGCCTAGGCGGCCGCCTAGGCGTCCAGGCGCTCCCCCATCGCCGTAAGACGCCTTTACGCCGTGAAAACATAGTCCGCCTAGGCGTCCAGGCGCTCCCCCATCGCCGTAAGACGTCTTTACGCCGTGAAAACATAGTATAATATGAAGGATACAGGTTCAATAGTTTCTCATGCCTTCTTGTTTGTTATGTACATGATACACGATAGGGTTATAGTTTGTACTTTATATGTAAGGTCCGAGTCATTGTGTTTGTTTTTTAAGGCTGAGTGGTTTGTTGTTTTGCTTTTGCATACCAATAGGAGACATCGTGATGATCTAAGTGATATGTCCAGTCTATGCTGAGGCCATGACCAGGAAGAGATCTACCTGTAAATCTTCTCATGACTTTTATTTCAAATACTGTAGAACAGCTTAATCTTATCTTACTACATGTCATGAAAGTACAGTATAACATATTAATCTTATCTTACTACATGTCATGAAAGTACTGTACAACAGATTAATCTTACAAGTGTTGTATCATATATGGCATCACATTGTGATAACTTACTAGTTTACTAGTATAATGTCCGTGCTAACGCTACGGATTCAATCAAGGGACGCACATGAAAACAACCGAAGTATGATGGTATTTCATCCCATAAATAAAAAGAGTAGAAAGACAATAAGAGAGATTCCAATTCACTACATCATTTCAGTATATATTATAATTATAATTTATAGAAAATTTTCCTGTACATACACCAATATGCCATTCAGAGAATGTGCATTTACAACTAAACTTTACAAAAAAAACCATCAAAAAAACTTATAGCTAGCTATAAAACATAAATTCTCAATTCTAGGTAACACTATCGATCTGGCAACCTACTAATGGGTCACAGGAGATACTCTATCCAATAAACTGTAAGAAACCTGCCAAAAAAAAAATAAAGACTATGTTATAGGTGATTTAGTGTTCAACAAAACTCATAGACTCATGCAGTTTAAAAATAAGTTATTGTAAATTGCAAGACAAAATATGCTAGATCAGCATGGAAGCCAATAAACCAACCCTATAGTGCATTGCTGCCTCAAAGTTGGACTGTGAAGTTTTATCTGCAGACTGTGCTGCAAGGCATCACATGTAATACGGACAAGAGTTCAGAGGTTTAACAGATTCCTTACAGTTGAAATGAACAAAAAGAGAACCCACATTCATTCCCTTGTTCTAATTTGACAATGCAGTCAAATAGTATTATTCAGGTTTGAGAGTAAGTAAGCAAGCCCTAATAAAAATAGGATTTCCAAAGTGGCGAAATGCTCAACTGAAATCAACATGGCAAGACTAACCAGCTACACTAACATTAGTAATTTTAACTGAAGCAACTATATAGTACGCCAAGCAGCTTGAACCATTGAGATTCATTTTTTCTTTATTTACAAAAAGGAGGAAACCCTGACAGATCAGGCTGTCATACCATAGTGTCTGCCTTGGCTGCTACAACCTTAAGCCTGAAAGATTCGTAGTAATGTGCCATAATGCTATATATGCCGAAGATCATCGTCACTGGCATGTGCATTGAGTGCAGCCCCAAGTTCATCACTTATTGTGATCATATTGCCATCGAGGAGTCCAAGTCAAATGTCAAAGCACCTAGAAATACGGATAACAACTTAGTTCAGGATACTGCCCAGTGTGATTTCAACATTTGAGTATTTGACACAAAAAAAATACCATTTACAAGCTGAATGAGGCTGGTCTCACGGAGTAGGAGGAATAAGATGCCCTGAACAAGTTGCAAAATGTTGAAAAAAACAGATTGTTCAAAGATGCTGACACTCTGTAGCCCGGCAGACTCCTTCATATCGACCTGGAATGATATTGTTAACTTGGAAACCTGACATCCACATGTCACTTCTCAGTTGGCAAATGTTGCTCTAACTTGTAAACATCTGCAAAAAAGTTATGTTTAATAGAGATGAAGCATCAATTATATTTGGCATCAATAAAACCTGCTGGCGTGGTGCCTTGTGGCGTGGTGCAGAGGTCAAAGCCTGCTGGCGTGGTGCCTTGTGAATTTCAGTTTCTGGACTAACAAAACCTGGAGAATAGTGTAGCTATGTTCTACTAATGTCCAGTAGCTTACGACATTCAGAAATGGAACTTATTTTCCTACATTTACTGCTCTGATATCAAGGTTTGTTTCAAGAACTTATTTTCCTACTAATTATATTTGGCTCGAGAGAGAGACTAACGGATCTAAACTTATCAATATTGCCTACTGAAAGCAGATCTTGTTGGTGTCCCATTGGACTGATTCACTGAATAACTGAACACTCGCAATAGAGATCAGCCCCAAAATTCATATTTGATTTCTATGCGTATGAAAGGCAAAGTGAAACGTTGAATAACAAAATTCATATTTGATTTGATTTCATCAGTTCATCAGATTGACCAGTTCATCAGTTTGAATAACAAAAGTAATACCTTTAGAATCTGGCACTTGACTCCAGTACTTATCATGATAGTACCCACATGCGTTTGTTTAGCAACAGTCTCATTGAGGAACCAAAAATCTGCAGCTAGTGTTTAAATGAAACTAACCAGGAATCTTGTCTACCATCCATTGCAGCAAACCAGTCTAAATGATGAAAAGTATAGTATTTCATCAGAATACAGTAATTACAATCTCTACTACAAAAAATGCGGAACGGACCCGTCGACCCCGGCCGTGGTGAAGCCGCCGCACCGAAGACTTCACCGCGGTGAAATCTTGCGCCGACATCCGCCGCACCGAAGACTTCACCGCGGTGAAATCTTGCGCCGACATGTGGGTCCACCATCTCTGTCCCGCAGCCGCATGCCTTCTTCGCTCGCGTCGCCTTTTCTCGCTTCCCGTATGGCCGTTCCCCATCTCGCTCTCGTCCGGACGCTCACCCCTCGATCTCTATTGCCCGGTCCCCTCGATCTCTGCTGCCCGCGCCTACTGCTGCTGGATCTCGGCGGCACGCGGGGAAGGCCAAGCGGATTAGGCGAGGTAGGAAGTGGGCGGCGACGGCGTGGTCTTCCTCATCCCAGGCCGGCCACCATTGACGATGGTGCGATCTATGGGGTGCTTGTGATCATATCCGGCTTGGCATCCGCCGGGACGAGGGATGGCTTCGATGTGGCCGTGGGTCCTGCTGGTTCTCGCCCGGCTATCCTGTTCCGATGCGTACGACGCAGCTGCTTTTTTGGTTGTCGTGAGGCTCACTCCTGGACACGGAGCTCGACGACGAGTTTATTGTTTTTTACTATAGATTTTGAGGGCACCAAATCCGATCCAATTTGCCTACGACTCGTTTCTACCAGCCACCATCTTCCCCGCCTTGTATCTTGAAGAGTCACGAGATACAAATTTAGGTAAGTAGAACCATGAGAGTGGGATCTACATGAAGGTCCCTTGCATTTGTTTAAATCTCCACGGTCACAATATGTTCAACAAAATGCTAATCTGTGTAATACGTTTGTCTTGAACTGGCAAAAGCTAGCAGTTGCTTTGAAACAAGTTGTATAATAAATTTATCAGGAATTATAATACTAGATAAACTGGAAAAGGTAATACACGGCATGAGTCCATGAGACTTTGCCTCACACTGCAAGATCTACCAGGATGTAGTTAATAAAAATAACAGACCACTTTGGCACTTTGCAATGTGATTTTATAATATATTGGTTCAAAATTAAAACCATTTGAGCAATGATGAAAATTAAAAAATGTTGGAGCAATGACTTGACTATGCCTGAGGGAATGCATTTCATCGAGTTCATGTGTTCAGTTGCGATCTTTCGAAAAAAAAATGTGTTCAGTTGCAGCAAAGTGAATCTTTGTGGCTATTTAGTTCAGCGTTAAGATGTGGTAGCCACAGCTGTGGCGGCCATATTCTGTGCTAAGCTTTCGGCGATGCCACAAACGAGTGTCTGGTGTGGGTTGTAAACCAAATAACCCCTAAGTGACACAAAGTTCTCCTTGAACATCTTGTGAAATTTGTTGTTGCTCCCGTTGCAACGCACGGGTAATTATCTAGTCCAAAAAAAAAGGCGTAAAGGTCTAAGTCCACAGCTCCACATTAACAGCTAAGAAAATATTGTGTTTTTTGGAAAATGAAAAGGAGCATTTACTTGTACCCAACTAAAAGTTTGGCGTCAAAACAATCTTGGACACATTTGTTGTAGGCAAGAACTACTCACCATGATAGGTACAGGTGACAGTTCAACAACATTAATAAATCCTGGATTCTACAATCATTAGAGATGGCACTCTGAGAGAAAACAGAACCTTTTTTCAAAAGCAATCTGTAATATATATATTGAAAGTTAGCAAACCATTTTTGCATAAATTAAGAATATGCATAGATTCAGATTGTCATAGTGAAACTCTTGGAGAAATCTGTAGTACAGTCATAAGTTAGCAAAGCAATCTGTAATACGGGCAGGTGCTTTTGATTTTTTTTATTAAACGACAGGTACCAGATCTGCTGCAGCTTATGCTAGTATAAGTTTCCAGTGCAAAATGTGACATTGTATCCAAAGAGTACCAAATTCTCCTAACATCAGCATCATCTTTTTCTGAACTTCTATAAAGGTCATTTTATAACCAAAGGATTCGCAAGAGTATTCAGATAGAAACTGAGTCACCATGTTTAATTGGAAACCAATAGTATGAATCTGCAAAAGGAAATTTAGAATCAAAAAATGGTCCACAATAGATCTGCTAGTAAAATATCATATTAGCGTGCTACCATCTATCATCAATCAAAGCAGTGGACAACATATCAATACACGATGACAGGTTTTCAGGTAAACATCAAAGTATCAAACAATTTAGGACATTCTATGTACTTCTACTCTACATGAAGGATGCATCGGACAGGCATGAGGTTGGAGCGGCAAGTAGACGTACATGTGCTGCTTTCCTCGATTCAGCAAGTTGTACATGCCGGCGACGCAATGGCACGATAGTTTTGAAAAACACCTTATGTAAGGATCGTCTCCCAGCCACCGTTTTTGCAAGTCAATGCACGTAGTAGGAAAACAAAACTGTTCGAGTAAAACAGGAATAAGATTAAAATAATAGGAATTATTTTTTTCAGGAAAAGTGATGAGTCACTGGAGGTGACAAATATTGAACAGGAGATCTTAGAGAGGCGAGGCATACTATTGAGCCTACACAAGATTTCTATACCTGATCTATTGACAAAGTAAAGAAACAGCATGTGAGTTTTTTTCCCAGAAAGAATGATCAGATTGAGTGCATCGCAAGAACTGTTCAGCTTAAACGAAGTTACTGCCAGGATACCTGACTGAGAAAGCAGTAGCACACTTCCTCTCTTGAAGTCCTTTGAGGCTTGCAATAACCGCGACGTACATACCATTCCTTGATAACCAAAGGGAGAAAAACTGTTATCTATGGGCACAAAAGCATGATGACTTTCCTCCAGAAAACATACTGAAGCTTTAGGAACAATGTAAAGGTTGTTGCTTATACTTACCGAATAGCAGCAGTTTCGGAAGAATCTGAAACATCGTTCACCCTGGGAAACAGAAACATAAATAACATAACCGTGTGTAAGGAAACCTGCTACTCGCAGACAAGCAAATAAGATAAACACCTCTCTTCCACCTCAATGAGCAGAGAAGGAACAGTGGGACAACGGACACTGAATGTGTGGAGCTGGAGATTGTCGAAATGCAGTGAACGATGGAGTGACTTTACTGTACTGTTAGTTTGGTACTACCAATGAAGCCTAAATTGACAGGCTCCATTGAGAAACATGTAGTGATGGACAGGGCTAATGCCTAATGGTTTCTGGAATGGCAAATTCTAGCCTCGACGAAGGAGGAAGAAGAACAGAATGCTTCGGCACAAAGAATGGCTCTAGTTTCAGCAGAGTACGAAACAGGGATAAATGTCACCTGTGTATGAACCCCATCATCTTCGTTATCCTCCTCGTCCCAGCATCATCCTGCTCCATTGCTCGCCCTGGTCCATCACTGCTTGTCCTGAGTGTATAGTTGGGCTTGAACCCTAAACCCAAATCAATGCCCAATTCAAAGTTCAAACAAATGAGATTGAGATCGAAGAGAGGGGAAATCGAGATAAAGACTACTGCACCTCTAGCACCTGTGAGTGGCCGACGACCCTAGAAAATTTGCCTGCACGTCGCGGCGGAGGCGGCTGAGGTCGAAGCCTGTCTGTGGAAGGATACCCCGCCAGCCTCCGGCCCTCCGCCACCGCCACCGCACGCCATGGGGGCAGGGGGCACGGCCATGGGAAGGCTTCGCTGCCGGTTGGGGCAACGTAAGGCCGCTCAGCCATCGCACCACGAGCGAGCCCATGGCGGCGAACGACGAGGCTCTGGGTGCCAATGGCGCCTGGCCAGGTCGGACGGCCTTGAAGGCGCGCGCCTCCGACGGGTCCAAACCCTAGGGCGCGGGCGTTCCCGAGTCCTGACCACGAGCCCAGGACGGCGCCCACCAGACTTCCAGCGGGATCGTAGCCTCGTTGGCGGCGCAGGGCTTCACGATGAAGGCACATCCAGGCGTGATGGACGGGACGCGATTTGAAATTAGATCGTGTGTTTTCTTCTTTGTGTTCTTTTCCGTATTTTATTTTCGATGTTGTTTGTGGGAATCGATCCCTGGCCGCAGGGGGCGTCCGTGTGGCAGAGGGGTGCGCAGCGTGAGGGCCTGGGTGAGGGTGAGTGGGACGGTGGGAAGCAGCGGGGTTAGTGGTGAGATTTAGAGCTTCCCACTCTTTTAGAAGATTTGATTATAGTAGAGATTCTAAAGTTTTGGGAATGCTTTGGAGCAGGAATCTGAAACGAGAGGAAAGGAAAAAAAACGCAGGAATAGGGTAGAGCGAAAAGTGAAAAACTATAGGAATTCAAAACGCAGGAATAAATACTTTGAGGTGTTTGGAATGGAGGAATAAACTTGTTCATGTGTTCTCCTAAGCACCGATTATATCGATTGATGCATCTCACAACACGATATTTAGCTTTTAACTAGTTCTTTGGTATATTACTTTCTAATTAATTCACCTATATGGAGAACAGGAGTAGTTTCTTTCTCTGTTCAGCTGAACCGTTTTCTCCTATATGTTTTTTTTTTCCATCTCAGCTCCTGGTAGTTCTTATCTTGACAGCCTGTTCATGTCTCTGCGACAGCGGCATGCATGGGGAGGCATGCGAGCCGCATGGCCGGGTCAGCAGGCGACCGAGCGAGAGCACGAGCAGCCGCGGGCAAAGATTTCCCTTGAGTTTGAGTGGATGTTTATTTTCCTACGATTTTGTACACCACAGGAACCTTTCCTCGGGAACAGGATGGAGCCTTTCCTCCATTCCAAACAGCTTCAATAGGAAACTTTCCTATGGAATCAAATCCTTTGAAATTCTTTTGTAATTCCTCCAATCCAAACAGGGCCTTACGTGAGAATTTACAGGCACGAAATCATCCTTCATGGAGAAATTGTGCATCCTCTGTTGACACTGGTAGTAACTGGTAGAACTTTACTGTGCTCTGTGAAAGTGTCGTTGGAATATACAATATACTTACTCATCTGAATGTCGAAACTGTCCACACGTATGCATGACCAAGGTGTATGTGTGACCAGAGTCTCCATCAAATGTTGTCAGATCTCCGGGGATGTTGGTTTATTTTACTCTGGTGCTCTCATGATGGTCGGAGTAAGCATGTCAGCAGTGCCAAAGATTGTTTATATTACGAGTATTAAATTATTAGTTCCAGCGATTGTGGACCGGGATGTGGCATACAGAGACAAGAGGCAAATCTGCGCGACGAGGTGTTGATGGCAAATCTGCGCGACGAGGTGTTGATGTGGATTGGCTGACTTGGATCGGATGACGAAACGCCGGCACCAGCTGCAGCCTGCACGGCGGCACAAGCCGCGTGCGGCGCGAGCGCGGCCCAGGCGCCAGCGGCACTATCCGTGGCCGTTGGTGGCAGCGTGGCGGCTCGTGTTCGCCACACCCGCTGCGGCGCGACAGGAGGCGCGTGCGCCGAGCCGTGGCCCGTGGAGAAGCACGCGGCGGCACGCGCCAGGCGGGAGCGCCGGAGGGTGCCGCCCACGCGCCCACGCGTGCCCCTCCGCATCCCTCAGACCCGCGCAGCTCCCACCCAGGTACCCACCGCCCACCTGGCCCGCGCCCCACTGGTGCCCAACGGGACGGCACGAGCCGTTACGTGGCCGCGCCGCACGGGGCCCACCGCCCTTTTTTCTGTTTCTTTTTCTCCTCCTCCTCCACCTTCCTCCCGCCGGCGCCCGTCCTCTCCATCTCCGAGAAGAAGAGAGAGCAGCGAGCGACGACCAGGAGGACTCCAGGAGCGTGCGCCTTCCTAACCCTAGGCCCCTAGCTCGGCGCCCTCCTGCCGCGACACCCAACCCCGACGGACAATCTCGTCGTCGCGCTTGCGCCGTTCCGCAGTGCAACCTCTGCGTCTTCGAATCCAGGTAGCTATCGCTTGCCTGCTGCTGACTGCTGTTGGTGGCTGGAGGGCTGCTGCTGCCACGCCTCAGCCCTTCAGGGGAGATGGACGGGCTACCAATTGATTGACTGATTGGTCCGGCCATGACTCGTAGGTCTCTGCAGGAGGGTGGGCCAGGAGGAAGAGGAGGAGCGTTTGTCATTTGTGACAGGATTTGCCCAGCCAAATGGTTCCATCTGAGAGGGGGAGCGTCGCCACCGCCGTCAGCGCGCCTGCCGCCGACAAGCTGCTCCATGGGTAAGAGTGTTAAGTAATTCGTAAAAATAATATAGTCTCCTCGGACTGGAACGGAACATTCAGACTTCAGATTTCAGTTGGGGTGGGGGAGCAGGACAGGGGTTCCATTGGGTGCTATTGCTACAGCATGTTGCGGCGCTATGTGTTCTCTGTTTTGTCTTGTGTGCTGTGTCCTCCGGTAGACTATCGAATTTATGGCACTATGCAACAGTATTGGTATCCCTAGTTCTTGTTACAAAGTAATGGGATTAGTGTAGGATTATCCACAGCTTGGATCAAGTGCTGCACAATTCTAAATTCCACATTATCTGAACAACTCCAGTTAGGTTGCTGTAAAATTGCATTGTTGTTTCCTGCCACACCAACACCCCCCCTGTTTTTTTTGGTCTTTGTTCGTTTGAATGAAATGGGCATGAAAGTGGCTGGTTGTGTCAAGACTTGTTGCTAAAATAACATGCTGTTCTGTTTACCTTGTCTCGTGTGTAGGCCTATCTCTGGCGAGAAGAAGTGCAAGAAACCAGCCCCGAGGAAAGTTCATAAAGCTGAGAGGGAGAAGCTTAAACGAGACCACCTGAATGATCTCTTTGTCGAGCTGGGTAATATGCTAGGTGAGTTTCTATATTGTGATGCGCATTATTTCAGGTGCCAAATCTGCGGATGGCCCATATATACACTACTCTTAGTCTCAGTGTTGTAATCTGAAGTACCATTGCTTCAGAGTTCATGTTTGTTGTTTGGTGTTCTTAAATTTGCATGGCGGTGTGATGTATGAGATATTGAGATGTAAGTTGCCACAGACCGCATTCTGAAATGTAGATATTTTGCATGTAGCGATTGAGGCCAGGCACAGGGGTGTTTCAGTCCCACCACTGTGGCTAGGCACAGGGGTGTTTCAGTCCCACCACTGTCAAAACTTTGTTTGGTAATAACGGAGCTCACATGGTCCCACAATGTGTCATGTAATTGCATTGGTGTATTCGGCTTAAACACATCAATCAACTTTCATCTCTAGAGTTCCACCTCCTGGATTAGCTTAGTCTTGTCTTCTCAAGAATAGCATGGGCATGGACCACTTTTTAGACTGAATTTTCCTTTTTCGTTATTGAAACTTGCAGTCATGTTTAACCTTAACCATGTACTTTGCATGTTTTTAACACAACCTGGAATCTGCTCTTTCCTGTGTACTCATAACATTTTCATACTGCTCAAATTTGCTATGCGGCATTTTCCTGATCACATTTAGCATACTTTTGCAGAAGTGACAGACAGAACAATGGGAAGGCATGCATACTGACCGACACTACTCGGATACTAAGAGAGCTACTTGTTCAAGTAGACTCTCTTCGAAAGGAACATAGCAACCTACAGAATGAGTCTCATTATGTAAGACCTTTTTTTTTAATATGTAAACTAATAATTGATTTGTTGACAGTTATGTTGTTTCCCTTTATCTAGCAAACTTTTTATCTGATTTTATCCACTATAAATGCTCTATAAAAATGCCTAAGGCAACTCATCATTGTGTTGAATATTTGGCTTGTCGCGCCACCTTTGTTGCATCTTCCAGCATGATTCAACAGTTATTTATCATCTATATTTCCTTTTCGGGAAACAGGTCACAATGGAGAGGAATGAGATGCAGGATGAAAATCGGCATGCTCCGCAAAGAAATTTCAGAGCTTCAAAACGAGTTGACAATGCGGGTTTCAGGCAGTCCAGCAGGTTGGGGCCATGGCACCGACCAGATCAGATGCCCCTCTTCCTCACTCAACTGCAGTGTTCGCATCGGAGCAGGCAATGCAACCACCCACCATTGCAAGCGTTGTATTCCCCTTGCAGCAGCCGCTGGCACCATCAGCAATGACTGAACCACCTTATGCTGCACCACCACTGGAACTGAAACTCTTCCCAGATGTGGCATCTGCCAAAGGCCGTGAGCCATGTGAAGACCAGGAAGCTCCCAGTCATGTGGCACGTCCACAGGCAAGGTACCCAACGCAATCGGCCTCATGGCCTGTAAGCCTGTTCTCTGGCCTTCCAAGAATGGAAGATGAGCAATGCAGTAGCAGCACAACCGGCAGCAGCAAGGAGGCTAGCACAGATAGAGAATGAGTGGATCAGCTCCGATAATCAAAGAGTTTCTGTGTTTTGAGTCTAGTGGAAGTACTGACAGCACAAGCTGTGTGCATGTAAATATGAACCTCCTTTTGGATCTCAGAATGATAGTTTATAGATTATACTCTTGTTAGTGGAAAGAGCCTTGGTCAATGTTTTGAGTACCCTCCCAATGTTTTATTAACAATGATTTGTTGATATGATCTCTGTTTATGATTATACTCTAGTAGAAATAGTACCCTCCCAATGCAATCTTTGTTGATAGATCTTTGTTTATGCGGATCGATCTTGTTAGCACTTTACATGCTGACGTTAAGAGCCTGGGATGGTCAATGTTTTATTAACATATGATAATTGTCAATTTAGCATGTAAATATGAACTTGGATCTCAGTGGATTATACCATCAAATAGTACCAAAATGTTTTATTAACATATGATATGGTCATTTTTGTCAACAACACAGAAAACCAGAATAATAATTGTAACTGAATAATAGTAACTGTAACTTAAACACTTCCTTCCATTCTGGTTAATCAGACAGCATCACATTCATTACAAAATCATGTGACAGAAGGATGAGAAAATTCAACATGTTCTTTGCAAGGAGTTATCCACCATACATTTGTAGCCAAAAGGCAGGAAAACAGGCCTGTTTGAACTATACCAGTGAAATCAACAAAACATATGGTTTGCTGAACATCATTATGGCCGATTTCCTCTGAAAGAGGAGCTAGAGGCGATTGCAGGAGTTTCTTCCCTGTATGGCTGAGTTGCAGGATCACTCACACTTGGTAATCTTTGCACACTTCCCTTTCCTTTTCTTGCGTTGGGACCAATTTCTTCAATCATGTACTTCCATCCATCGATAGGACGTCTCCGACTAAAAATGTGGGTTTTGATGAAGCTAGCAATCTGCAATAGCATTTTTCATATAAATTTGGAAACAGTTTCAACAAGAATATTGGGTGCAGGAAGTACAATTGTGGACCTGCTGTTTACTAAAAGCAATCCGCCTTTCAAATTCCTGGAGAAGAATGTCATCTTCTCGCTGCGAGATATCCCATATGTTCCCATCCTGTCCTCTTGAGGTAGTTTCCCAACCATCAGGCTTGGTTTTGATCTCAGTAGTGCTTGGGATCTTGGAATCACCAAAATCAGTGTTGCCAGAATCAAAGATACTGCATCCAAACAGGACCATAAGCAAATAACAGAATCAGTGAAGCACAGAATATAACAAAAAAATAGGTGTGCAACACAATGCCAAACCAATCGTATATCATTCATAAATTGCTACCAGAAGAAGACAACTAACAGATAGAAATGATTTTATACTACAAAACCTCTATAAGCATCTGAATGCTCAAAAGAAACAAGGTGTAATGAGGAAAGTTTGTCCATTGATAAGCAACAGTACAATAAGGGAGCAAAAGAAATACTGCATAGCTACAATGTAGGAGATGTGCATCAGTCAGTCAATCTGTCATGCTAGTTTATGTTGCCCGGTGCCATTCCAAATAGGTCGTCAGAAGCAATATCTGAATAAAACTAGTATGCAGTAGGAGCAGCAGATCATCAGCTGCAGTGCTTACTATTACCTAAACAGTAATTATATCAATCGGACAAAGAAATGTGATAAGTACCAAATACAAGATAAACCTCCACAGTACAGATTATTCTCAATATAATTCTGCTAATTGTAGGTTTGGCAACATGTGACAGTGATCGTAATTTGGTTGTCCAAGCACATCACACAATAATGTAATTCGTCCATTAGGATTCATGCAGTGAACAGATTTAACGTGTGATTTGTACATCAGGATCCAAGCATGAGCAGTGAAATGGTTTTCACCAAAATCTCAATTGCAATATAGCAATTAAGAAACTTAAACATATTCCAATTTGACATGCAACAGATACTTTCAACCCTATATTATACAGCAACAAAGTCTCCTAGCAAAAAAATGTTGTGTTCCACTGAATAGTCTACCGACAATCAACAGGAATCGTGACAGAACAATATAACAAATGAGATGCCACTCGATCTTCTTCCCTAGATATGTACCTAACACTGACACATTTATCACGGTTACTGTAACCTATGGCACACTTCCATAAGTTGTTTAAAGGTTGGAATCTCCTCGCAAAATATAGGAGAACTATAGGCAAATACCAGGCCCTTCCCTGGGCATGCTCAACCATTGCAACCATGCAGGAGCCCCAAGTTTCGTCTATATCCTACTGCTAATTAGTATACTTAGCAAATTATACCATGGTCCACCCACAATTTCCTTCTTGAAACTCCCTGGAAGAATGTCACCTGAGCATAAAACTGTTTCCTTCATCGTTCTTAGTCCCTTTCCTTCATCTTCATGGGTCTAATTTAGATTTTACTAGTAGTATAGAGCCCATGGATTACTACTATATTTTCAAAGTTTGCCAAGGACATCAGATGATGAGAAGTGTAATTCAATGTAATCACATTATATACAAATGAAACCTGTAACTGATCTTGCAAATTCAATAGAAATTTTAGCGTTGGGGACCTGGGATAATCCAAGGCAGACCTTTCCACCAATAATCACAATCCTCACAAGCAAATCAAATTTAAGCAAAGAATGCTAGAACACGAAGCAGCATCAGATAAGGATCGCAATTTCGTTCAGACATAAAAGATGAAAGTTACTAGAGTAGGGGAGCAACGCACTCTGAGCACGAGTCGAGCAGCCGGTCGATATCGTCGGCGCCGCCTCCCCCGCCACCGAGCCGCGCCTCCTCCATCTTCTCGATCTCCTTCACCCAGAGCGCGGCGTGCACCCGCTGCTTCCTGGTCCTGTAATCGTCGGCCTGCGCCTTCTTCCTCGCCGCCGGCGGCGCTACCCTCCCCGCCTTCTTCCGCCGCGCGAGCCGCGCGCTGCGGCTGGGGCCCCGCCTCGACGCGGCGCGGCGCTCGGCCCAGCGCTCGTCCATGTCCGCCACGAAGGCCTTGGTGTCCGGGTCCACCTCGGCGGAGATGGCCGGGACGGCGGGCCCCGATGCCGAGGCGGAGGCGGGAGACGGCGACTCCCACGGCGCGGCGGGAGCCGGGGAGGAGGCGGGGGAGTCGCCCGGGAGCCACGCGGTCTCCCACGCGTCGTTCCACTCGTCGTCGCCGGTGGCCGCCGCGGGACGGGGCGGCGGTGGGGTGCGGCGGTGGGAGGAGAGACGGCGGAGGCCGGAGGTGGACAGAGAGGCGGCGGTGCTGGGGATGCGGTGGCGGAGCGCGCGCCGCAGGGAGTGCATGGCGTATGCTCGGCGAAACGCCGCGCAGAGCGTTGGATGGAACTAGCGAACGTCCGAACTAGGATGTGCAAGACGGATCTCCGTGCAAGACCGCGATGGTTGGTGTCTTTTTTTTTTCAACAGTGTCCTTCTGTTGGGGCGCTGTTCGGAGAAACCAAAATAGCTAAAGGCACTTTTGTCAATGCAACAAAATGTTCGTGTGTTCAGTTTTTTTTTTTTTTTTTGAGAATCATGTTCATTTGTTTAGATGTTGTCAAGACAAATTAATTTATGAGCGGTAGCATCCTGAATACTGCATCAGACAAATTAATTTGTGTATGCTAGCTTTCTGAATGCTTTTGTCTGAGATCACTAGTTTTGTATGCTTGCATTAGGATTGTCGTAGAAATGGATAACAACATTAATTTAGAGATGTGAGTTCAAGTCAGCACCAAATAAGGAAAATCAACATTGTGTAGAAGAAACCCATAGGGGTTCTAAGTTAGTATGTTTATTCTTTGAGCATGACTTTTACTACTTTTTTGCCTTTTATGTTTCTTTGAGGGACGTCAATTTACTAAAAATAGCTAATTAGAGAGAAGAAACCAAAACGATCTTATTGCCAGGGTTAGAATTTTTTTGGTTTGTGGATAGCTAGAGGAGAGGAAAAAAAGAAGAACAAAATAGCGAAATCTAAAAAAAAAAGATGCTACAGGTTAAGGTAATCCTAGTTCGCAATTTACCATGTGTATATTCAATCTGAAACACCAAATGCTACAATAACAAAATAGTTTTTTTATAGAAAAGCAAATCAGGGTTTTTGCATATATTGGTATGTTTTCAAAGTAATAGTAATAATTTTTTCTGAGATTTTTCTAGGAATTTCTGGCGTTATGCATTAAGTGGTAGATAGACGACGTTCCCGTCCACAACAAGGCGCCTATGGTGACTTTGTGAACTTCAAGATCTATCAGCTTAGAGCAACTCTAACGTTTTGCATTTTTTGTTTGGCAAAACATGGAGTTTGCCAACTCCCAAATAATTATGGCAAAGTAAAAAGAGTCAATATCCAACAGTTCCCCATTATTCACTTGATAAAATGAAATTTTGTGGACCCTCCGTCGGACGCACGCGGGAGGAGTCCCTCCGCCACGCGAAAACACACATGCCAAGTCTGGATCACGCTGGCATAAATGTCGGGTGACCCTCTATTTGCCAACTCGTAAAATATGTCAAATCGTTGGAGAGATGTTTTTGAGTTTTTTCTAAAAAAAACAAGGATGCCAAACTCAAATGCAAAACCATGAGTTGCTCTTTACTCCTTCGAAAGTGTTCGGGTAGGTTTTTTTTTTTTTATCCTATTCATGGGTAGGGTTTGCGTTGTACTGTAATCTCAAAAGAAAAGGAAAATTGAAAAGCTACACTAGCAACAGACAGTGAATAGAACCAGCCCATCCCAACGCAAAAAGGCCCACAGGTTGGCCCATATAACCTTAAGCGCTAGGGTTAGGTTTTAGCGCCTCCTCTATAAGAGCGCCGCCTCCACGGTCTCCCTCGCCTTCCCCCTCACAAGTCACAGCACACCTCGCGGCGGCGGCGACCGAGACCGTCGGCGGGCGGCGGAGGCAGCGTCAGCCATGGTGCACGTGAGCTTCTATCGCAACTGTAAGCGACCAGCTGCTTGCCTCCCTATTGTCATGATCCGTTTGATCTCATAGTAGTGTAATGGCGATAGGATCTGATTTTGAGGACTAACTATGTTCTGATGTTGAGGACTATCTTTGTTCTTTGTCATTTGAATCTGGAAGATAGCGACCTGAATACCTCACTTTATTTCTAATATGGAAACGGATGTTTGATGCCCACCAAGAGACTTACAGTCAAATATAGTTTGGTGATCTGATTGCTTAGCAGTGTCTTGTTAGTCTGTTAGGCTGTTATTTGTCATCATAAATATAGAAAACTTTAAAATCTATAGATATATTTGGATTGCTTAGCAGTTTATGGTTAGTCTGTTAGGCTGTTAAAATGCTCGCCAAGTTTGGATTCAGGAATTATTTCAAAATCTGTTTAACATATTTATTTCATGTATGTATTCTTTGCTGAGCCTGAGCTGAATTCATAGACAGACAAACATTAGTGTTGGATAAATAAATCGATACAATGTGATTGCTGTATTGTTACTTTAGAACTGTTGTGATTGTGATTGGCATCATTATTTATTTTGCTTATTTCAACAATGTGTTTCTTATGCAGATGGTAAGACTTTCAAGAAGCCAAGGCGTCCGTATGAGAAGGAGCGCCTTGATGCTGAGCTGAAATTGGTGGGTGAGTATGGTTTGAGGTGCAAGCGTGAGTTGTGGCGTGTGCAGTATGCCCTCAGCCGCATCCGAAATGCTGCAAGGGAGCTGCTCACCCTTGATGAGAAGAACCCCCGCCGTATATTTGAGGGCGAGGCACTCCTGCGCCGCATGAACCGCTATGGTCTTCTTGGTGAGGGCCAGAACAAGCTTGATTATGTGCTTGCGCTCACTGTTGAGAACTTCCTACAGCGCCGCCTTCAGACCATTGTCTTCAAGAATGGCATGGCGAAGTCCATTCATCATGCTCGTGTGCTCATCAGGCAACGCCACATCAGGTATATACAATAACATTTCTCCCCCTGGAGATTATGTTTGTCATATTACAGACTAGTAACACATTTGCTTGAACAGGCTAATGTCATTGAATTAAATGATCTATCTTGTTTGTTTTTTGGGCCATATGATGAGAAACTTTATGCAACTCACGACGGTCGTCTGAGACACTTTGTGTGTAATGTTGCAGTCATGTTTTCTCTGATGCCCCTTTGTCTTCATCTCTGAGGCATCTAGCATTTTTGTGTTTCTTTCATCTGTTTACATTTTACACATTCTTGTGAGGTGCATTTGGTATATTAGGTGGCACAGTGAGGAACTAATTTTGCTAATGTATCTATGAGGTCAAAAGGCCGTGAATCAAATGTCCTTTTCATTCTGAGTGCCAATATTTTTTTTTTTTTTTTGCTTTTTTGGCAAACAGCTCTTGATGTGAGAACTAGGCAACTGACTCTGACTCTGTCAACCTGTTGGTTTACTGCTGATTAGTTTATTCGTTCTCTGTACCAAATATTGCTATGATGCATATTTTTCATCTGGGATACTTTCAAGCTATTGTTACCTGAGTCTTGCTTCTTAACTTGTTCAGATGTATTTTGCCTTGAAGTTATCTTGGTTTTAATGCAAATACATCAACATGGTTGATTTATGTACACTCTTTGGCATCCACACAAATGGTGCTGATTTCGTTGCTGTTGTGATTATGATATTTTTTTCTGTTTCGGATGCATTCTTTTCCTAATTGTTTTTTCAATAGCATACAATATTTTTTTGCAGCACTTTTACCTCAAAATGTAACTCATCTATTTCTGCAGAGTTGGGAGGCAACTTGTCAACATTCCTTCATTCATGGTGAGAGTTGACTCAGAGAAGCACATTGACTTCTCCCTTACCAGCCCACTTGGTGGTGGTGAACCTGGAAGGGTGAAGAGGAAGAACTCAAAGAAGGCTTCTGGTGGAGGCGGTGGTGATGAGGAGGACGAAGAGTGATAGGGCCTAATTTTGCTGCCTTTGTTTAGGACCAAATTTTGTTACATGAAAACAGAAGTTGGCTGCCGAGGGTTGCCTGAAATTGCAATTTAAATTCGTGAGAACTGTAATTGCTGAGACTCTTCAATTGCCGAAGTTGTTTATCAAATGAACATGTTAATTCAGTGAGGACTAAAAAGTAATGCTTGCACTATTGATTAAATGTGCTCCAAAACTTCCCACCGGAAGATATTAGTGTGTGCTCTGATTGTACATCTGGCCGATATTGTTCCAAACTTTTTAATTGAAATATCAATGCACTTGTGGCCTGTTTTTTTTGGTTGGGCGCCCTGGGCTAGGCAGCTTCCCCGAGTCTATTTTTGGCTGCTCGTGAGGTTCTGGACCAAATAAACCCTTCCATTCCGTTTTTGAATTCTACTGTGAATTGACACGAAACTCTGGCTATACATTTTATTGTTAAATGCTAATTTTTAGCCGCATTAAATCTGATAGTAGTAGTGATGTTGTGTAGGTGATATAGAGATATTTAAACATTTTTTTTTATTTTTTGATGAGATTGGACATTTACAAATGATAAAGCACGTTCGTCCAAAAAAATAATAATTTTATAATCATAGAGTTCTGGTGTTTTGCTATGGTTTGTTAGAGCATCTTAATAGTTCCCAAGATTTTTCCCCCCCAAAACCATGAAATTTTCTAAAATTATTGAGAGGAATAAAAAGATCTTCAACAACTTCTAAATTATCCTAATCACTTTTATATATTATTATCTTTACTTTACATTTGTATTAAGGTGTTGTTGGAGAACAAATTTTCCATCTTGCCAAACTTGTAAGATTGAGAGTGATTTGTGTTCTAATTGCAGTCGGTAGTTAAAACTTTGTGTTATAAGGTCACGTGGAATGGATAATTTTGTATTCATCACAAATACATCTGAATTGCACCAATATTAAAATCTGACTTGCATTCAAATTGATTGATTGCCTTGTTTTTCCTTGTAAATTACTTATACACAAAAAGAGCCGCTTGAATTTTCACCATTTCTTTTGTTTTTGCAATTTCGCCATTTCCTTTGTTTTTTGTGGTGATGCAATCAATGTAATCATGAAAAGGAGACATTCTGGGTATGAAACTGTCATTTGGAAGTGATACCACTATTTATGGGTTCATCTAAGACATCATTCAACGGCAGAAATGTTAACTAGACAAACTTTGGATGAAAAGCAACCATACATTTTGTTGCAACTTCTAATTCTAAACTAATAAAAAAAGAGAGGCGAAGCCTGCTCAATCACAAAGATTCTGAACCCTTATTACTACCTGCAACAAGTTGCATCCTCTACTTTTTGATGGAGAACTTGTAGAGCATGTAGTGCTTGTAGACCTGGCCCGGGCGGTAGACCTCTGCCGGGAAGCCCGGCTCGTGCACGGCGTCCGGGTAGTCCTGCGTCTCGAGGCACATCCCGGCGTACTTGCCGTAGACGGCGCCGTCCTTGCCCAGCTGGTCGCCCTTGAGCATGTTGCCCGTGTAGAACTGCAGGCCCGGCTGGTTCCCCCACAGCTCCATGACGCGCCCCGAGCCGGTCTCGCTGACGACGGCCACCTTGCGCACGCCCTGCCCGTCCGTCGCGCCGTCCAGCACGTAGTTGATGTCGTAGCCAGCACCCCCCTGCACCTCCGCGATGCGCGCGCCGGGCGCCGCGGGGGCGCGGAAGTCGAAGGGCGTGCCGGCGACAGGTGTCACGGCGCCCGTCGGGATGAGGTCGGGGCCGCCCACGGGCGTGACGGCGCTCGCGAAGATCTGCACGGCGTGCCCCAGCACGTCGCCGCGGCCGTGCCCGCCGAGGTTCCAGTACGTGTGCTGCGCCAGGTTCACCGGCGTCGGCTTGTCCAGCGGCCGCGCGTACATGGTGACGCTGTACGAGCAGTCGCCGTCGATCTTGTAGGTGACCAGCACGTCGAGGTTCCCTGGAAACCCCTGCTCGCCGTCGTAGCTCCGGTAGGCGAAGGTGATGTGCGGGAACTCACCCGTGACGCGCTCCCGCACCGACCAGAACACCTGGTTGAACCCGCGGTGCCCGCCGTGCAGCGTGTTGTTGCCGTCGTTCTTGTACGTGTGGTACGCACGGTCCCGGATGGCGAACCGCCCCCCGCGATCCGGTTCGCCACGCGACCCACCAGCGCGCCGAAGTAGGTCGTGTCGTTCTGCAGTTTCAGTTTGCAAGGAATACTATGGATCATTAAACAAACACAACAAACAGCTCATCACATTCCCCATTCACCAATCAAAATCCCAAAAAGAAGGGGAACAAGATGACATGCGTGCATGGGATTTGGTTTAGTGTTCTCACCACGTAAGACCCGATGTCCTTGTAGCCAAGAACGACGTCGTCGATGTTCCCTGCAGCAGCAGACAGAAATCAAACCGATCAATTCACACGCAAAGATCATCAGCTCGTCGAGCTGCTAGCATCTTGAAGCCGGATGAGATTGCTCACCGTTCTTGTCGGGGAGCCTGACGGCGAGGATGGTGGCGCCCCAGTTGGTGACGACCATGGAGAACTCGCCGCGCCGCAGCTCATAGAACCCCAGGGACTGCTTCCCTCGCTTCCTCGCCTCCACGCCGCCGCCACTCCCGACCGCCACCAACAACACCACGGCCACGCACAGGCACAGCAGCAGGACTCTCTTCGCTCCGGCCATTCTTGACCGATCAACGATACCTTGGCTAATAAAACAATCAACTCCTCTACCCAACTCCTACACACCACAGTATGTATGTATCTGAACTGCAGCTGGATGCTCTCCCACCGAGATGTGATTAGCTATTTATAGAAGAGGGTGATGGGCAACGACGATCTAGCTGAGCCACTGGGAGTCTTAGGATTCCGGAGGAGTGGGGGTGGTGATGAGTGTGAGAGTGTCCTAGTCAACAGGATCCATCGCATCGCCTCTTTTCACGTTCACCGCCAAATCAGATAACGGGCGCCGATATAGCAGGTAGTTCTTCTAACCGCGGCAAGTTGACCAGTCAAATCCCCCGCGCATCCGCGGACCCGCCCCTTGGTCCTTAATGGGCCAGGTTTACAGACAAGCCTACTGGCCTGTCTGTAAACCTGGACAATTAAGGACCTTACTTGTGGCCCATTAAGGTTTACCTGACCCGCAGAGTAACAGAGCGTGACCGCCGGCCCAGCCCACGCCCAGCAAAGTTTCCTCTGACCGGGACCGGGCGAGCTGTCGCTGCCATGGCGGCGGCTGAGGCTGAGACGGCGGCGGCGGCGCTGCGGGCGGAGGTCGCATCGCTGCGGATGCGCGTCCAGGTGTGGAACCCTAGCCGCAGTTGGGAATTTTTTGCTTCCTATGTGTGTCTCCACCTAGTTGTTGCCATGCGTGATTCCGGTACGTTTTTCTCCTCCTAAATTGTGGGTTGGGTGTGGCTAGGAGCTGGAGGCAGAGAACCGGAGGCTGGCCAGGATTGCTTCGAGCTGTACCTGCGGATTCAAGGTGACGGCTCTTCACTCTCTTTCGGTTGCAAAGAGCTGTTCTCTGCATGTGCGGCTCATGAGCTGGCCGGTGCTGTTTTGTTCTGAGAGAAAAATGAAGTACTGTACCATGCGATTTCTTGTTGGCTGGAAAATTGAAAGCTAAAATAAAGTTTCTGTTCCATGAGATATCTGTGCAATTCGACAACATGATTAGTTGCTTCCTTACATGCTAATAGAAAGTTGCTGTTCTTTTATAATTATGTTAGATTATTGTGCTTAATATTGGCTGGTGACCATGATTATCTAAAACAAATTTAGATATATCTTCATGGCAATCCTCAACACTATTGTATCCATGTTGATATAAATGTGTGGAACTCAACCTCAAGCGTGATTCATCATCCTCACAAGATTCAAAAGAGTTTAGGTTAATTTGTTTGCACATGTAGGATTCTAATTATCTTGATTTTGGTATCTTTCCTGAAAGCAAGTCAATGTACTACATATCATGTACCATGAGGTTCTTGTTGTTGATACTTTGCCTAACTTTATTCTTCTATAGGAGGACAGTGTTGGGTCCATTACTACACAGCATAATGGGGAATTTCATCAAAATAGCCCTCTGGAGAAAGATTTGAGCTTTCCATATGATCACACAGTAATATCCACTGCAAATGAAATACATGTACACATTATCGAAGAAATTCTTATCTGATCTAATTCATTCTTATCGTGAGCATTATATGATTAATGTGTTTGCCTTTGACCTACAGGGCAACAGAAATGCAGATGGCAATGGTTTGCCTGATGATTCAGGCAAATGTACTAAAAGAAGAGGTACTACTTTGCCAACCGCACCTGTTTTAGGAAAAAAAAAAATATTATGAGAAATCGTGTTTGCTTTCATAATGTTCAGTATGTGTGTACAGTGGTTTGCCTCTAGTTTTTCCTTTTTCCCTTGACTATTGAAACATTAACTACATTACAAATATTCTGTAGAATTTTACTGATTTTTTTTATTTATTTAATTCACAGTTCGCAATGTGGGGAATTTAAGTCACTGCCCAAAGCGACTAGTTGCTCTCAAAGTCATGTACTTTGGCCAGAGGTGTGTTATCCTCCGAATAGAACATGCATGCTTCATTTAGCCTGCCTATGAATTCTTGTATTCAAATTTTTGAATTGCTAAATGTTGGATCACCTAATGGATTATTGGAATCTGCATTGTGAATGGGATTATAATAATCTGGGTTGTTTGGATCCTTGGATTATAGGTGCTTGATTAGAGGATTTGGTCTGTTGATAAGATTATAGGATTCCAGTTGTCTGTTCATTGGATTATTATAACCCAACCCATAATCTAGGGTGTTTGGATCACCTTTAGATTTATCTTATCTAATTACTATAATCCAAAGGGTGATCCAAGCAGGCCCAGTGGTTTCTGGTGAATTCTTTCATTAGAGTCCTACTATTCTCTGATCCAGTGGCAACAAACTACTATAATGCTGCATGTCAAGAGTTTTTCCCCTTGAACTGACTGTCTTTACTGATCAAGTCATGTACTCATATCAGTGCTAAAAGCAATTGTTGTTATTCAATGTATAGTTACTAAACTGCTTATGTTTGATCCTGACCAAATAAAACATTTAAAAAACAAACCAATGCCCTTCTCTAATTTTAACATGTTTTTAATTTTTTCTTAAAATGTTTGACCTTCTCTTGGCATCTGCTCATGTGCTCTGTTCTTAGCTGGTTCTTGTTCAACCTGTATTACTTGTGATCCGTCTTTTCTCCCCGTTCATATGACTGCTTGTTCTTGTGCAGATTCTATGGTTTTTCTTCTGAAGGTAACATTGAGCCAACAGTTGAGGTGATTTCCCTGTTGAGCTGTTTGCTTTGCTATTTTCAAAGTCATTTCCTCAAGAAACTCCATCTTCTTGTTTTGTCAGTCAGAGATATTTAAAGCACTGGAAAGAGCAAAACTTATGGTTGGCGGTAGGAAAGAAGCATGCTATTCGAGGTGTGGAAGAACTGACAAAGGAGTTTCTGCTACTGGACAGGTAGCTGCAAAATCCTTATTATTCTGGCGAGTAGCTCAAATGCCAGTCTCTAATGAAGCCTGTGCTTCTTTATACTTGTAGATCATGGTCTTAGCTTTTATGTGTTCTGGAGTAATACTTGGTACTGACTTTAATGCTATATAAAGAACACTTTTCAAAACTCCTAGTTATTCTGGAGCAATGCTTTGTCTCTGGTTCTCATGCTATTAAGAGCACCTGTCAGGGCTTATATGTGTTCTGATTTCTGAAGTATTGCTTGTGTCTGTTTTTAGTGCTACAAATACTACTTTTTAGTTTTGACAACATGGTCACAAGAATCATGCCTATTGAACCAATACTTGTTGCTACTGATTATAGAAGTGATCACTATATCAAAAAACTTTTGGCCGTATGCGCTCTTCTGGAAATTGTTTCATTTTGTTTTCTATATTTTTTTTATTTGGTAGTGTGCTGAAATGGTTTAGGTTTTCCACCGCTAGTTTCCTTATAAACTGGGTCAATCTATTTCTTCCTAATTCAACATCGGTTGAGATGGTTTGGACATGTCCAACGGAGGCCTCCTGAGGCGCCAGTGCGTAGTGGGGTTCTAAAGCGGGTCGATAATGTAAAGAGCGGTAGAGGTCGACCTAAACTGACTTGGGGCGAGTCGGTTAAGAGAAACCTTAAGGAGTGGAATATCTCCAAGGATTTAGCTATGGATAGGAGCGCTTGGAGACTAGCTATCAACGTGCCTGAACCATGACTTTTTGTGTTGCTCTGTAACTTGTCTCTTCTGGGTTTCATCTCTAGCCTACCCCAACTTGCTTGGGATAAAAAGGCTATGTTGTTGTTATTGTTGTTGAAAGTCAGAGCTCCTGCTATAGCATTAAAAAAAGTGCTGAAATGGAGTTACCTGGATTCTGGAGTGGGCATTGTGTATTAAAGAGATATTTTACCTCTTTTTCAATGCAGGTGATTTCATTATATCTGCGATCAAACATAAAGGATGTTGGAGGGGACATGTTAGATGAAAGATCTGGTAGGCCTCTGCCTTTTATTCCATTAGGCCTTGATTCGATGCGCATGTATTCATCTCAATCCACATGTATTGAGGTAGATTGGAGTGGAATTAAACTAAGTTTCATTCCAATACACTCAACACATGTGATTGAACTGAATAAACATGCATCCAAACAAGGCCACAAAGGAAGGACATGATTAATGATATGATTTGTTTCTTAAACAACTTGCTATCTTGCCAAGGGGAAAATCTTGATCTTCCCCTGTCAAATGCATTTGGTTTGCCCTTGTCCTAGTATCATATTTTCTTAGCAGATGTCTCAATTGCATCTTAGCTTCACTTGCAATTATTTTCTGTAACACGAAAAATTTTGTCCACAGAAATTGATTATGTGAAGGTATTGAATAGAATTCTTCCAAGAGATATACGTGTACTAGGTTGGTGTCCTGTTCCAGCAGATTTTCATGCAAGGTTAGCTATGTTCCATGTTTTATATTGTTCTTTCTTCTTGCAAGGATAAATGTACTGTTTTTTCAAACAAGCATATATTATATGTCTGTTGACAAGTGTTACTTTGTGGTTGCTGATTAGCACTTGATTTTTCTCCCACTGTTATTTTGCAGATTCACCTGTTTGAGCCGGGAATATAAATACTTATTTTGGAAAGGGGGCTTGGATATATTGGTACTTACAGTACCCTTGATTTCTGTAGTTGCCCAATGAATTAAGGCTTGTCCATGTCTACTGAACTACCAACTTTCATTTGCAAGCAGGAAATGCAGAAAGCTGCATCCAAATTCCTTGGAGAACATGACTTTAGGAATTTTTGTAAGATGGATGCAGCAAATGTGAGTAACTACAGGCGGCGCATTACAGAATTTACTATTTCTGCATGTGACAGAAGGTTAAATTTACATCATAGTTGAACACTTGTTTCATTTTGCATTTAATACCCTCTAATACCCAATGCTTCATATTTTCTAGGTCCAACAATGTTGAGCTGTGCTCCATGACGATCAAGGGCACTGCTTTTCTGTGGCATCAAGTTCGTTGCATGGTAGCTGTGCTATTTCTAATAGGTCAAGGCCTTGAGTCACCATCTGTGAGTAAAACTTCCTCTTAAGCCTCTTTTTTGTCAAAGAATCAATCACATGTTCCCTCAGGTCCATGAATTGTCGATACGCTGATGCAAAAACTGGGTGTGATGTACTTTTGATGAAACCATGCTTGTAGTTGGCTTTGTAAGGATTTCTTACCTCAGCCTGATTTTCTTATTTTACTGCAGGTAGTTGATTCACTATTGGATATTACGAAAACTCCTAGGAAACCTCAATATAAAATGGCGCCAGAGCTTCCATTGATTTTGCAATCTTGTCTATTTGATAAAGCCAACTTTATGTGTTCATCAGGTTTGTCTTGTTAGACTTTTGGTGAGCACTTTCAGTCTTTCAGAGATCATTCTTTTGTCTTTTGTGTTGGCATCAATTGTGATGGGCTATCATTTGACTTCAGATGCCAGCCGGTCTCTGACTGAACACTTAAATGATGAATATCACCATCTTATGCTCCAAGCTGAAATATTTCACATAGCGTCATCATGTTTAACTTTTCCAGGTACATACGGAGTACAATAAAATATTTTCTTTGTTTTATTTGATACCCTAAAAATCTAAAACTGAGATACCACTGCAGAACCAAATTCATCAGAAATGCTTCAGAAGAAGAGGAACCATATTCCTCTCCTGTCACGACAAACAGAGCGTAAGTTTGTGATCTTTTTATGGGCTAAACTTCAGAATATTTATCCTGTCATTATGTTTGTATATGGAGAAACTAATGCTTTATGTGGGACCATCAGTTTCCAGTATCATTCTGACAGTATATTTGACTGTTGGTGGCCAATACTAAACCATAAATTTAGCCCTTTGTGCATGTGCAGTGTCCATCCCTATATAAGGACACTACAATACATTTTCAGTCTTCCAACGCAATGCTTAGTTTTGACATTTTCTCTTGTGCATATGAAACAAATGTTTCGTGATTTTCTTATTTCAGCTTCTTATGAGGAGCGTATATCAAATGTGAAAACGAAGCTGGCTGATAATCTCAAGTAGAGCGTCTGTTTTGAATTGTTACACCAACACTTTGAAGAGAACTGACGGAACTGTAGAAGATTTGTGCTTCTTGCAAATTCTGCCACAACCAAAAGCCTACATGTATGCACAGATAATTTTACTATTTTAGTTATTTCACTCTGGAGTCATGCATTTGTTTTTCCACAAACACCTTGCTATTGTAGGAGACAATCTCTTTATGCCGATCTTCGCCTCTTAAGCTTTGCAGGTTTATGATGTGCATGGTTTGATGGCAGAATTGGATCTGTTAACATGTGGAGATGGAAACAATCAGAAAACGAGTGGATTTCACCATTTTGAAGCTTGCTGCCTATTTTAGTTGTTCCAGTCATCAACGATTAGAATGTAAAACATATAACATATGGTATTGTCATGTGCATTTCAAAATAGTGCAAGTGTATTTTTTTTCCTGAATTCTGTGTAAAATAGTCTAGGAATCATGTAATGTTCTCACATGCTGGTGTACCAAAACTGTAGAAGCATCCCTTGCAAAGAGGGGGTGGCAAAACCTTGTATGTTTTTTTAGTAAATGGGACAGAAATATTTTATGTGAGTTGTGTATTTCCAGCTGGATCACTTAGGTTACTTGCATTCGCATTTAAGCAGCATTCCTTATGATACAGCAAATGCACGTTACTTCGAGTCAGAATCATTTGGTTTCCCAAGTGGCCATCCATCCTTTCCTTGCTTCCAGGGCATGCCAACCCTTGTGGTGACTATTGTTTGCCACAAGGTGATGGCAAAGCTTATTTATTTTGCGCTGGTTGGTGTCATGTGGTTGTTGATGCTATCTGCTAGTACTCGTGCACCGGCATTGCTGAGCCTTGGATTTTTCTTGTTCCCACGGGCAGCATATCAAATGCGAGAAGTGCTGTAGTGTAAGTACTCAGCAGAGCTTTACTGCAAATCAAATGACAGGAGAGTACCAGGTTAATAGGGGGTTTCTACAATAAAGCTATGTGTGACTTATGATATCCGGTCAGACTAAATTGTCCTAGTATTTCTATGATATTCGCTCTGTTCGCTTGAACCTTGAAAAGATTATCATCTCGGCTTATTATCGGCCATCTATAATGTTTCTCTCACAACAAAACAATGTTAGCCGCTTGTTTGTTGGGAGCTTATCATTTGTTTTATCAGTATATTGCTCAAATTTGGGCTCTTTTTTATGTGAATTCGTAGCTCTTTTTTTTAAAAAAAAAAAACAAATGGTTGGGCTTGGCTACCATCTCCTGTAGTGCTATCTTAAACCGTCAGAAAAACGCAGTTCGGTGACATTAGAGGGAAAGATTACTGAAATGGAAAGAGCATCGGAGAGCCAAAGAGCAGCAGGTTGAGGGACATGAGCAAACTGAATTAGGACGAAAGCAAACGAAACCGAAGCGAGTGGAGGAAGAAGACGACGACGTCGTCGTAGCAGCAGAGGGAGAAGGGAAGAAACGAGGGATCTACGAGAGGGAGGAGGGGTGGTGGGCAGGAATCAAGAACACGGCGAGCAGAGAGCCGTTCCTTCGCCATGGAGGCGGCGATGGATCTGATGCGGCGGATGCCGCCCAAGAGCGCGGAGACGGCGCTCAACGCGCTGCTCTCCCTCCTCCCCGACCACTCCCTCGACCTCCTCTCCCAGGTCGACCTCCCGCTCCAGGTATCCCTCCGCCGCCCCGTCCCCGGTTCCGGCCTCTGCGTCGTCCTCTGGTTCGGGTAGGGATTAAACTGCTCCAACGCATTTTCTTTCCTCGTCTCGAATCGCCTTCGCGCCTGTACTGCGCATGGGTTCGTCAGAATCGAGGTCAGGTAGCATCGCGCTGGTCCAAGCCCATTTTACTTGTTTCAGGGGCACCGAATCCTGCCCGCCGAATGAATGAATGCTTCCCTGCATTAGAAAAAGAAAAAGAAAAATGAATGCTAGCTCTGTCGCGTGCTATTAGATTCTTCGATTTTCTTTGCTTCTCTCTCTTATACTGAAACATAGGGGTCAAACGGTTTATTCTTTTTCAGGTTTGCATGGATAAGGAGAGCTTGAAGGAATACATTCTATGTGAATATAACCGTGACGCCGACTCCTACAGGTCAGAATCACGATTTCCCCCATGATTACATTTAGCAGCCGGTTGGATACTTTTATTTTGGAGGAATTGGAATCAACTTAATGGAGTAGGCTGTTTGGCTTGGAATTTGACATTGCACAACTTTCCAAAATTCAGATTTAAGCCTATAACATCACCATGCTATGTTTCTACTCTGCAACTTGTAGCACGCTCTTCGGCTCGCTCCCTTGCAGTAGAATGCAACACATAAGTATCTCCTGCATATGGCCAATAGTAGTGTACAAATATATTCCACAGACAACCATATTAGCTTAATTGATCTGTGCCCTAAATTATGATTATTAGAATAGATTTCAATTCCAAGGATTCAAACGGGGCTTTACATTTAATTCATGTTCTTGTTCTCCGTTTGCGTTGGAAGGTTGGGGGCAGTAGTTGTTAGACTGGACTATCTTTATTTTATAGCACACGTTGGAAAAAAGGCTCATTGCTGTGCCTGATCTGAATGAGTAAACATGTCCCCACAACAGAACTTTAAATCCTTTTTGAAGGAAGCCCTTATTTCAGACCTGAAGCTGTCTGGCATTCCCAATCAATAAAATTGGTGTGACTTGTCAAAAAAAATAAAAAAAATAAAATTGGTGTGCAGGGCCAGATCCATGGATGCTTTAATGAGTCTGATTCAGTATTTATATCAACATAAAAACAATGACTCTGATTCAGTTGGGTAGTTGGGCAAACTTCAAATCTTGTGGGTCTATGTTGTTTTGTCATTTGCTGACTGTGGTCGATTTGCAGATCTCCTTGGTCAAACAAATATGATCCCCCTTTGGAAGACGGGACACTTCCTTCTCAAGAGATGAGGAATCTTGAGGTTGAGGCAAATGAAGTTTTCTCAGTGTATCGTGACCAGTAAGATTTGTGTTACATGTTGATATCTCCTTAAAGCAGCAGTGTTGAGTAAATGCAATATGAAAGAAGGCTATGATCAGCATGATCCTTAGTTTAGTATCGTTTATTCTTTTTTATGATATCTCATATCTATCATGTGGATATAAAACAATTAACAAGATCTCCCATTAACTATTAGGTACTATGAAGGTGGCATCTCATCTGTTTACATTTGGGAGGATGAAGATAATGGGTTTATCGCATGCTTCTTAATTAAGAAAGGTCAACACAAATGCCTGAAGTGATATAGTTTTTAAATTAGACCAGTTAAACCTCATTTTTACTTATATTTCTTATTGGTTGTTTCAGACGGACAAGGAAAAAGAGGGTACATGCAGATTGGTTCATGGGATGCTATTCATGTTATTCAGGTAACTCATGGAAGCCTTGCTTATGAATAACCGATTATTAGACTATCTGTTTTCTCATGTTAACCTTTGCTAGCAAATAGCTAATTTTTTTGGCTCATTTTCTGTCTCCTTGTGTTTCTGTTTTCTTAAGTTTTGGTGTAACATTTAAACACTTGTTTGATGTTGATAGGTTGGTGCTGAAGAAGAAGGAGCGGCGCATTACTGCTTGAACAGCACTGTGATGCTCTCATTGACAACAGACAACAAGCATTCTGGAACCTTCAACTTGTCTGGATCGATTAGACGGCAGGTTCTGTCTCCCACTTGCTCTCTTCTTAGTCCATCTAGTGTTAAATGATTTCCATAGCATGGGCACCGTTTTGACCAACATGTCTTCTAATTATGGGCACAACTAACTGGCATCCCTATTTTCCACTGCTGTTGTTTATTTAATAGGTCTAAGACTTCATGCACTTAACAATGTGCACTGTTTTCTTTTTTTAGTTTTAGGCTAGCTATTATGAACTACTCCCTCCGTTCCAAATTGTAGTTCACTTTGACCTTTTTGGTGCATGGAACGGAGGGAGTAACAAAGAAATGTATACTTCAAAGTTCAAACGAATGAACTGCTAAGTTACTAAAGGCCACTAGAAACAGGATAGCATGTGCCAAAAAAAAATGTTTAGGAACTACCAAACTAGCATATGATAATCTGTTTCTAAACTAAATAAGCATTATGTAGGGCATTCTTTGATTACAAGCCTTACCGAGGTACATAGACAATTGGAAGAAGCTAATGTGACAACTATCTGTTTCTATTTGCAGATGAGTATGACTCTTGCTGTAGCTGATGGACACCTTGTTAATATGGGGAAAATGATAGAGGAAATGGAGGGGAAGCTGAGAAATTCACTGGACCAGGTAACAGTTTTTGCATTGACAATGATTATGGTGAATATTGAGATCTTCCAAAGTTGCCGACATCATTTGCAACTTGCCAATTCCTTAGCCGCATGCATAATATCATTCTGTTGGCAGGTTTATTTCGGGAAGACCAGAGAAATGGTTTGCACTCTTCGGCCACCACCAGAAGTGCTTAATATGAGGCTACCTGACAGCTGAACCAGTGCATAGAAGTGTCAATTTATAGCAAGGAAAGATATTAAGTATTCACTCTAGGCGTGGTCTGAAGCTTCTTCATAGTTAGTTGTCTGTGCATGTGTAGTTCTGTACCGACATTTGTTGAGGTATCTCTCATAGGAGGTTATTATCTTCTGATCTGTTGTGATTAAATGGGAAAGATTGAGCGAACCACGGTCAGCTGTACGCGCGTAGTGTTTTGACAGGAGCAAGTGTTTGCAGAAGAACTCAGTTACCAACAGATGAATCTCCCATACAACATTCTGTTGTCGTTGTTCTGTATCTTCTGAAGATCTGATGCAATCTGCCAAAGCAACATGGTGTTTTTTTGTTAGATAATGGATATACACAGCCAAACTAATATGGTATTTGGTTTGAGGAGCCAACTCATACCGGATAAGGTGGTGTATCGTGAGCTTC
Source organism: Themeda triandra (assembly GCA_018135685.1). Classification (NCBI taxonomy): domain Eukaryota; kingdom Viridiplantae; phylum Streptophyta; class Magnoliopsida; order Poales; family Poaceae; genus Themeda; species Themeda triandra. The sequence continues at coordinate 114,671 of JAENPR010000393.1, read as the reverse complement.
ATTTTAAAATTTGATGTTTCTCATTTGCTTGTGGGAAATGAGGTGGTACTTGATAGAATTATTGTGTTTCACAAATCAAATGAAGAGGCGTGGGAAGATCGTGAACTACCATATTTCTTAAACCAAACACCTCCTAATTTTTTGAACTGGAGAACGAAGCTGTGCTCAGAATGAATTCTTGCGGACTTTCAGTTCCGGTATTGGTCAGTTGGCCCCAATGTTTCACTAGTACTATGTGGACCAACGCCCGAACAGGCTGCACACGAGTGGTCGTTGCCGGCACAGCTTTCCGACGGGCGACGGGCTTTGGATTTCAGAAGAAACAGCAAGCATACCAGCCGATCGATCTGCCTCGGCCTACCTGGAAATAGTTACAATCCGCCCTGACCTATTCCATTTGGCCGATCGATCTGCCTCGGCCTACCTGGAAATTGGCTGTGCCAGCGATCAAGTATCCAAGTAGTAGGGGGTGTCAATGCCAACTGTTGCCCAAGGGCGTATTCTAGTGTTATCTTTTACTTAAAAAATATGTCAGTAGTTGCAACGGAACTCAGTATAATCTTAGAATCAAACTTTGTATCATTGCTGGATATGAGTTGTCCTGATTTGTATAACTATAGGTTCGGACTTCAGGTTACGTACATAACACAGAGGACGAGATGCTTGTTCATAAGTTGAGAGAGAGAGAGAGAGAGAAGAGAGAGAGAGATTACCCCCTATGAATTAACTAACATGGACTTAGGTCCCTCCAATTTCCTTAAAAAAAATTAATTAATTCTAAGTTTGATAAAAAAATATAAAAAATATATACTGATGTTCATGATACTAAATAGACACCATTAGTAACCATGTCATATATTTCTAGAGTAAATTCATTTAGAGATTGGTTGAGTCTTAGAAGTGTGAGATGTGCATTTATTTTGGAATAATTAGAGCATATCTATATCTATATCTATATCTATATCTATATCTATATCTATATCTATATCTATTGATGCTCTTTTTTTTATGCTCTTGATATTGGTTGAGTCCTAAAAGTGTGCATTTATTTCGGAATGAAGGAAGCATATATCTATATCTACATCTATATCTTAGTGTGAATAAATTATTTTTTCTAGAGAAGTTAGTTATAAATATTGATATAGATTTGTCTTCGCCTTGATAAAAACATCCATATCAATTTTAGATAAATATTAGATATAGATATAGATATGTACTCTTTACTTTGCCTCCGCCTCAATAATAATAATGTGCATATAGTTTTTGGAGAAATTAGGTATAGATATAGGTAGATACTTGCTCCTCCGTGTTCACATATCATTTTTGAAGAAGTCAATCAATTTTTAATTCAACTAAATCCATAGAAAATAGTACGAATACTTATATCTTTGTATATGTTTAATATAAAAACATATTCTCTGTAAACTTGTCAACTTGACAGTTTGACTTAAGACAAATCTAAGACTAAGCTTTCTTTGACATGAAAATAGTTAACCTGCTCGGCTGCACTTTAAATAGGTGTAGATAACTTTGCATCAAATAGGTGTAGATAACTTTGCATCAGTTTACGGGAGACAGGTGACGGTTCTATTCTGGTTATTACATGAGCAGCGTCACACCAGTTCAAGCAGCATCACACGACGGCTACAGTGCAAATCACATCAAGAGTCACCTTCCATGATGGATGCAAATAAGCTCTGACCAAATATCATATCAGAAGTTGACAGGTTCAGCCAAAAACTAACACAACTGTTTATATTCTTTACTTAATAGGCAGTAAGTGATTCATCCTCCAGATTTTACACCAAAATCCTAAGGGAACATCTAGCCTAGCTAGATACCGTCGACAACTATGGCTTGGAGCAAACTCAAATGCTTCTTCATGGCTTCACTTCCTCTGCGGCTACTGCTGCAGGAGCTGCTTCCTCCTTCCCCTTGCTCTCCTCTGTCTTAGCACCTTCATCTGCATATTATCCGCAATGGATTAGTTCCAGCGTAGAATGACTTCTAAACGCTCTAAAAAACTCAATGCTGAAATGGTCTTCGAGAGCAAAACCATTTGGACCTCTAACATGGACTCCTCACATCCTTTGGTATGCAAATCAATACTCAACAATTTAGACCCTGACTTAGACCATACATCACTGTGCAGAAATCAACACACAAGACTAGCAGTCTTGACTAAGAATCAACACGCGGCAAATGACTGGGTCTAGCAGTTTGAAATTTGGTGTCCACAACAGAAACAGAACATTTAAGGATATCGTTGTCAAAATTTATAGCAGCCAAACATCAAGATGTAGTAAAGAACCCAAGAAAATTGAAATTATAGATTCCATCATTGTTTGCTGACAGGGTGATATGTGAGCTATTGAGCAATTGTATGCTACTGTTGATGTCACTTGAAAAGAGCCATGAACTATTTATACTGATGTTGCCAGACCTTCTACGCATACTACTCCAAATGTCAATACACCATCAGAAATAAATTCTGGAGACACACTAACTATCAACAAGATGATTCCACTATCCAAATCACCCAAATAAAAGTAGAACGTGGACCCCCATGGAAGTGTAAATCTACTGCTAAATCCAGTAACAGCTACCCTTAAGTGAATAAATAATTGGGATGACAACGACAATGGTCTACCTTTGTTAGCGCTTTCAACCACATCATCTTCGTCGTCCTCAATATCATCATCATCATCAGCGCCTCCCATGTCCAGTTTCTACAATGACACAAGGTATCATGAAACTTTGCTCCCACCTTAATCTTAATCATCAAAGAAGGCTTTCGCTAGACACTTACCGAGAAGTCCATATCACTGAAGTCATTAACTGCAATATGAATAACATATGTCAGTTGAAGCTAAAATAAATGGTAGCAAGGAAACAAAAACAGAATCAACAAAAACTGAAATACTAACATCCAACATCCTCATCATCCTCATCCTGCCATTTGTCCCAGTCAACCTTCAAGAACACAGGTGGTTTGCCCTCCTTTTTCAGCAGCCTTGGCCACCACTTGCTCTCAGCTTTCTTGATCAGGTAGCATATGGTCCTTGGGGCAACAGCTGCTTTGCTCTCCTGCAAACAGCAAGACCAACAGAATTAGAACCTGAAAAAAATGCTACATCCATAAGAGAAATCAAGTACACCAACCTCCACATTCACAGCATCAAACAGCTCAAGGTCAAACTCATAGGGCAAGTCATCTGAGCCCTTTGCAGAGAAGCTGAAATGGCCTTCAGGCTTCAAGTTCAGCTTCACATCCTTAGCGTCGGGCAGCTCGATCGTCAAGTACACCTTGTCGGACCTCTGTGCCCACTTAGTGAGTGGGTGGCGACTGCAAAGCAAAATCGGACCCATGAAATGAATTTCCTCCAAAACCATACTCAAAAGTCAACATGTATATCTCATCCACTAAGTAGGTACTGCATAACCAAGAGATGCTACCACAGAATATCCAAATCCCCCAACACCAATCGAACCCATAAAAATGAAATTCCTCAAAAACCATACTCAAAAGTCAACATATACATCTCATCCTCTAAGCAGGTAGTACTGCATAAACCAGAGATACCACCACAGAATATTCGAATCTCCCAACACCAGAAACTCAGGTTACTGACCATTTGACACAAATCATCTCATATTTCACCCCCAATTAAAGGAGCAGTACTAAGCACAAACATAATCGCTAGATGTAGAATTACGTTAATCATCAAGAGCATGGCTACATCAATCAGAAGATTGGTAGTTTCAGATTTCCTAGCGGCCACGCTAAACAAGTCAGTACAGCAGATTTCTCAGGCGCATCCGGTGTCTCCAGGTCAATTTCACCCAACAAACTAGAACAGGCAACCCCGCTGAGTACCTATGAGCAGAACAGCACCATGTAATCCGCACACAATCAATCACACGCACCGCAACCAGAAGAGCACCACCAACAACACAATCACACCACGTCTCGTGAATCCAGGAACTACTGAAAAATCGCAACGAGCTGCGTACCTCATGCTTCCTCCTCGTGAACGAGATGCGCGTCGGGGATTTGGGGATTAGGGTTTAGAGACGACTTGGGGGAAGACCGCCGGTGGGGAGAGGATGCAGTCAGGAGGAGCGTATAAGAAGAGACGAAGCGGCGACCGGGGAGAGGAAGAGGATTGAGGGCGACGGGGGCAAACTTGTCAAACTGCGGGATCGCTCGAGAGTGCTGCTGCTTCCAAAATGCTCTAGATGGTTCCATTTCTTTCCAGTCCATAGCCACTTGGACTTCCCTTAAAAAAAGCGCCACTTGTTTTTTTGTTTGCTCCTTTTATTTTTGTTTTAGATAAACTAGGAGGATTTCGCGTTGCGTGCAGGCGTGAAGGAAGAATAAAAAGTGAAATACACCTGTATGTCAAGATAAATTGATAGTGGCAAATGATAGTGGATTGTTGAGGTGGACATATTGCATTAAAAAGAAATAGATAGTGGGTTTGATAGTGGATGTTGAGGTGGACGCTTTGCATGTCTAGAGAAATAGATAGTGGGGTTTGTTTATATAAGAGATATAGATTCTGCACTGGTTGAGATACTCCCTCCTCACAAGATTAATAGCGAATATATCTTATTGTAAATATATTTATACAAATATGACTATGGATTTTTATTTGGGAGCCTTTATCTGTCTGCCGACAGATTTTGCAAATCCAAATCTGTCTAATTTTTTTACTAGTGCAAGAAAAAAGCACATCTAAAACCCCCGACAGATTTGGTGGCCTCATATCTGTTAGATTTTACTAACGGGCAAAGAAATAGATAAAACCAAAACCCATTAGCAGACCATCCATTACGAAAAAGCAAAGCCCATTGTAGGGAGCCCAATATGAGGAAAGAAGCATATCTTGTACAACAGGAGATTAGAAAGAAAGATAAATAACTAAACTTAAGCATCCCTTAATCTATGTTACTCAAAATCAAGTACACTTTCTATCTTCTCATGCTATCTTGTTGACACTTCTGTCATCTCGTAGATGTGTTTTTACAACAGCCAAAACAAAAAAAAAGATCAGAATGCACTTTGGTGAGGGGAAATGGGGTGGTGGGGTTGGAGTAGTACAGCAGAGCCATAAGTCCCTTGCCCATGTGTGACACACAATTCTTTTGTTTGTGGCTTTGTTGCCACCTATTTGGTCTGATCAGGTCATCACTTTGCTGCGAACCTACAAAAACATACCATAACTATGTCATGTGTATGTGTGTGTTTACCTGAATTCCCTCAAAATCATTGCAGTCCCTCAAGATGTTGCCATGAAACATGGACAAACATTTAACACAGCCAAAAAAAAAAAGAGAAAAGATTAGAATATTGTACTTCTCAGGTCGAGAAACTAGGCTTTCCAAGTATTTTTCAAGAGGTGGAATAGACTACGCAACTGTTTCTAAGGTCAGGGGCGGGAGATCGATGAAATTATAAACCTAGAAATGTGCGTGTTGCATCCTTAGTACCTCATTAGCAGCAGCACAGTTTTTGGACATCGGCTGATTGCATTTCAACAGGCAAAAAAGTAGAAATACACTTTGACCATTTTCAGTCGGAACAATATCTATCAGATTCAGCATTGCCATCATCTTCTCTTTAATCTTCCTCCTCCTCTAAGCCCCAAATCAGTATCCTACTAATCACCAAATACCATGCATAAACATGGATTAGTTGATCGAAGATAACAGTCAGGCACAACAATTCAAGAATCAGACAAGTATTTATCCAAACTTTTATCAATTTATCTTTGAGATAAATCAGGTCTTTAAACACAATATCATGTGACAAAAAGAGGCACATCAATCTAAAAACATGGTGTAATTCATAATACTTGAAAACACACCAATTGATAAGAACAATAACAGATGCATGGTTGACAAAATAGCACTGGAAGTTGTAGTAGCATTAACAAATGAGTAAGAAGTAAACCTGATCCTTGAATCCACGGGAGAGCATCTCATCAGCTTCATCCAGCACAAACATCTTGATGTGATCAGGGCGGAGAAACTGCCTACGCAACATATCAAACACACGCCCTGGTGTGCCACAAAACAACATGCACACCACTGGCAAGAATCCTTTGGTCCTCATGGACAGATGTTCCACCAACACAGGCATGCACTTTGACACCCAAATAGTTCCCAAGCACACATAACCTTCCCAATTTGCTGAGCAAGCTCACGGGTTGTAGCAAGAACCAATGCCTGGCACTCAACCAAATCCATAGTCAAGCTGCTGTAAGATTCCAGAATAGAAGGTAGCTGTCTTTCAAGTTCCAGACTGGGCTTGCTGAATCACATCAAGCCCATTGCAGATGGGAACAATTCCCCTTTGCTGAATAGCTGATGGCTTCTCAAAACCTGAAGAATGCAGATGTGAATCAAGTAATGTAATTGTAGGATGGATCAAAACTCAATGAATAAAGGAATATCGGAAGTAGTTGAGAATTATTATATACCAAATTTTGCTTACAACTACAACCAAAACTTGCTTACAAATACAACCAAAACTTGATTATAAATACAACCAAAATTAGCTTACAACTACAACCAAAATTGATTAGCCACACCTACATCTAGAACTACAACAAAAATTTTGGCACAACTTCTTGTAAGATGCAACATAAAATGGATCAAGCAAGACCTAAAGCTACAACTACAACCAAAATTTAATTACAACTAGAACCAAAATGGATCAGCCAGACAACTAAGCTAAGACCAAAAGGAAATAAACCTAAAGCTAAGCAAAACCACAAAGATCAACCAAAACAAGAAAAAGCAGCTACAATCAGCAGCAACTCAAAATAATAAGAAAGCCAGCAACAGCAACCCACAAGGACAGCTGCACAGTCAGCCCACACACAGACACACGCACATAGTTAGTGAGAACTACAACTCAACTCAGCAAAAATAAATTGGACAACACAAATAAACACAACTAAACTCTCCAAAGAAGAACTACAAATTCCCCAATCATCTCAAATAAAATAGACAAATCATAAAACTCAAAACTCTAGCTATTGGCACGAAATTAGCTACAAAAGCGAGAAAAAATGCAAAATAAAAAAAAGGTAGCAGCAGCTCCAAAAAAATGCAACAACAACTCATACATAATTATTTGGTACAGATCCTTAGCAATAGCAAGACAAATTCTGCATTACATGAATGATACAATCAGAACAAACTGATCCCTTTCATTTTACCAAAGCAGAAAATGCATGACTCTTTTGCCTTGCCGCAAAAACATTAGTCAAAGCATCCATTTTCACAATCACGGCAAGTTGAGATTATTCATCAGTAGACAGCCACACAAATACACACCCACACTCACAAACAGACCCAGAAAACTAACATACAAAATGAAAAGAGCTCTAACCTGGAAAAGCAGACTTTCATGAATAGGGAGCTTAAAAAGATCACCCTTGGTGCCTCCACTTTCGGTCAGCAGGCTAACCATGCACATAGTTAGAAACAAATAAGGGCATATGTTCATTCAGTGACTAGAAGAGTAAAAAAAGAAGCTTACAAAGGTTGGTAACTTACAATTTCAGTCAGCTTTAATTACTGAATGACATCAAGCACCTTGCAGGCGGGGCGGAATTCCTCTCTGCTCAAATGCCAAAGGCTTCTCAAAAGATACACATTAAAAAAAGAATGCATGGTAAGAGGAATACCATGTAAAAGGCAAAAATAGGCAAAAGAAAAATAGACTGTAGCCTTTCCTGCCATGACTGAATAATTGAACATGTTTCAGATAAAAGGGACCATATTTAACTGAATAGACAACAAGGTCACACTCACATTAGACCAAACATCATATAAAAAAGAGAGACACCTAACATTAACAGAAAATATCAAACTGGATGAACATGTTTCAGATAAGGGCCATATTTCAGTCACTTCACGGTTATCCAATTTAGACCCTAACGATAAAAATAAGAAATGAATGACAACATGCAACTATGCCTTAAATAAAAAAAGTCACCATGACCTTCGCTACATCATAGAACGAGTAAATGTTTGACCTCGGTGCAATATCACTACACAATAGCGTGTGCACTCGACTCGAATTCTTAAATGGACTCGGCACGTAGGATTCTACTCTCTCAGGAGGCACACTATACATGAATCCTACTACACTGTATTTTTCTACACAGCACATCTGCACCATATGAAAGCTGAAAAGCTGGATCAATGCATCTCCGATGCATGGCTACAAACCCTAAGATATGTGGTCAACAGCTAATAAACAATGAGTTTCAGAATGACAAATCCACCCCACTGGAGTAGTAGTAGTAGTTTGAGATGGCAAATGCAGTAAGGAAAAAGAAGAAATTCCTTTGACAAGAATCCAAAAGCATCGAGATTGTTACACACGGCCTTGCCGCCGGCCCTAGCCGGCGATGGTCAGCGACTGCACGCACAACTCAGCCAAGGGACCACCACATCCACACACAAGCCTAGCTCTCTGACGAGGTCATGCTTCACATCTCAACAATGGCACCCCTAGTCAAATGCCGCAGCCATAGCAGCAGCCTGTAGGGTCGAGATGGACTAGAGGGGGGGGGGGGTGAATAGTCCTTACTAAAAACTTACGCACCGGCTAACCGAAACAAATGCGGAATTAAAACTATCGGTCTAGCCAAGACTAACCCCCACTAACAACAACTCTAGTAGCACCTTGTAAAAGAACCTAAACAAGAAGCAAGGTGCTAAACTAGCTAGTGCTCACCTAAACAATTCTAGCTTGCAAGGTCACACAAACCTAAGCAACTAGTACTTTGCCACACCGGGAAGCACCTACACAATTCTAATGAGCAAAAGCACAAAGCCAAAGCTAAGCTCACTAGATGCTCAAGGACAAGGCTACACAAGCCGAACCCAAGAGCGCAATTCACTTAACTACACAAGCTAAGCCAAACACTTACACTACTTCCAGCTACACAAGCAAGAAGGTGCTCAACTAGCTACACAAGCAAAAGATTACTAGAGCCACTACTTAAGCTAAGCAAGAATGCAACAAATGTAAATACAAGCTTGAGCTAGAGGGGATGCAAACCACCGCGAAGAGTGGACACACGAAGTCGCGGCGGTGGCGAATCACCAAGTGTAGAGACCAACCACCTGCAAACAAGCTCAAGGGAGGTCGAAGCCTCACACACAAGAACAAGGAGGTCGAAGCCTCGGCAATCACAAATCGACATACGATTTTTCCCCAGTTCACTTGGTCGCCACCAAGCTACGTCCGGTTGTGGCGATACACCGACTTGGTGATGAGATGGCCGCTCAAGTTGGCTCACGCCAACAACCCCTCAGGGAGCCCCAACTCCAATCAACACAAGAACGGGATCCTCCAAGCCACGCTCAACTAGAGTAGCCAATTCGCGCACCCGCGGGAGGCTCAAGAACCCTCACAAATCCTCCTCCGGAGCACCGCACAATCTCCACGCGTGCTTCAACGGAGTCTCTTGCCACCAAGCCGTCTAGGAGGTGGCGACCTCCAAGAGTAACAAGCACACCCGGCTTGCAACACGATCACCTAGTGCCACTCGATGCAAATCTCTCAATGCAACGCACTAGAATCGCTCACTCACTCGATCGGATGATCACTCTCAAGCACAAGTGAGTAGAGGGCTCTCCAAGCACTCTCCAAGGTGGACACCAAGTCCCCAAGGTGCTAAGCAATCAGCCAAGGCCGAGCAAGGCAAGTATTTATAGGCCAAAGCCCGAAACTAGCCATTGCCCCTCGGGCTGACGCTTCAACACGCGCCGGACGCGTCCGGCGCCTCCTCCCGCGCTGCGCCGGCCGACCGTTGGCTTCAAACAGAGATGACGTGGCGCGTCCGCCGCCCGAGTCCGCCGCCTCACGCCGGACGCGTCCGGCGCCCCCAGCGCACGCGCAGCACGCTGCCCAGAAACATTCTGGTGCGCGTCTGGCGCCCGCCGGACGCGCCACTGCGGCGTCCGGCGCTCGGCCAAGCCCGAGCCAGCCGCCCATACCAGGCCACCATGCGCCGGACGCGTCCGGCCCTCCTGGCCGCGCGTCCAGCCGCCGCGTCCGGCGCTTGTAAATCCAAGATTTACAGCCCGTGGAAAACGCGATCTTCTCCACCATGCTATCCAACAAGTATGCCAACTTGAACACCAGAGATAGCATGTTTTCAACCACATTTTGCATCCGGCGCAATAGAAAATATGCCTCCAATTTTCCCGAAAGCACTGTTGGCGTTTCTTAACGTCATCACTAGAATTAGCAACAGCGCCAAGAAATGCCGGTTGGTATTCTGCAACGATTACAGAACAAGTCCGCAAGCGCACGGAAATACCGTTGTAGCATTTCACCCGGAAGTATTCAGGGTATCGTTATTTATATTTCCCAAAGGAAGGCATGGTATAAAAGACTCCAATATGGATATGGACAAAATAACAAGATTGCATAATAGACCAATGCTCATAACAAAGGTAACAAAGGTTTTGTATAAGGATAAGCGACACACACACTCGAGCCAACTCAAGGATAAAGTAAAAGAAAGAACAAAGAAACCTAGGCTGGAGCGAGGCATTCCTAAATAAGCGAGTCGGGACAACGGACAATCACACAAACACATGCTTGTTAGTGAGGTTCTAAGTTAAGATAGCCTGGCCACTATTAACTTACTTCGGGCACCGGATCGCACACCGTACGCCAAGTGATGCCGGCACAGCTCTACGCCGTAGCCGGACGTGGGGATTACAAGGGACGGACATAGGCATCACACCACCCGCCTACCACCTCAACCGTGGACTACGAGGCAAACGAAGGTAGGTCCTAGCCTAGACACCACGTCTATGCCGGTTGCTACAACTCTAGCGGTGATCGGGAGCTCCCGTCTCTATCGGGGTCCTCTTACTAGAGCTTCCGCCACGGGGACGAACGACGAACCCGCAAGCCAACATTGACCAAGACTACAATAAGATAGACCTCAACATCACAACCTAGCCCTAGGTCTAAACATGCATGCACTAGTGTTAAACGTTAGGTTCTATATGATAAGATCAAGACATAAAAACTATATTCTAGTTCATATATCAAGATCATATCATAAGAACTATGCTCTAGTTCTACGACACAACTATACTAATAGAACTAAGAACAAGAACAAGATCATCTAGAACAAGAACATAGGAACAACTAAGAACAAGAACATAAGAACAAGAACATAAGTGAAACCTTGATATTATTCATACCAAGATTCCCCCTAGAGGTTCAAGCTCTCCAACGAGGCTTGCCTTGCTCCAACTACATAACTAAAACTACTAAAGAAAAAGATACAAGTGGAGGGAGAGAGAGAGAGGCTCTTGTTGTGGTGTGTGTTTCTAGGAGGGGGAATGGCCCTCCTTTTATAGGTGAGGTGGAGGGGGCTCTTTGGAAAAGAGCCATCCCTACATGGAAGGGACCAAACCGACCTCAAAGAGGCGGTTTCACACCTTCCATGTTGGAAGCACCAGCAGATTTGGCCTTGGATCATCGTCATGGGCCATCTGGAGAAAGTTGGGCCCGTTTGGCGCCAGGCCAGGCGCGCTCGCGCCTTGAGCGCGCTCGCGCCCAATGTGGGCCCGCTGGGCCTCTGCTTTTGCCACCAGTGTGTGGGCCTTTCAGCTGGCTTCGAATCGGCTGGTCATTTGCCCAAATCGGAGTTCGTATGAATCCGTGGCGTCCAAATTACTGAGACATGGTCCTGCAGCCCAAGATAGAATTGGTCTAGACTTTGGCCCTTCTTCTCATGGGTTCATTTTGGACACTTGTACCCATGGTTGGATCTCCGGCACTCTGGTAAGAGGGTTTGGCCTAGTTTGGTCTAGATTTGACATTTGCTCTCCCTCTTTGGCTTGACGCTTTTCCGAAAGGCGCATTTCTTTATACAATCCCATGCACTTGATGTATATTTCTGCAAAGTGTTACAACTTCCAAGTACATGTGGAATTGGGTTAGTAGTAATGATATATGTGCAATGAAATAATTATTTCCCCCATAATGACCTATAGTTGGCGGGTAGAAATCTGAGTTAAGGACCGCCAACAAGATCCCCCCAAGCTTACCCCTTGCTCGTCCCGAGCAAGTCTTTGCTTTGGGTTGTTGATCAGGGGTTGCTACGATGCCGATTATATCTCAAGTGTACAAGCTAAAAGAGAGCGTTCTACTGCTATTTGAATAAATCGGCAATTGTATCTCTCTATGATTCGTGAAGGAGTGGGCTTCTAATTTTCTCAAGTCTTGGGCGATTGCAAAATAGAACAGTTCCAAAGACCGGTGCTTTTCATTCGTCCCAAGATCAACTTTCGATCCGGAGGTTTTGTAAGTTTTTATAAACAAACCAAGTTCCTCAAATGACCCACTCGATCGCTCAAAAGTGTATAGTAACCTCACCAAAGGCATTTTCAAATTTACGCCTTCTTCCTACCACTAAAGCCGAGAGTGGAGTTTTGGGTAGGTATGTAAGTGGGCATACTTGTATCACATATGTTGTAAGGTCAAGGACTAAACCTTACGGAGATTAAGCTATACACCTTGATTGAGATGTGCAAGTGTGTGGATGGAATGAAAGATGATTCCTAATTTTTGTGGTATTTTTGGGTCTCCATGCATCATGACATACTTTCTTTTATTGATGAATGAGATGATGGGCTATCAAAGAACAACTAAATTTATTCTCTCATTTTTTTTTCTTTTTTTTTGAACGGGGATCTAAGACTTTTCCCGTTTGCCTATAAGAGTGATAAACCTTCTAACTATAAAAAATCTCTCTTCTTCTTTTCTTTTTTTTTCTTTTTCCTCTCTTTCTTTTCTCTCACTCTCTTTTTTTTTCTTCTTCTTTTTTTTCTGACTAAGAACATAGCCCAAAACTTTATTGATGGATAGGATGAGGTGGAGAGAGATGTCATGATGAATCAATGCATGGAGAATTTTTGCAAACTACATGAGAGGGGTGCGCGATCCTCAGGGTTAAGGGTCGGCATTTTTATTTGGTGGAAAAAATGGTGCGCAACTCTCAGTGTAAGAGTCGGCGGATGGTGAAGGGTGCATGTTGTGCGCAACTCTCAGTGTAAGAGTTGGCTTTTATTTGGTGGTGCAAGTGAATCTCAATCATGGGTGTAGAGTCATAATCTCACGTCGGTAACAATCCGACCGAACTCAATGTACGAACAAGCAGTGTATGAAGGTTCTTATTCTACGAGATAAATCATATGGCTCGGTGGGTATTTCGCGATCGGCGAGGAACTATTGCTTTTGAAAAATTTTGAAACAAAGACTCCGGACGTTAGGTTTTTTCAAAGGGACGTTTCATTGCTTTGTGGTCTAAGTCATTATATCATATCGCGCAATAACCTAGATGAGAGTAATTGTATGCAACCCACTAACTCAAGTTTCTAGAGCATGATAATATAAAGCCGATAAACCCAAATATTAGAGAAAACTCTTTTTTTTTTAGACAAGTACAAACGAGACATAAATCGAGCAACCAATCATTTCAACATGGGTGGAACTAAACATTTCATGGCACATATATAGAGTGGAATTAAAATTTTTTTTTCAATGCAAGATAAGAAACTTGAATTTAAACATGCTAAAAAGAAAATAAGATTGCGGGAATTTAAATATGCAATGCAGGTACCTCATGTGGGGGTCCTCCCCCAAGCTAGCTCTTTACTTACCATTAGCCTGGAATGCCGCTAGCTGGTGCATGCTATGGCCTGATTCTCGGTTCATGGCCTCCTTTGAGCATGCTAGGAAGACCCCCTCCCCCAAGCTTGTCTTGTGGTGACATCGAGATAACAGGACAAGACACTTGGGGTTGAAAGGTTTATTTTATTATTATTATTATTATGTTATGACTTTTTTTTGGGTTCACCAAACAAAAGATCATCTCAGTTGTCATCTCCAAGACTACCCCATGAAATTGATAAATCCCTGCGGGGGTTAGTCCATATGATTCACCAAAAATCTATACTTGACAGACTTTGGTTCAAAGATCAAACTAGACACCATGTCTAATATGATCTAGGTAGGCACCTTAATGTAAGCATAAAGCTTAAATTAAAGAGCCTATGGAAGCATGATTGTACATTTAATCAAACTAAACACCATGCCTAATTCAAAAGATGCATAACCAATACTTCCAAACCAAAACTATACAACATAGAAATTGAAGGCATGAAAAGATATATAAGATTCATCCAACAAAGGTGAAGACATTGCAAGGTGAACAAGATAAGCAAAGGTTTTTTTTTAGAAGAAAAATGTAAAAAGATAACTTACCGATTGGCTGTCGGTCAGGGCTCACCATTTATAGTCCGTGAAGTGGGACTTCTCTCCTGTTCAGGTTGCGCTTGATATTGGTACATCCGTCTGAGGAGAAGTAGACGGGTGCGCTTGCTTGGGCCTCCACACCATCCTCTTCTTTGGGGGTGTGGTGGCGCATGGTGTAGAAGGTGGTTGTTCGACCTCTTTCGGAGGTGTGGAAACTTTGTCCACCTTTATCACCCCGGGAACCGGTTTTCTTCTCGGGTTCTACCTTGTCTTGGGTCGAGCTTGCCCTCTTTCTTGTTTTCTTTTGGTTGTGCATGAGCAACTTTTGGCTCGATATCTTTTCTCATAGGGAGCTTTCTTTTCTTTCTTTTGTGCCGAATGGATCTTTCTTTTCTTTAGGAGCTTTTTGCTTTTGCTCCTTTTTCTTCTCGGCTTTTGCTCCTGCTCTTCATTCCCAAATGATCTTGGGAATCATGTTAGCACCATGAGGTCGGATTTCAACTTCCGTGACCTCTCGTGTGGTTGGCTCATACTTGATGCGAATCATGTTGCACTCCTCCGTCCTCCTTGACCGGAACTGGAACTTCTCCTCATTTCCATTGATGTTGAACCAGATTTTTGTTTAGCTCCAACATCAAGTTGTGCCCCAGTGTGCCGGGGAATGATCATCCCAAGATAAGCGATGTTTCTTTGGTGGCCTCCATGTTGAGTACGACGAAGTTCACCGGGATGAAGTATCCTCGTATCTTCACGGGTATATCTTCGCTATTCCCGGGTAGCGTAAGGAGGAGTCGGCAAATTGGAGTGTGATCGTTGTTTGGTGGCGGCCGTGTATAGCTCGGCTTGTCAAAAGCTGTCTTTGGCATGACACCGACGCACCGGGATCACGAGTGCGTGGTCAAACTGTTGTCCGCGATGGAGCAAGTGATAGTGGAGCATTCGGGATCCTTCTTCTTCTCTGGTAAGTGATTCAGAATCGCCGCACTATACTCCTTCGTCAGTTTGACCATAGCCATGGACGACAATGGGCGCTTGTTGTTGATGATGTCCTTTATGTACTTGGCGTGAGAAGGTACATGCAAGACGTCCATGAGCGGAACGCTCACATGTACTTTCTTGACCATCTCAACAAACCGAGCGAATTGATCGTCCACGGCTTGCTTTGCATACTGAGTGTTGTTACCGGCAACATGTATGGATTGTTGAAGTTGTTGCTGCGGTTTGTATGATGGCTTTTCCCGGTGAACCTCAAGACCAGCCCACTCATAGCTCAATTTGTTTGGGCCATGGGTCTTGATAGTTGTAGCAAAGGCTTGGAGGTGGCTCCTTGTTGAAGCGATGTTGGGTGAAGTCGGGCAACATTTCGGTACGTCGAGCCGACTGCTCCTTCCCTCTCCTCCAATATATTTTTTTCTCTTTTTTTTTGCATCATAATATAAATTTTTTTTTTTTTTTTTTCGTACTCTCTTTTTTTCTCTCTTTTTTTTTCAAGCAAGGTAGAGCCAACATCTCTATTTCTTCTCTTTTTTTTTTTCAAAGGCATCAAAGTGTTTATATGATGTGACTCCTGTGTCTTCACGTACCATATGCCCCTTGTTCTTCTTAATCTCCACCTGAAATGGTTAGTGACCAAGAATACCCGAAGGTGCATACTAACTTGAAAAACATTCCCTTGCCTTATTGGTAAAAGAAAAGATTTTTTTTTTGATAATCCGGGGTACCTCCCGGCAGTGCTTGCTTTAGGGTCATAAGCTTGACCACCAAAAACCGGACGAAGTTTGTAGCCAGAAGCTATGATTGGCTTCCATCGACATGGCTAATCAACTTGTCCCAAAAGTAGATTTTTTTTGGCTTGGTAAAATTATTCAAAGATCACATGCAACGGTTTCAAAACAAACAGTGACCAAACATGTTGTTCAATCAAAGTAGGCAATTTAACCTAAGCTCCATGCTTAATTTAAAGAGCCCATGAAGATATGATGTTGCAACAATCATACTTCAAACCGAAACATGCTTCATGCAAAATTTTAAAAACAAACCAAGATTTTAATAAATACTATATTTTTTTAAAAAATAGTTTTATAAATCTTTTTTCGATAAAGAAAAATTAAAATTTTTTTCTTTATGAGCAATGGCTACAACACGAGCAAGCTATCATGAACATGTCCTAATAAATTCTTTTAACCAACGCCTTCCCCGGCAACGGCGCCAGAAATGCTTGTTGGCGTTTCTTAACGTCATCACTAGAATTAGCAACAGCGCCAAGAAACGCCGGTTGGTATTCTGCAACGATTACAGAACAAGTCCGCAAGCGCACGGAAATACCGTTGTAGCATTTCACCCGGAAGTATTCAGGGTATCGTTATTTATATTTCCCAAAGGAAGGCATGGTATAAAAGACTCCAATATGGACATGGACAAAATAACAAGATTGCATAATAGACCAATGCTCATAACAAAGGTAACAAAGGTTTTGTATAAGGATAACTGACACACACACTCGAGCCAACTCAAGGATAAAGTAAAAGAAAGAACAAAGAAACCTAGACTGGAGCAGGCATTCCTAAATAACTGAGTCAGGACAACGGACAATCACACAAACACATGCTTGTTAGTGAGGTTCTAAGTTAAGATAGCCTGGCCACTATTAACTTACTTCCGGCACCGGATCGCACCTGGTCTGCCAAGTGATGCCGGCCTGTAGCTCTACGCCGTAGCCGGACGTGGGGGATTACAAGGGACGGACATGGCTGTCACCACCTGCCGCCTACCACCTCAACCGTGGACTACGAGGCAAACGAAGGTAGGTCCTAGCCTAGACACCACGTCTATGCCAGTTGCTACAACTCTAGCGGTGATCAGGAGCTCCCGTCTCTATCAGGGGTCCTCTTACTAGAGCTTCCGCCACGGGGACGAACGACGAACCCGCAAGCCAACATTGACCAAGACTACAATAAGATAGACCTCAACATCACAACCTAGCCCTAGGTCTAAACATGCATGCACTAGTGTTAAACGTTAGGTTCTATATGATAAGATCAAGACATAAAAACTATATTCTAGTTCATATGTCAAGATCATATCATAAGAACTATGCTCTAGTTCTACGACACAACTATACTAATAGAACTAAGAACAAGAACAAGATCATCTAGAACAAGAACATAGGAACAACTAAGAACAAGAACATAAGAACAAGAACATAAGTGAAACCTTGATATTATTCATACCAAGATTCCCCTAGAGGTTCAAGCTCTCCAACGAGGCTTGCCTTGCTCCAACTACATAACTAAAACTACTAAAGAAAAAGATACAAGTGGAGGAGAGAGAGAGAGGCTCTTGTTGTGGTGTGTGTTTCTAGGAGGGGGAATGGCCCTCCTTTTATAGGTGAGGTGGAGGGGGCTCTTTGGAAAAGAGCCATCCCTACATGGAAGGGACCAAACCAACCTCAAAGAGGCGGTTTCACACCTTCCATGTTGGAAGCACCAGCAGATTTGGCCTTGGATCATCGTCATGGGCCATCTGGAGAAAGTTGGGCCCGTTTGGCGCCAAGCCAGGCGCGCTCGCACCTTGAGCGCGCTCGCGCCCAATGTGAGCCCGCTGGGCCTCTGCTTTCACCACCAGTGTGTGGGCCTTTCAGCTGGCTTCGAATCGGCTGGTCATTTGCCCAAATCAGAGTTCGTATGAATCCGTGGCGTCCAAATTCGAGACATGGTCCTGCAGCCCAAGATAGAATTGGTCTAGACTTTGGCCCTTCTTCTCATGGGTTCATCTTGGACACTTGTACCCATGGTTGGATCTCCGGCACTCGGTAAGAGGGTTTGGCCTAGTTTGGTCTAGATTTGACATTTGCTCTCCCTCTTTGGCTTGACGCTTTTCCGAAAGGTGCATTTCTTTATACAATCCCATGCACTTGATGTATATTTACGCAAAGTGTTACAACTTCCAAGTACATGTGGAATTGGGTTAGTAGTAATGATATATGTGCAATGAAATAATTATTTCCCCCATAATGACCTATAGTTGGCGGGTAGAAATCTGAGTTAAGGACCGCCAACAAGCGCCGAATCCCACCTCTCAGTCCATCGATCTTGATCTCACTTGCTCTTCACCACCTCATGGTCCATCGGAACCAAGTCTTGCCCGAGCTTCACCATCTCATGGTCCATCGCTCCACTGCCTTGACTTGTTCTTCACACACCCTCCGGTCTCGAGCCAAGCCTCATCTCGATCTTCACCATTGGTCACATGACTCCATGTCATGTCACATATTCAATGAAGCTCCTTCATCTCACATTCACCTATGGACTAAATCCCTGTGTATTCTCATGATCACATAATTAATCCACCTAAGTTGTCACTCAATTATCAAAACCAAACAAGGGACCTTTCACAGCCATGATTTGGCGCCACACCATCGCCATTCCCTCTCCCACACCCCCAGACACAGAGTTCCCCCTCGCCCACCACAGATCGTCGCATCAGCAGCTGAAGGCTCCGCCCCCACCCATCGTGCGCGGCGCAAAGAAGAGAATAGAGCAGTCTGACGCTCACCGGAAAAGCACACCAACATCATTGGCAACCACACCTCAGCGAAAGGCTCCGCGCTCCTCACCAACGTTGAAAGCTCCGGTTTGGTTTTGGTAATTAATGACACTCAACGTTGCTAATGCTTTGCTCTAAGTGTGGTTAGACACATAGCAACGTGACGGTGGATGATGGAGCATGGTGATCACGGTGATGAATATGGTGAATGTGATGTGATCGAGCTCCGACGGAGGCCCATGGAGATCAAGGCGAAGGTATACTTGATAGGGTTTTGCGGTTTAGTGGTCGAGACACTTAGCGAGTGTGATCACATTTAGGATCGATAACCGACTATCAAGAGGGGTTTCCTCGGTTCATTCGCGGTCCTAAGTGCCTCTAGTTGTGACTTTGCATGATGCATGAGAGGCTAACTAGAGAGCTAACTCTTGCGCGACATTTCATGGATGAAATGCTAACTCCAAGGCTTGAGATTGGATCTACATTTGGTGGAGTTAGTGCACAAGGCAAGGGATTTTGTTTGGATCAATTTGGAGCAAAATTGACACATGAAATGACGACCCCAAGGCGCCGGACTCAGGCGAGAACAGCGCCGGACGCAGAGGGATGGAGTCCGGCGGTGGGCGAGCTTGCGCGTGCGCGCGCCCGGCCATTGGCCGCGCCGGACGCAGCTATCGCCAAGCACGATGCGGCTTGGTGCGAAGGACGCACTCCGAACTCCGAGATGGACGGGCGGAGGACGCGGTCTTTGGACGGGCGCCGGACCCCAGAAGCCGAGCGTCCGACGGTGCTCTCGCTCGCGCGGTCCAGCTCGCCTCCACTGCGAAGGACGCGACCGGCTGGGCGTTGGCGGACGCAGCTTGAAGAAGGCCCAGCGTCCGGCGGTTGGAAGTGCGACGCGTGGCTCAGGCACGGGCGCGTTGGCTGGCTGGGCGGACAACCACGGCGCCGGACGCGCGTGGCACCAGCGCCGAACGCCAGGGCAGACGCTGAGGTGGCTGCGCGTTCAAATGGCCAATGGTCGATTGGCTGCGAGCTCAAGGGCGCCGGACGCGTCCGGCGCAGTGGAGAAGGCATCCCCGAGAGAGCAACGGCTCTATTTCTTTGGAGGCTCTATAAATATGGGATGGCCGGCCATGGGAGGTCTCTCTTGCCTATTCTAACACTCCTGAGCATACTTTGAGCTAGAGACACTCCTCCCCACTCATCTCTTGGATAGGTTGATCATTATTGAGAGAGATTTGAGTGAGAACAAGTGATTTGCATTGAGAGTTGCATCTAGAGGCACTTGTTCATCGAGTGAGCTGCGGATTCTTGTTACTCTTCGGTGATTCCCGTCACCGTAGACGGTTTGGAGCGCGGGTGGTGGTTGAGCTCGAGTTGGAGATTGTTCGAGGCCACACCGGGTTCTTGATCCTTCCCCGCGGGAGTTCGCGAAAGGATACTCTAGTGGATTGCTCGTGGCTTGTGGATCCTTGTCTTGTGTGGAGATTGCGTCTCCCCATTGGGGTCTTTGGCACTGAGCCAATTGAGCGGGCAACTCACCAAGCAAGTGTATCGCCACAACGAGGACTAGCTTGCCGGGAAGCAAGTGAACCTCGGTAAAAAATCATTGTGTTGATTTGTGATTGCCGAGGCTTCGACCTCCTTGTGCTTGTGCTTGAGCTCTCTAGGTGATTGGCTTCCATACCGATGATTGGCTATCTTCTACTCTTCACGGTGGTATAAAACTTCCATCCTCTCTTTACTTTCCGCAAAGTAGAATTACTTGTTGTGGTCGGTCGGGAACCACTCATTGTGTAGAGTAAATCCCGTGGGTAGAATTGCTTGGTTGGTTTCGGTGAACCGACATTGTGTAGCTTGATCACCGTGGTTGTTGTGCTTTTGGATTGAGTAGCCTTGCTTTGTTTAGGACGGCTTGCATAGAGTAGTCGAAGCTTTAGCTTTGCACTTTTGCCGCCTTGCTTTCTAATTTGGTGTCTAGTGTTATTGCTAGAAATTTTATTAGGCTATTCACCCCCCTCTAGCCATTGTGACCTTTCACGTGGTATCGGAGACGCGCACCGTTTGTTTGAGTTGGATTAACATCCTACGGTGAAGCAATGGCATTGGTTATGCATATCAACAACACCAAGAAGGCACCATCATTTCGAGGTGATGACTATGCCAAATGGAAGCTCAAGATGAAGAGTCATCTCAAGTCAATCAACCTTGAGGTGTGGAAAGTAGTGGAGACAAAGTTTGAGCTTGTTGAGGGTGTGGTGCCAACACCGGCCGAAGAGAAGAAGCAACAAGGAAATGACATTGCCGTGAGTGCTTTCCATGAGGCACTTGATGATAAAGCTTTTGAGCTCATCAAGAACCTTGAGGTGGCTCATGACATTTGGAAGAAGCTAGAAGAAGCTTATGAGGGCACCGAAAGTGTCAAGACCGCAAGAGCCTACATGTTGCAAGAGAAGTTTGCAAGCTTCTCAATGAAGGAGGATGAGAGTGTCTGGGAGATGTTCCATAGGCTCCAAGTCATTGTCAATGAGCTCAAGGGACTTGGGGAAGAAATCAAGGACTCTCAATTCTCCACCAAGTTCATGAGGTGTCTTCCCAAGAGATTTGACATGTTGAAGACCGTCATGATGAAGACAACCATGAAGGAGAAGCCAATACCCAACCAAGTCCTTCAAGAGATCATGGCCGATGATGAGTTTAGAGAAGATCATGAGAAGGAAGAGTTGGTGAAGAAGAAGAAGAAGGAGAATGAGAAGAAGGATTGTTGATGTTTATTAAGTGCAATTGAACTAAGGAGGGTTCCGCAAGCGCACAGAAAATACCATCGTAGCATTTTAACCAGGAGTCATCCAGGTATCGTTATTTATAATTTTACCACTGGGAAGGGAATGCACTGGATAATGAGTGATGAGCAATGCACATGTGATAACAGAGAGCTTAACCTTGTCTGTATCGATCATCTCATACAGGGTAAGTGTCACATAAAATATAGGAATAAATGATAATTGACATAAGATAAATGAGAGCATCCACATAAAATGATAGTAATAACCATCTCAACTTAGCACTCTAAGCTTATAACACTAGCATGGACTAGGACGATCTAGGGTATAATCCTATGTTATTCTAACTATAAAATCAAAGCATACAATGATTAGTGCAAGAACATCTAGCAATCATGGCGGGAAAAGGTTACATCTATGCATAGTGATATTACCAGAGAAGACTAGAGACATAGCAATGACTTCAATGTAATAGGGTTGTTCTGCTAGACCTATACTCGGGAGAAGGGCTACAAAGGACTCAACAGGATTGTCACTCCCGCGATCTACCTCACGATCCGGAATATAGGGTGCAATCGCAGATAAATACGGTCTAGGCACCACGCCTACACAATATTTACCACTCACCCATCGATCTAATGAGTAAGCGCTATACGATCCTATGCATAAACATAATTCTAGTCCAACTATGCTAAACATATAATCAAAGTAGACTAAGAACAATATAATTGAGAACATAATCAAATAGAGCAAAGTCAATTCTGATATAATAGAATAGAATAAAGTACTATTCATAGTATCACGAACAATGATGAATATTACAAGAATGTAGAGGGGAATTACCAAGAACTCCGACAGATCTGGACTCCAAGCTAGGCTTGATTCCCTCTAGATCTATTCCTATGTAGCTATGCTACTAAACTATGGAGCTCTAATTGAGATGGTGGCTCTGGCTTCTCTGAATTCTTCAAGTGGACAAGAAGAAGAAGTGACTGAACAAATGGCACTCCTTGTGAAGAGAATGGGGAAGCTCATGAAGAAGGGGTACCGGTCCAAGAGCAAGAGAAGCTCATCCAAGTCAAGTGACCGTCCCATGAAGTGCTTCCGGTGCAATAGCAAGGATCATCTCATTGCCAAGTGTCCCTATGCAAGTGATGATAAAGATGCCATGAAGAAGGAGAGGAAGAAGCAAGAAAAGAAGAAGGAGGAAAAAGACTCCTCTCACAAGAAGAAGAAGGGTGAATCTCATGTGGCTACTTGGGAGAGTGATTCATCTTCCTCAAGTGATGAAGATGATGATTCCAAGAAGAAGAAGAAGAAGAAGGGGCATGCAAGCATTGCCATTCAAGAGAAGCTTTCTCTATTTGGTGCTCCATCATCTTGCTTCATGGCCAAGGCCACTAAGGTACAACCTCCACCCGATAGTGATGATGAGAGTGATGATGATGATGAGACCACAAAAGAAGAACTATGGGTCATGCTTGAGGATTGCAAAGGTGCTTTCAATGACTCTAGAAAAGAATGTAGGGGCTTGCGCAAGGATAAACAAAACCTTGAGCAAGAACTTATGGAGTTGAGGGCTTCTTATGAGAGTCTAATGGTAGACCATAAGAAGCTAGAGAAGGCTCACTCCAAGCTTGAAAAAGCTCATTCTTCTCTAGTTGAGAAGCAAGAGAAAGAGCAATCACAAGTGGTGATCATAGAAAAGAAAGATGTGGCTACATCATGTGATTCACATGATGATTCAATCGTTCTTGCATCACTTGACCCTTCTGTAAGGTCCTAGATGGCTAGAGGGGGGTGAATAGCCTATAAAAATTTCTACAAACTCACTAAGCAAACTTCGTTAGATACACAAACGGCGGAAAGCAAGTTTTGCTTAGCTTACTAGATGTTGCAAGCCTCCTATCCAAACAATTCTAGTAGGTGATCACTAGCACAAACAATAGCTACCGCTAGTGATCAAGAGTTCTACCCACGGGATTTAATCTACACAAGGAGTGGTTCCCGACCGACCACACAAGCAATTCTACCCACGGGATTTAGTCTACACAAGTTGTGGTTCCCGACCGACCACGCAAGCAATTCTATTTTGCAAGAATGTAAACAAAGTAATACAAGAGAGGTACCGACGCGTCGAGTCGAGGTTGCCAATCACCAAGAGAATGAGCAATCAATCACAATCGGCAACACACAATCGATGACAACCAATCACCGGGAGACAAGGATGAACACAATTATTTTTGTTCACCCGGTGTTCACTTGGGCACCGCCAAGCTACGTCACCGGTTGTGTCGACCAACACCTAGATGGTTCCTCGGTGTGACCCTCAAGTCACCAGCCCCTCAAGGCTCGCCCCGCAAGGCACCGCAAGACCCACTCTCAAGCGAGGTACTCAACGACACGCGCAATCCACTAGGATGCTCTTCGTGATCCCCACGAGGTGAGCTCAAACCTCTCACAAACAACCGGAGGTGGCCAAGAACAAACACCTTCTCTTGCCAACGCCTCCAACTTCCTCCAAGCCGGCTAGGAGCGGTACTCTCCAAGAGTAACAAGAAATCCACCGGCTAAACCACCCACAAGTGCCACTAGATGCCCTCAAGCAATGCAATGCACTAGGTGATTCACTCAATCTCTCTTAGGATGAACAACCAAGCAAGGGAGATGAGTGGGAGAGAGTCTCTTAGCTCAAAGAATGCACAAGGGATGAGAAATGGCCAAGAGTGCTCCCCAAGGGCCGGCCACCTTCTATTTATAACCCCTCAAACAAATGTGACCGTTACCCCCTCGGGAGGCCGAGCAGCACGCGCCGGACGCGTCTGCCGCAAACCGCCGGACGCGTCCGGCGCTACCTCGTGCGCGCGAGCCAAGTCGACCGTTGGCTCCGCGTTCAATCTGCAGCCGCCACGTGTGCGTCCGGCGCGGCGTCCGGTGCTCGCCATCGCGCGTCCAGCGCCCGCGTCCGGCAGACCGGCCGAAACTCAGAAGTTTCTGGTCCGCGTCCGCCGGCCGCTGGACGCACGGCCCTATGTCCGCCGCCTTCAGCACGCCAGCCAGCACCACGCCGAGGTCCAGCACGCCCCGGACTCTGCACAGGAGACACGCCGCGTCCGCCGCCTGCGTCCGGCGCGCGTCCGCCGCTTCGACTCAGCCAGACGTCCACTCGCGCCAAGGCACAATGCGCCGGACGCGTCCGGCGCCTGCCCATGGCGTGTCCGGCGCCTCTTGCAGGTGCAGCCTTCGTCGTTTCGTCGTCGTGTCGTCGATCCAAGTTGCACCACTTGCCTTTATGCACCAACCGCCACTTGTCGATCACTCTCTTGAACACAAGGGTTGGTTTATCTCTCGAGATACAAGGCAATGGTTTAGCTCACTAGGTTCTACATGCAATGCACTTCATGAATTCACCTAGTGGCACCCGTGCATCGAATAGCCGATAAGACTTCCCCTCTTAATAGTGCGGCTATCGATCCTAAACCACTCACACCCTCTATGGTGTCTTGAGTGCGAAACAAAATGGCTCTATCGGTTATACCTTTGCCTTGAGCCCATTTTGTTCTTCCAAATGATATGAACGCTTCACGCCATCATGTGACCGTCTCGATCCATCGACCTCGACTTCACTTGCCCTTCACCGTGCATCGGTCCATCGGCGCCTAGTCTTGCCCGAGCTTCACCATCGCATGGTCCTTCACTCACAAGCCTCGACTAGCCCTTCACCTTCAACACCGGTCCATGGAGCCAAGCATCGTCTTGATCTTCATCTTTGATCACATGACACGTGTCATGCTTCATATGCAATAAGCTCATCATGTGGACAACCTTTCTCTAAATCAACCACTTAGATAAACAAGGTTAGTCCTAGGTTTCATCAATTAGCCAAAACCAAACTAGAGACTTTCACCTTCATGCTCTCATGCCTCTACTTCATCTAGTAGTGTTGGTCATGCTTGTGATTCTACACTAGTAGTTAAAAATGAGTCTCTTAAGAAGGAAGTCAAGGAGCTCAATCACACCTTGGCTAAGGCTTATGGTGGTGAGGACCGCTTGCTTATGTGCTTGGGTAGCCAAAGAGCTTCTCTCTACAAAGAGGGATTGGGCTATACCCCCAAGAAAGGCAAAGCCGCCTTTGCTCCTCACAAGACTTGTTTTGTGAAGAACAATGGTAGCTATTGCAAGAGTTGCAAGCAAGTGGGTCATTTAGAGCATGCATGCAAGAACAAGAACACTAGTGCTTCCTCTTACAAGTTGAATGCTTCATACATGCTTGTTAAGAGTGAGTGTGGTGTGAGTGCTAGATTCATTGGTATACCATGGAAGAGCTCAAAGGAGAAAGCTATTTGGGTGCCAAAGACTCTAGTGACTAACCTTCAAGGACCCAAGCAAAAGTGGGTACCTAAAGCTTGATGTCTTCTTGTAGGTTAATTATAAAGCCGGAGGGAGGCATTGGGTGCTTGATAGTGGTGCATCAAATCATATGACCGGTGAAGATAGTATGTTCAAATCACTTGACAAGAATGACAATGGTGGATTCAACTCCATCACATTTGGTGACAATAGCAAGGGTGATGTCATGGGGCTAGGAAAGGTTGCAATTTCCAATGACAAAGATCTCTTCAATGTATTGCTAGTTGATACTTTGAACTTCAATCTTTTGTCGGTGGCTCAATTGTGTGATCTTGGCTACAAGTGCATATTTGATGACAAGCATGTTGAGGTGGTGAGCAAGGATCAAGCAAATATCATCTTCAAGGGGTTTAGGCATGAAAGCTTGTACCTGGTGGATTTCAATGCTAGTGAAGCTCAACTTTCATCATGTTTGATTGGCAAGTCAAGCAAGGGGTGGCTATGGCATAGGCGCCTTGGTCATGTTGGCATGAAGCAACTGAACAAGTTGGTGAAGCATGATCTAGTGAGAGGCTTGAATGATGTCACATTTGAGAAGGATAGACCTTGTAGTGCATGTCAAGCCGGCAAGCAACATGGGAACTCACATCCCAAGAAGAATGAGATGTCAACTACAAGAGCATTTGAGTTGTTGCACATGGACTTGTTTGGCCCAACTCACTACACATCAATTGGGGGCAACAAGTATGGATTTGTGATTGTGGATGACTACTCAAGATACACATGGGTGTTCTTCCTCTATGACAAGAGTGAAGTCTATGATCTATTCAAGTCATTTGTCAAGAGGGTGCAAAATGAGTTTGGCACTACCATCAAGAAGATTAGAAGTGACAATGGGAGTGAATTCAAGAATACAAGAGTTGAAGAGTTGTGTGATGAGCTTAGAATTGTGCATCAATTCTCACCAACCTACACTCCCCAATCCAATGGTGTAGTTGAGAGGAAGAATAGGACCTTGATTGAGATGGCAAGAACTATGCTACTTGAGTATAATGTGAGTAAAAAGTTTTGGAGTGATGCTATCAATAAGGCTTGCTATTATAGCAACCGCCTCTATTGCCATGGGAAGTTTGAGAAGACTCCATATGAAATCTTGAATGGAAGGAAGCCCAACATTGCTTACTTCCGGGTCTTTGGTTGCAAGTGCTACATTCTCAAGAAGGGGCAAAGACTTGGCAAGTTTGACAAGAGATGTGATGAGGGATTTCTTCTTGGCTACTCTACTTCTAGCAAGGCTTATAGAGTGTGAAACTTGGCTAGTGGGCTAGTTAAAGAGGTTCATGATATTGAATTTGATGAAACCCAAGGCTCTCAAGTTGGAGATCAAAATCAAGATGATGTGGGTGGAGATCAATTGAGCAATGCAATGAGACACATGGACATTGGTGATATTAGGCCGAGGCAAGTGGATGATGGTGATGAGGTGCAAGTGCCAACTCAAGTTGTGATTGATGATTCCAATGAGGCAAGCACAAGTGGTACTCAACATCAAGATCAAGGTCAAGCAAGCAATGCAAATGAGCTAGTTCTTCAACCTTCAAACATTACAAGAGATCATCCTCTAGATCATATCATTGGTGACATTCAAAGAGGTGTACAAACAAGATCAAGATTGGCTAGCATATGTGAGCACTACTCCTTTGTGTCATTCATTGAGCCAACTAAGATTGATGAAGCATTGAAGGATCCGGATTGGATAAATGCCATGCATGAAGAATTGAACAACTTCTCTAGAAATGATGTGTGGGAGCTTGTTGAGAGGCCAAAAAAGCACAATGTGATTGGCACCAAGTGGGTCTTCAAGAACAAGCAAGATCAAGATGGATTGGTTGTGAGGAACAAAGCAAGACTAGTGGCACAAGGTTACACACAAGTTGAGGGTCTTAACTTTGGAGAAACATACGCACCGGTGGCAAGATTAGAGGCAATTAGAATCCTATTGGCATATACTTGTGCTCACAACATCAAGCTCTATCAAATGGATGTAAAGAGTGCATTTCTCAATGGCTTCATCAATGAGGAAGTGTATGTTGCACAACCTCCCGGTTTTGAGGATGACAAGAAGCCCAACCATGTCTACAAGCTCAAGAAGGCATTGTATGGTTTGAAGCAAGCTCCAAGGGCATGGTATGAAAGATTGAGGGATTTTCTCATATCCAAAGGCTTCAAGATGGGCAAAGTCAACACCACTCTCTTCACCAAGAAGATAGAAGATGACTTGTTTGTGTTGCAAATCTATGTGGATGATATCATCTTTGGATCTACAAATCAATTCTTTTGTGAAGAGTTTGCTAAGATGATGGCTAGTGAGTTTGAGATGTCAATGCTTGGAGAGTTGAGCTACTTCCTTGGCCTTCAAATCAAGCAAATGAAGAATGGCACCTTTGTGAGTCAAAACAAGTATATCAAGGACATGATCAAGAAGTTTGGGTTGCAAGATGCTAAGGCCATTAGTACACCTATGGGAACCAATGGTGGCTTGGACATTGATGATAGTGGCAAAATAGTTGAGCAAAAGCTATATAGATCAATGATTGGAAGCTTGCTATATGTGACCACTTCAAGGCCGGATGTCATGTTTAGTGTGTGCATGTGTGCAAGATTTCAAGCTTCTCCAAGAGAGAGTCACTTGACAGCAACCAAGAGGGTGTTGAGATACTTGAAGGGTACTCAAGATGTTGGTCTATGGTATCCCAAGGGGTCAAGCTTTGAGTTGATTGGATACTCTGACTCCGACTATGCCGGTTGCAAGATTGATAGAAAGAGCACAAGTGGAACATGCCAAGTGCTAGGAAGATCTCTAGTGTCATGGTCTTCAAAGAAGCAAAATAGTGTGGCACTTTCCACCGCCGAAGCCGAATATATTAGTGCGGAGAATTGTTGTGCACAATTACTATGGATGAAAGCCACCTTGAAGGACTATGGGATCAAGTTCAAGCATGTGCCTTTGTTTTGTGACAATGAAAGTGCAATCAAGATAATAAACAATCCGGTTCAACATTCAAGAACCAAGCACATTGATGTGAGGCACCACTTCATTAGAGATCATCAGCAAAAGGGAGATGTGAGCATTGAAAGCATTGGCACCGAAGATCAACTAGCCGACATATTCACCAAGCCTCTTGATGAGAAAAGATTTTGCAAGTTGAGGAATGAGTTGAACATACTTAGCTTCTCCAACATGGATTGATGCACCCCATATATGACATGCCTCTCCTCCAACATAGCAAGGTAAAGTTGGTTGTTGCATCTCATGCATCCTTTGCTAGTTGTGTAGACATGTTTACATGTGCATCTTGCTAGGCTCATTCTTTGCAAATCAAATGAATTTGAAGGATATATGGCACCATTATTGTTTCTTTGCTTGATTTGATCTAGTGGTGTCATATGACTTGTTTGTGAGCTTGTGAACCTAGTGTTGAATCTTTAGAACTTGCTCATGAGGTGTATCTCAACATGGTCAAGATAACCCTTATTCTTATGAGGTGTGAAGAAGCTTGCCCTTGGTTCAAACCGAGATACATTTTCTAGGCACATGATTTAGATTTGGCCATAGTTGTTTGACTTGTTTCTCTCATCTTATGCACCCTTGTTGGTGATTGTTGACAAAGGGGGAGAAAGAAGTCACAAAGAGCAATGGAAGGGGATCAATTTTTATGATATGACCCAACCATGAGCACACAAATAGGGGGAGCAAGCTCATAGACTATTTGTTGCATATTGTGTGTGCATTCATGATGATATGGAGCATTGCAAGCTAAATTCAATATTCATGCTTGTTTGGTGTATTGCTAGTATAGAACTTGATTGATGAAATGAAGTACTAGCATGCATAGGTGGTTTCTAGACATAGAGTTTCTCTTGTTTAAATACCTTGCTTATAATGTGATCTCATGAGGTATTTTGAGTTTTTGATGATGTCCAGATTCCCATGGTACTAAGGAAGGTTTATTATCGCACTCCGATTGGTATCACGCTTCAAAGGTCAATTCTATAAATCTTAGTACCATTTTGGTTGTGGTAACTCTCACACAAGTTTCATCTATGCATGTGTGCTTGAAAATCGACCAAACATTTGATGCACACATGTAGGGAGCTACCACTACCAAAACCGGAATTGAAATGCTTGTCCAATCCAAGATTCATGATCAAAATGTCTTGGGCAAGCAATTCAATTTCATATTGAATTCATTTTCCATATTTTTGTGAGCTTTGTGAAGGGTTGTCATCAATTACCAAAAAGGGGGAGATTGAAAGCTCCGGTTTGGTTTTGGTAATTAATGACACTCAACGTTGCTAATGCTTTGCTCTAAGTGTGGTTAGACACATAGCAACGTGACGGTGGATGATGGAGCATGGTGATTGTTGACACCTCTAACACCACTCACGCTAAGTTGTCATCCCTAGCATGGCGCTAGAAGTGTTGGTATAGAAATTGCTCCTCTAGTCAAGAAAATATGGGATCCGCAAGCGAACAGATAATACACCATCGTAGCATTTTACTTGGGAAGTATTCCAGGTATCGGGTACCTAGATTAGGGGTCCTAAATCAATGAGGTACATTAGAGGAAAATAACCCAACCCATCTTACCTCTAAAAAGCCCCGAAACTAGTTAACCGAGAGAAACCCCAATTCTTCTCGTATAAATCCGGCCCGAGATCGATATAGACCCAACAAGGTCTCGAAACCTTAGCACAAGAAATAGCTCAAGCAAACGGCCGCTCACCCGCTCGAGAAGAGAAATACGGAAACCGCTCGAGCGTGCGGCGCTCGAGACGGTGACGTAAACCGCCGAGCGAATACGGAAACGACCGCTCGAGCGGGACGGAGAACGCTCGAGCGAGCAACGCTCGAGGCCGCTCGAGTCCGCCCACAATCATTACCTATCCAAAAGCACGCACATGGCTACAGTATATGTAATAGTGGGAAGTATGCTTGCTCCGCCTAACCTCATGGCTACAGTGCGCGGCATAGTGAGAAGTATGCCGGTCGCTTCTCCTATTCCGCTGCCCATACCCGGGATTCAGGCGTGCCAGGCTGCACTATTACACCACGCCGGGTACTGTGGCGCGTGCGACACTCTCTCCTGACGCCATCGTCAACACTCTGCGCCACCAACTACATCGTCCCGTCCCGTCGCTCGGATCACTGCCCCCTCGAGGCAGCTCCCAACCACTCGAGGAGTGGTGACGAACGCAACCAGAACAAGGGACACACAGTGCTCTGTTTTTCCCACCTCGACGACCATACTGCGGGGTTCCCGGGCGCACGTGCTCGACTACGACAGCGCCATACCTCGACTACCTCAGCCCACGATCGAGAAGGACCAGCAGGCCATCAATGCCCACGCTGCTACAGGCTCGAGCCAGACCAAGCGGAGCGTCTACAGTCTCGACGACTTGACACGGTGCATGTAGTTCGACGTCACGCCACGATAGTCCTATCTACTTTGTACTCCTGAGCCTCCTCTTAGCCTATAAAAGGGGACGCCAGGGCCTAGTCCAAAAAAGGTTTTTTCGGACGCCTTCATTCACAACACATTTCCACGCACGCTAAGTCTCAGGACTCGGTTGTATTCACCCCTGTACAAGCACCCCGGTGCAAGATAATACAAAACTCTCCCCTCTCGCGGACGTAGGGCACTCTTTGCCTGAACCAGGATAAACGATTGTGTCCATCTTGCATCACCATCCGGATTAGGGAGCACGCATAGAAATTTACTCGTTGGTGTAATACCCCCCGGGGTACGAAACACCGACAGTTGGCGCGCCAGGTAGGGGTAGCGCGTGTTTTCACCCGATTCCCGCCATTTTCCGGATGGCATCACCCACTCCATCGTTTCCGTTCGCCACGGTGATCTGGTTTGGGAGTCTAGAGTTCGTGTCGCTCGGCCCAGGCCGCGACATGGCTCTACTCTCGATCGGTGAACCAGGAGGGGGACGCTCGTCACCCCCACGCGCTGGTGGGGCCGCGCGCCGACCGCGCCACCATGGCTCACCACCACATTGCCGACGCCACCCGCATCATCATCATCGCCGGCGGCGCGAGCCTTGAGCACCCCGCTCGTGTGCCCTCCCGGCCCGGACGCCACGACGCACCCGGCCGGGTGCCAAGTGTGCGGCGGAGGTGCCACATGGACGGAAGTCCTTGATGTGGACCCTAGCTTCACGTTTGCCATGCGCTCGCCGAGAGAGCCCGGCGTGGCGCCTCGAGCGCGCGCGCGGCCGACGTCGCCCAACCTGCTGCCGCACGGACTCTACCGAGCTCGTCGCAGGCGCCCGTTCGGACTCACCAACGCCGCCACCACGTACGCCAACGAGATCCGGTCGGTCATGGGACCGCGGGAGGAGAGCCCCGGCCCCCTCCTGCGGGCTACCATGGACTTGGAGATCGTATGGCCGGCATCAGTGGACCGCGGGTTTGACAGAGCGCCTGGCTTGCAACGCCGCAACACGGTTGGGGATATGCGCCGCTGGATCGAAGAGGAGAGCACGGGGAGGCCCTGGACGCCGTCCCGCGCCAACCCAGACTCCGATGACTCGGACTCAGGGTGTTATGACCCGGCTCGCGAGTGTTTTCATCTCAACGACGACGTCCCGTCGGATGAGGAGACCAGAGATGGCGCCGCCATGGCCGTCCCTGCAGCCAACCGTGCAGACGTAACCCCGGCGGTCGGGACGTCGGCAGCTGCAGCCCTGCAGGTGATCGAGCCGCGCGGACCGCCACCACAAGCCCAAGACAATCGACGGCCTGAAGACGATGCTCAAGCAGCACAATGGGCTCAGCTTAGGGAAATCGAGGCCAAAATGAATGAGGAACGCGCAAATCTGGAACTGCTCAAGCGCGCGCTTGAGCAGAACCATCCGCCCCCTCCTCGAGCTCTTGGCGCTCGAGGAAAGGCACGAGACGTCTTCAACCGCATCGTCAACGACGGGCGGCCAGAAGCGCCACCCGAGCCAGCCCACTTCCCTCGAGCAAGCCAGAATGTACTTGCGGCAGCTATCTTCGCTGCGGACATGCGCGCCCTCGAATCCGCATGCATTACGGATAAGAGATGAGATCCAGGGGCTCCTCCAAGTCGCGGCCGTCCAGCAGGCCGAGAGCTCGGCCTCGAGACAGCGTGAGGCAGCCCCAGAACAACCACGGCACGAGCGGGAGGGTTCCGTCCACCAGGAGGCACCCCCTCGAGGTGGCAGAGCACCTGCTCGAGGACGCATCCTCGACAACCGTGCACTTCAAGATGCGCGTCATGACATCAACGACAACCGACGACGCAAGGCTGCAGGTGCCGAAGACCGTGGCTACAAAGCCCATCGAGGGGGACGCTACGACAGCGACGAGGATCGGCAGTTTCTCGAGCCACCAGGCCCTCGAGTCTTCGGTCCGAGCTATCCGCAACACGCCGTTGCCAAACCCGTTTCGACCCCCACGAGCGTGGTCAAGTACAACGGGAGACCAAGCCCGAGCTCGGGCGGCCGACTTCCGGGCCGGCCCGCCGGTGGGAGGGGCACGAGAGGATAAGGCGATCATACGCCAACTCCCACTTGTTTCTCTCTGACACCGCTCGACGGTGGCTCGAGGAGCTTCCCCCCCATCAGATCCACGACTGGGCCGACCTGGTCCGAATTTTCGAGGGGAACTTCAAGGGCACATACATCCGACCCGGCAACTCGTGGGATCTCCGCAACTGCAAGCAAAACGCCTCGGAGTCCCTCCGGGATTTTGCTCGACGTTTCTCCAAGCTGCGCACCGAGCTGCCGCACATCCCAGACCATGACGTCATCCTGGCGTTTGTCTCAGGCACCACCTGCAAAGAGCTCGTGCGGGAACTCGGGCGCAACCGCCCAAAGACGGTGAACGAGCTCATGGACGTCGTCGCCGACTACGCTGCTGGCGACGAGGCCGTGGGAGCTTTCTTTGGCGGAACTGGGAACAAGCCCGCGCCGCCCCCAGGGGGCGATGAGGGATCGAGCAAAACCCAAAAGAAGAACGGGAAGAAGAAGAAGGGCAACCAGCAAGGCAAGCGCGCGGTCGCGGAAGACGAGGTGGCCGCGGCCGAGCGCAAGAAGCCCGGACCCCCACCGGATGGGGGCGTCTTCGACAAGATGCTTTGAAGCAACCCCGCCCGTACCACAAGGAACCGGTCAAACACAACCTCGAGGACCGTCGAATGCTTCGAGGCTACTTCAAGAAGTTAGGCATTGACAAGGACGATGGCAAGAAGGATAAGGGTGGCGAAGATCGAGCCAACGACGATGACGACGATGGTGGGTATCCGCCCATCACCGAGTGCTACATGATCTACGGCGGCCCGACCACCCAGATGACACGTCGAGAGCGGAAGGCCGAGCGCAGGGAGGTTTTCGCCATGAAACCCGCCACGCCTCAATTCCTCGACTGGTCGGATGCTCCCATCACGTTCGACCGTGATGATCATCCAGACCACGTCACCAACCCCGGCTCATACCCTCTCGTCGTCGCCCCGATCATCCTCAACGCCCGCTTTACCAAAGTTCTCATGGATGGAGGCAGTAGCCTCAACATCATCTACATGGAGACCCTCACGTTGCTCGGCCTCACAAGAGCCGACCTCCAGCCAAGCGCCGGGGGCTTCCACGGAGTGGTCCCTGGCAAAAAAGCGCTCACGATCGGCCGCATCAACCTCCCCGTCGTCTTTGGGACACGCTCGAACTTTCGTCGAGAGGTCTTAACCTTCGACGTGCCCAGTTTCGAGGGGACGTATCACGCCATCTTGGGCAGACCGTGCTACACAAAGTTCATGGCGATCCCCGGCTATGCCTACCTCAAGCTCAAGATGCCGGGACCAAAAGGAGTCATCACGCCGTTCCACGTACGAGCACGCCTACCACCGCGATGTGGAGTGCGTCGAGAACGGGAATCACCGATGAACGTCTTTGGGAACATCCGAAGACCTAGCCATGATGCTCGATCACATGGCAGCTGGAGCCTCTCCTCCAACGCCCAAGCGACAGGCTGGCAACTTCGACCCCGCCGACGACACCAAGAAGATTCCGCTCGATCCAAGCTCCTCGGGGGAAAAGACGCCGGTCATCGCGCCTCCCGACTCGGCAAATAGGAAGCGGTGCTCGTCGACTTTCTCCGCGCAAACGCCGACATGTTTGCGTGGAGTCCTCGGACATGCCCGGCATACCGAGGATGTCGCCGAGCACGCCTTGGAGATCCGTCCCGGTTCAAGACTGTCAAGCAACGCTGCGCCGCTTCGACGAGGAGAAGCGTAGGATCATCCGCGAAGAGGTCGAGAAGCTCGAGAAGGCCGGATTCATCAAGGAGGTACATCATCCCGAGTGGTTAGCTAATCCTGTATTAGTAGAGAAAAAGAATGGGAAAATGAGGATGTGTGTAGATTACACTAGTTTAAATAAAGCATGTCCCAAAGTCCCATTTCCTTTACCTCGAATAGATCAAATCGTTGATTCCACTTTGCGGGTTGTGAAGTACTTTCTTTCCTCGACGCCTACTCGGCTACCACCAAATCAAAATGAAGGAGTCCGACCGCTCGCGACTTCATTCATCACCCCCATGGGCATGTATTGTTATGTCACAATGCCCTTCGGCCTTCGAAACGCCGGGGCAACATACCAACGCTGCATGCTCCATGTCTTCAAGAAACACATAGGAGAGACCGTCGAGGCCTACGTCGATGACATCGTTGTCAAGACTCGAAAAGTAGAAAACCTTGTCGAGGACCTCAAGTTGACGTTTGGATGCCTCCGGGCTAAAAACATCAAGTTGAATCCCGAGAAGTGTGTCTTTGGCGTGCCACGAGGCATGTTGTTAGGGTATATCGTCTCCCAGCGCGGTATCGAGGCCAATCCCGAGAAGATTGCGGCCATCATGAGAATGGGGCCGATCCGAGACCTGAAAGGGGTGCAAAAGATCACTGGATGCTTAGCTGCACTCAGTCGGTTCATTGCGCGCCTGGGAGAAAAAGCCTTGCCTCTGTACCGGCTCCTCAGAAAATCCGAGCACTTCAGGTGGACGCCTGAAGCAGAGGAGGCTCTCTCGAAACTGAAAAGCATGCTCACATCTCCTCCTGTGCTCGTGCCGCCACGACCGGCTCGAGACGGCATACCCGCCGAATCCCTCCTCCTCTATGTCGCCGCAACCACTCAGGTGGTTAGCACAGTCATAGTGGTCGAGAGGCAGGAAGAGGGGCACGCGCTCCCCGTCCAGCGGCCGGTGTATTTCATCAGCGAGGTGCTCTCAGACGCCAAGGTTCGATACCCCCATATCCAAAAGCTGCTCTACGCAATCGTGCTCACCCGTCGAAAACTCCAGCACTACTTTCTTAGCCACCCGGTGACGGTGGTAACGTCATTCCCACTTGGGGAAATTATCCGAACCGGAAGTCGTGGGTCGAATCGCCAAGTGGTCGGTCGAGCTCATGGGCGAGACCATCACGTACGCCCCACGAAAGGCTATCAAATCCCAAGTGCTTGGCCGACTTTGTCGCCGAGTGGACCGACGTCCAACTCCCCCGATCCCGAGATCCGGCCGAGCCGTGGACCATGTACTTCGACGGGTCACTTATGAAGACGGGGAGCGGGCGCGGGCTTGCTCTTCATCTCACCCCTCGGAGTACACATGCGTTACGTAGTACGCATCCACTTTGCCGCCTCGAACAATATGGCGAGTATGAGGCGCTCGTTAATGGGTTGCGCATTGCCATCGAGCTTGGGGTCCGACGCCTCGATGCTCGAGGCGACTCGCGGCTTGTCATCGACCAAGTAATGAAAGCCTCGAGCTGCCATGACGAAAAATGGACGCATACTTTGCGGTGAGGTGCGCAAGTTGGAAGCCAATTTCCATGGTCTCGAGCTCAACCACATCCCAAGGCGCTTCAATGAGGCCGCGAGACGAGCCGGCCAAAATCGCTTCATCTCGAGCGCCGCTACCCCCGAGACGTCTTCTCGAAAGACCTCCATGAGCCATCCGTAAAGTGGGACTCGGGGGTGGGCGGGACCAGGCCGTTGAGCTGCTCCTACGATCGAGCCCCCTCGACGGGGCCACGGTCATGGAGATCGACCGGGCTACGAGCCCGCCAACCGACCGGCGTGCACCATTCCTCGAGTATCTCATTCGAGGAGGCCGCCGAGGATC
The DNA here is from genome assembly GCA_018135685.1 of Themeda triandra. NCBI lineage: Eukaryota > Viridiplantae > Streptophyta > Magnoliopsida > Poales > Poaceae > Themeda > Themeda triandra. The sequence goes on along the minus strand of JAENPR010000393.1, from coordinate 77,473 downwards.
GAACGGGCGAGACGACTAGCTCGTCGAGCCAAAACTTACGTCCTTTACGGAGACGACGAGAGCTCTATCGCCGGAGCCCAACCGGCGCGTACTCCAACGGTGCATCTCGATCGAGGAAGGCAGGAAGCTACTCAGAGACATGCACTCGGGGGCTTGTGGTCACCACGCTGCGCCAAGAACCCTTGTCGGGAACGCATTCCGGCGAGGCTTTTACTGGCCTACTGCAACCGTTGACGCCATCAAGCTTGTTCGAACGTGTGAAGGATGCCAATTCTACGCCAAGCAAACGCATCTTCCAGCACACGCGCTCCAGATGATCCCCCTCACATGGCCATTTGCGGTCTGGGGGCTCGATCTGGTCGGACCCCTCAAAAAGACGACGGGAGGCCACACCCACTTGCTCGTGGCCATCGATAAGTTCACCAAGTGGATCGAGGCCAAGCCCATCACTAACATCCGCTCGGAGCGAGCGGTCGAGTTCTTCACCGACATCATCCATCGCTTTGGAGTCCCTAACGTCATTATCACGACAATGGCACCCGGTTCACGGGCAAAAAGTTCTTGGACTTCGCGATCGGAACCACATCCGTGTGAACCGGTCGGCGCCGCCTACCCTCGAACTAACGGCCAAGTTGAGCGCGCAAATGGCATGATCTTGCAAGGTCTAAAGCCAAGGATTTTCCAACGCTTGAACAAACACGGCAACAAGTGGGTGACCGAACTCCCATCTCGTCCCGTGGAGTTTGCGGACGACGAGAGTCGAGCCACCGGGTTCACCCCGTTCTTCTTGGTCTACGGGTCCGAGGCCGTCCTCCCCACCGACCTCGAATACGGGTCCCCGACTCAAGGCCTACAACGAGCGTACAAATCGGAAAGACTGGCAAACGCCATCGACCAAGCTGAAGAAGCTCGAGACACGGCGCTCCTACACTCTGCGCGCTACCAACAGAAGCTACGGCAATACCACGAAAAGAATGTGCGCAAGAGGGATTTCAACGTCGGCGATCTCGTGCTCCGTCGACGCCAAGATAACAAGGGGCGCCACAAGCTGACTCCTCCCTGGGAGGGTCCGTTCATCGTGGTCAAGGTGTTGAAACCAGGGACGTACAAGTTAGCCGACGGAAAAGGCTCGACCCTCACCAACGCGTGGAACATCGAACAGCTACGTCGCTTTTTCTCCTAGGCCTCGATGCCTTGTACATATTTTCGCTTAAATTTTACCGCTCGTATGAGTAAATAAGTCAATTTCTTACTTTTTGTTCATACGCAAGGTGGGCTCGACTTTGTTTCCACAAAGTCAAGCCCCCCTCGGGGGCTAGACCAGGGGGGGAACCCCCCTGAAGTCCTCGAAAAAACGCACCTAGTTTTTTCGAAAACAGTGCTCGACGTAATCTTTCCCCTCCTCGCCTCGAAACTTCTCGAAAGCTAAGTATTTGCGTTACCTCGAGCTCGTCGAGCCAGGGCGATCGAGCACAAGGCTTCCCACGCTTCCGAGCTACGGCACCTTAACTCATCCCCTCTCGAAATGGTTCGAGCACAGCGCCAACACTTAGCTAAAACAAAGTAAAGGCAAGAAGTGGAAAATGACATCAAGCGCAAGGAGAAAACTAAGAGCATAACGATTAACGATTATAAACATCTGAGTATTACGGTTCAAGGCCACTTGGGCCACTCCCATAACCAAAAATACTTGTTTTCTTACAAGGGCCTTGTTGCCCGGATTACGGCTCGCAGGCCGGTTGGAATCTACTCTACGCCCGCCGGGAGGACTTCATGCGCGAGATCGCCTCCAAGACGGGCGCCGGTTCTTCGGCCTCGGCCTTAAGTTGCTCGATCCGGGGGTTGACCCCTCCTTCTTGCTCGCCCTCGACGTAGGCAAAGCCGCTCGCCACGGCCTCCATCCCGGTCCGGGCCTCCTCCCTCGAGACGCTGAACCCCGAGTAGAAGATAGCCATCGTCCGGCGCGCAGCGAAGACGAGGGCATCTCGGACACGGCCCCGCAGAGAAGCGCCGAACTCGACGACTCGGTTGGCGTACCCACGGCCGGCGTCTGGCCCCTCGACGTCCACCACGGGCGCGAAGCCCCAGTTGGCGCTGAGGGTGTCGATGGCGCCGGTGATGCGGGCCTTGGACGAAACCTCGCCATCAAGCAACACCTGGGTCAGCCTTGCGTCCTCATGCGCGCCCGCCAGGTCCGCCTCCAAACCTGAGAAAAGATGACAAGAATCAAGTACTTAATCAGGTACTCGAGCAACCCGTATAAGTCACGCACGAAAAAGGGCTAAAAGACTCGAGCACTTACCGGTGCAGCGGGTCGAGAGCCTTTGCTCGCGATCGAGCGCCCGCGTAAGCTCACCCTCTTTTCTCTGGAGGACGCGCTCGACGTCGTGTTTCTCCACGCGCGGCTCCTCGTAAGCCCCGCCGGCGCCCGGATGGCGAGGTCTTTCGTCGTCATCTCCGGACGGAGATTGACCGCTTCCGTTTGGAGACCGCTCGCCCGCTCTTTCTCCGCTTCAAGCGCGCTAGCAAGGGCCTCTTTTTCGGCAGCCACCCGGGTGACCGTTGCCTGCAGCTCCTTCACGTAGGCCTCGACGCCGGACTTCTCCTTCTGGAGCTGCTCCATGTCCCGCTGCTTGGCCTTGTAGCCCAGCAGCGCGGTAGCCGCGTCCTGCTTGAGCTGCTCGAAGGCCGCATGCAGCTGCGCATAATTCTGGCGAGCGGACTCGGCCTCCTGCGCGGCTTGAGCGAGCTTGTCACCTGCCTCCTGCTGCGCTGCCCCGGCCTCCTGCGCCACTCGAGCGAGTTCGTCGTGGGCTTTCTTGGCATCCTCCTTGGCGGCGTCCAGGGCGGCGTTGGCCTCTCGAAGAAGCCGGGCGGACCGGTGCGGCTCGCCTCGATCCCGCCCCAAGCGCACATACCGCCGGATCTCGTCCTCACTCTCACGAGAGCGCGGATGTGAACCGACTTGGCGTATGAACGGCTTTGCGCCGTCTAAGCCACGAGAGAGGAAAAGTCAAATACAAGTAGCGATAAGTCAAACACAAATAAAAAGGGGTCGTGCTCAAAGGTACTTACGAGAAGAAAGCCGGGCGAGTCCTCGGAGACGAGCGACGGGCGGCCTTCGGGCGTGTTCAATCCACTGACGGCGCTCCTCGGCCTCCATATGCGCCTCGAGCTCCCTCTGATCGTTCATCACGATCGCAGGGGCCTCGTGGTCGAGAGGGTCGGGGAGCACCAGCGGCGGCCTTTCCCACAAAGGGAATTCCTCCCGCATCTCCTTGTCGATGGAGGAGTGGAGTCTCCTCACCGCCTCCAAATCGACGCCCGCCGTCACCACCCGCTCAGCCAGGGCAGTCGGGCGTTGAGGCAGGCCCTGGGAAGAGGACGCCTCCTGGGCGAGCGCCCGCGCCTCGAGCCTCCTCCGTTCTTCAATAGAGGCATCGGAGGGCTCAACGGGTCCGAGACCAACCGACCGCATATGGCCGTCGACGATGGCTGCCGCCGTCTCCTCCTCCTCCGGCCTCCTCCCGGTGGTCGGCCTCGGACATAACGGTGAACTCCACCTCGCCCGTCGTCGAGTCGGGCACAAGGTGAGGCACCACGACCTCCCCTAACCGCGGGCGTGCGGCGGCGCGCGCGTATGACGCCGGGCGGTGCTCCTCAAGTCGCTCCTCCCTTTGCTCGCCGCTCGGTGCTCGGTCCGCCGCTCCACTTGCGGGCGCTCTCCTCGACGCCGCGGCGGGGCGGCGGGCACCCCACCTCCAGCCGCTGCTCCTCTTGCTCAGCCCGCTGCTCCACTTGCGGCTGACTCTCCTCGACGCCAGCGGCGGCAGGCTGTACCGCCGGTCCCACCTGCTGCCCCACCGACTCCTCCGCCTTCTCCCCCTCCTGTGTGGCAGCAGGGTGCTCCTCGAGCGCATCCTCTCGAGCGGCAGCCTGGGCCTCACCCTCCTCAGCCCGTTGCTCGGCCAAGGGCTCGACCTCCATGTCCCGAGGAGGGGTTGAGGCCCGGCTCGGCTGAGGCTCAGGCACTGGTCCCGCCTCCTGCATCTCCACATCTCCCACGGACCGGTCGGCGGCTGCGGGCGTCTCCTCCCCTTCCTTCTCCCTGTGCTCCTCCTCGAGCTGGCGCAGGCCGACTGGCCAGGAAGACTTGGCGCCCGAGCTCGGACTCTCCTCGAGCACGATGGGCTGCTGCTCCGATCCAGCCCCCGTCGCCGGCTTTGGCACCATTGCCCTTTGATCGACCGCCGCCGCGTCACCCAGCGCGCCTGACGATGTCGGGGTCTCGAGCGGGACGGCGGTCAAGGCCGTGGTGGTGGTGGCGTCCTTCTCCTCCGCTGCCTTGGCCACGACCCCGGCACCTACACGGGATGCGGCCGCCATCAGACTGCCGCGCTTGAGCGCATCCTTGGCCCGCTCTAACCAAATGGGAGTAGAGGGAGGAAGAGTCACTCCACCTGGCATCGACGGGGTGCCGCTCGACCCTCCCGTGGTCCTCAGCCTCTTAGTAGGCACCATGGAAGGGAGGGATGGCAAGGACTGCAGGGAACGCTTAGTCCTGGAAGAAAGAGAAAAACAAAAAATCATTGTGACAAAGTATTCACACGCAAGCGAAAAGTACAATCAGGGACAGGTCGACAAGAAGACTTACCCTGCGGCTGAGGTAGCGCTGCTCGAGCCGCTCGGGAGCTTCCGAGCCCCAGGCGCCCCCCTCGAGTCGCTCGAGGGCTTGGGGACCTCGAGCCCGCTGCTTGCGCCGCTCGGGGGCCTCGAGACCCCGACGGCCGCCCCCGTTCCAGCCGACTCCTTGGCCGGGTCCGGCACAGGGTCCCTTGCGGGATCCTGGGTTCTGCGGGTCAAGGTCCGCTCGACCCGGCGGTCGCTAGAAGGAGCTCGGCGTGGCTCGACGGGCCGCGCAGAACTTGAAGTGCGCACATTTGCAGCCTCCTGCTGCCGGGTGTGCGCGCCCGTTGAAGAAGAACGGTGGCGGGAGGAAGATTCCCGCCGCGTCGGAGACGGCGCCTGCCGCGCCGGAGACGGCGCCCGCCCGCCATGGCTAGAAGGACGGGGCGACTCCTCCCGCCGCCCTGCTTGAGCCGGCGACGACGAGCGAGTGCGGCGGCTGGAGTGTTGGGACGCCCCACCCCGTTGCCCTGCTTGGGCCGGCGACGGCGCTCGAGCACCGCGGCTCGACGACCCCTCCTGCTGACCCGCTCGAACCAGCGACGAGTCGTCGCGCAGGAGGCCTGGCGCCAACGTTGGCTCCTGCACGCGAGAGCGAGCAAGCGTCAGGGCTCGAGCGACGACGGCGTCATCACTGTCAGTCGCATCATCATCATCGTCATCGTCATCCTCCCCCTCGTCCTCATCGGACGACTCGAGACTGGGGGTCCAGTCGGTCGGGTCCGCCGCCAGGCGTATTTCACGTTCCCGGCGGCGCCTAGCCTTGCGCTTCTCCTTCTCCTCTAGCGCACGGGCCTTCTGCGCCTTCTCCTCCCTCCTCGAGACCACGACAGCATGTCCTCGTTCGCCCCTCAGGCGTCTTACCTCACGGGCGGGCGCATCCTCCTTCACCGGAGGCCTCGACTCCGCGTGGTCGTTGATGTTCTGGACAAAAGAACAGACCTCGATAAGGATTGCTCGAGTAAAACAAACGACGAAAAGAGGATCTCGAGAAAACTTACGTAGCCAAGCAGGTTGTACTCCGGACGCATGCGGAAGAGGCCGACTTGGTTCTCGCCAAAGTTCCTCCCCCCGTCGATTGCGTCACGCACCCGAGCCACGATCGTAGCGACCGGGAGAGGCTCGTCGGACATCCTGCTGGCCGTAAGCGCCGCAGGGTCGGCATTCTCCGTCATCTGGTCGAGCCGCAGCGGACGCTCGGCGAGCGGGAGCACCCGGCGGCTGTGGAACTCGGCCACCACATGCGCGATGTTGAGGAAGAAGTTGCCGGACCTCCGGTTGCGCGAGCTCGAGATGGCGTCGAGCAAAGAGTTCATGCGGGGCGCGCGCGCGCCGGGCCGGCCATGCGCCCAGTTGAAGCCGGGCTCGGTTAGCACTGCGCCGGTATATTCCGGGAAGAGGCCCCCCTCGTTGCGGAGGTAGAACCATTCTCGATCCCAGTTGGCGTTGTTCGACGACCACGTGCCGGACAACCAGCATTCCTTCCTCTTCAGCCCGAGCGAGCAGGAACCCGCTCGAACATAGCGGCGGATCTTCGGCTGCACCACCTCCTCCTTCTCCTTCTCCTCCGCCTCTTCCTCATTGTCCTCCTCGTTCTCCTCCTCCTCCTCGTCATCATCATCACCGTCGTCGTCGGCGGCCTTCTTGCTCTTCACCGCCTTGGTGAAGAGCGTCGCCTTGAAGACGTGGGTGAACAGTCCCATGCGGCGCCATCCCCAAATATCCCTCGCACACGGCGGCATAGGTAGCCGCGAGCGAGATGGAATTGGGGTTGAAATGCTTGGAGCTCGACCCCGAAATGGTGGGGAGCGCCCGCATGAAGCGGCTCGGCCGCGCACCAAGTCCCCGCCGGTGGAACCCGATGAAGCTCGGAATGTAGCCTGCGCGGGGATTGGGCTCGAGGTCGCCGTCGTCCGGCACCCTCCACTCTGGTAACCCCTCCGCCGGATTAGGCGGAAGTAATCCGCCGTTCACCAGATTGAGCAGCATTCCCTCGGTCACCGTAGACCGAGGCCACGGGAGCGCGTCCGCCATCACCACCGGCACAGAAGGCTTGGCGGCGCCCTTGCCCTTGCCCTTGCCCTTGCCTTTGCCACCAGCGCCCTGGCCGGAGCTCTGGCCCGTCTTCTTGGATGACCTCCCCATGACAGTGACGGGAGCGGAACGGGGAGAGCAACGGCGGCAGCGCAACGCAAGCGCGGTGGCGCCCAGGAGCGGTGGCGCGAGGAACGAGGCGGTCACGGGCTAGAATGGCGCGGCGGTCACGGGCGGTGGCGGCAACGGCGATTGCAGAAGACGGCGGCGGCAGATTGGATCTAAAGAAGAGCACAACTGCTGGCGTGGGCGGCGAGGAAGGCAAGATTGCGGGGAAGAAGAACCAGGAGCCTGCTCCTCTATATTTATAGAGCCCAAGATGATCCGCGTGAACCACGTTCAACGGCCCAGATTACGCCATCCAACGGCCGCGCGCACCCGGCGGACTCGACGAAAAACGGTAACCACATTAAACGCCCTGACAAACCGTCACCTACTTTTTAGGCGCACACGACGCGAGGTAGAGCGGAACCGTCGCCAAGCCACGATCACCACGATACGCCGGTTTCCGCCTAAAAAGGCGCGCCACTTGCAACGGACAAACGCGCATTGAATGGGCGCAATGACGGGACGTCTCGACGGACGGTCCCTTACACGGTAAGAAACCCAGGGACCCTGGTCCCACAAGTAAGTCTCGAGGGAGCGGAGGCTGACCCACGGACGGGTTCGAACGGCCGCCCTCGAGCACCCGAGTTAGGGCGCCCATGGGAAGGAACCCTCGAAAGGTTCCGCTCGAGAACGAACCCTCGAACCCAAATGGCGTGTCCAAGGCAGGGCACTATGTATCTAAGGGATCCCGCCGACGGGAGGCACTCGAGCCGCCGGCCCCCTCGAACGGGACCGGTCCTCTAGAAACTAAGAGCCCAGCTTCAATGAGAGCGCCCCCGGGCCACAAGCCGTCTCCCCTCGAAAGGAGACGAGCTCTCACTTGGACTACCCGCCATCAGCTCACAGAGGGGTATGGCGCTCGCTCGACCGCGAGTAGTGTCAGACCTCTCGCCACTTGGATCTGATCCAAGAGATCCAGCGAACTGGATCACGACTCCAGCTCGGCCATTCAGGACTCGGGAGCTCGAGCCACACAAACAACCTCCTCGACACGGGAGGAGCGGGAAAAACTCGAGGGCTCGAACGGTTGAACAAATCTTACGCCTCGAGATACCACAACTCCAATTAATAATACTCTTGCCCAAAATCGTTCATCTCAAAGCCCCCGGAGGAATGCCTCATTCCTCCGGGGCCTCGAGCTACCCCGCGGGGGGCCTTCGCGCCCCCCACGGAGAAAGGACGAAATGACTCCTCGAAATACCGACAATAATCCCAATTCTAGGTACTTCAACTCCACTTCATGATCCCTTGTCCGAAGTTTCACAATCAAACAAGGGCTCGGGGGCTACTTGTCGGGTACCTAGATTAGGGGTCCTAAATCGGTACATTAGAGGAAAATAACCCAACCCATCTTACCTCTAAAAAGCCCCGAAACTAGTTAACCGAGAGAAACCCCAATTCTTCTCGTACTGGGCCGGCCCAGTATCAGGCCCGCAAGGTCTCAGAAACCTTCTGGCTCAAGCAAACGGCCGCTCACCCGCTCGAGAAGAGAAATACGGAAACCGCTCGAGCGTGCGACTGCTCGAGACGGTGACGTAAACCGCTCGAGCGAGCGACCGCTCGAGCGGGACGGAGAACGCTCGAGCGAGCAGCCGCTCGAGTCCGCCCACAATCATTACCTATCCAAAAGCACGCACATGGCTACAGTATATGTAATAGTGGGAAGTATGCTTGCTCCGCCTAACCTCATGGCTACAGTGCGCGGCATAGTGAGAAGTATGCCGGTCGCTTCTCCTATTCCGCTGCCCATACCCGGGATTCAGGCGTGCCAGGCTGCACTATTACACCACGCCGGGTACTGTGGCGCGTGCGACACTCTCTCCTGACGCCATCGTCAACACTCGCGCCACCAACTACATCGTCCCGTCCGTCGCTCGGATCACTTTGCCCCCTCGAGGCGGCTCCCAACCACTCGAGGAGTGGTGACGAACGCAAACCCGGAACAAGGGACACACGGTGCTGTTTTCCCACCTCGACGACCATACTTGCGGGGTTCCGGGCGCACGTGCTCGACTACGACAGCGCCATACCTCGACTACCTCGGCCCACGATCGAGAAGGACCAGGCGGGCCATCAATGCCCACGCTGCTACAGGCTCGAGCCAGACCAAGCGGAGCGTCTACAGTCTCGACGACTTGACACGGTGCATGTAGTTCGACGTCACGCCACGATAGTCCTATCTACTCTGTACTCCTGAGCCTCCTCTTAGCCTATAAAAGGGGACGCCAGGGCCTAGTCCAAAAAGGTTTTTTCGGACGCCTTCATTCACAACACATTTCCACGCACGCTAAGTCTCAGGACTCGCTTGTATTCACCCCCAGGATAAACGATTGTGTCCATCTTGTACAAGCACCCCGGTGCAAGATAATACAAAACTCTCCCCTCTCTATAGGACGTAGGGCACTCTTTGCAACCGAACCAGGATAAACGATTGTGTCCATCTTGCATCACCATCCGGATTAGGGAGCACGCATAGAAATTTACTCGTTGGTGTAATACCCCCGGGGTACGAAACACCGACATACCTCTCGAATAATGAATTCTTGAATGAATTAGGGTTTCACCCGGGGGAGGGCCTTGAATATATAGCCCCTTGAAGGAACCACACCATCGGATCAAACCGACCTAAATGGACGATAATTATTGCTCCTCAAGGTCGGTGGAGGCAGGATCCGCGAGACTCCACCTGATTGGTGGAGGTGGAGAGGCGGCCGCCCTCCCCTAGAGTCGGCCGCCCCCTGTCAATGACAGGTGGGGCTCCGCTTGTGGTTTGCCTTCTCGGAGTCTTCTAGAGTATACAATTTTACCCGTTCAGTCTTTCTCTCTATGTAATCCTGACATGTGGGCCTTCTTGGATGTTTTTCTGATAATCCCCTGCAAAAACACATATTCACCAAAACTTGTGGAATCTGTCAGTTTAGACCCTAAGTCTATGGTGGTGAACAGATTATACCCCTCTTTCTCTCTCTGATTGACATATAAAATTGATCATTAATAACCGTCAACAAAACTCCCCCAAGCTTACCCTTTGCTCGTCCCTGAGCAAATAGCTACAGAAGATGGATCAGGAGTTGGTGTAATGCTTTCACACCTTACAAACACACATGCTCTAAACAAGAATTCGTCCCCAGACTAGAGTGGACTATCATAACTCCCAAACTTACTCATGTTTCTTTCAACCATGGGGCTTTTACCTGCACTTGGGTCTTGAGTAGTTGAAAGACAGAACAATTAAGTCAAGCACTATTGTCTCATGCTCTGTTGTTCTACCTCTGTTCTGGAGTTTTTACAAGATTTTCGATAAAACTCAGAGTTCCTTAGTATGACCCTTTCAAGTCTCTCAATATGTGGTATTTTTTATCCTCTCTAAGGCATTGAAAGGAAGTATGCCTTCTCTCTTACTCTCAGAATATGTGGTATTTGTGGTTCAAGGCATATAGATGAGCCTTCACTCTCTCTCTCACCCTCCTCTAATAAAGGCTTATGTGGAGCTCATAGGTGTGGAGAACTAATGCATTGGCTTTGATCGAACCATGGATCCGAAGGAACTCAACATACAACCAATCGGTATGTGCATGTGTGGTTTTATATGTGGATGATGTAGTAGAGGGAAATATTTGTGGGAGGAGAAGGGGTGCACAATAAGAATTATCAATGCTCCTTTATTTGAAAGAAACTTGGAACTACTTCAACACTTGAACTTCTTGGAACTTGAACTAAGAAATTTGACAAAGACTGGGCTCATAAATCTTTCTTTCTTTTTTTTTCTCTTTTCTCTTTTTTTAAATAATTCTTATACCAAAAAGAAATGGAATACTTCTTGAATGGAATACTTCTCAACTTGACAACTTTACATCGGGAATAACAAATGATACTTGGAGCATTGATTTTGGAGAAATGGCTAGCAAAATGAACGGGGGATATTTTTGGTGTGTTCACTCTCGGTGTAAGAGTAGAACAATTTTAATGAATGACGATAGGCTTTATGTGGTGCGTACTTCGGGGTAGAAGTAGTAGGGGTGCATGTGAGTGTGTGAAACCGGGAATTAGCCGTATGATGAGTTCATAAGGATACAACACGGCCCGACAGCACGAGCCCTAATAAATGAGGAGGCTTCCTATTCTAATAATCAAGTTTTAGCCGTGGTAGGAATTTTAGCTCTACGTCATATAAGGAACTCATCATGAAACATTTATAATTTTCACAAACAAATCTCCGAAATTTAGTGGCACTTTGGAACACAATGAACAAAGCTCGGACTATCATCATATCATGTCCGTCAACTACCTAGACTTAGTTTAAGCATATGCTCCCACAAGTTTAAGATGTAGAGTAAATCCAGTTGTCAAACAGTGTATCCAAATCTTGGGAGAACTCAAATTTAAAGATAGGTACTTGCAAAGAATTAGGCAGAGCAACTATTCATCATTTCCATCATGCAATCCTCAAGTCTACACAATTTTATTTGTAGCAAACTGAATTGAAAACAAACTTACACACTCTTTTTATTTGGTTTTCATCTTAAGACAAACTCGAAATGTAAACAAACACACTTAAAGAAAGCAAACTAAACAAACTATTGAAACAGCAAGCAAATTTTTATTGGGTTTTTCTAGTTTTTTTGATTTTTTTTTAGATGCATAAAACAAACTGAAAAACAAACAAACTAAAATAAAAGAAAAGAAATACTTATCTTGATAATGGGGGTCCTCCCCCAAGCTAGTCTTGCGGCGGCGGTGGTGGATAGTGGATGTGCAACAGGTCCACCAAGCTATGTAGCATGGAGGCGGCTTCTCCCTGGTTCTCTTGAATGGTGCCTAGTGTTCGGGTGGTGTTCTGGTTCCACTGATGCTGGTCATTCCACCTCTGATCATGGTGATTCAGAGTGGCGGTGGTGTTGTCTTCGGAAGGCTACTTGTTCATCATAGTGCTTCTTGGGTGAAAATGAATCCGGTGGTATCGGAGTGGCGACGTGGCTCAAAGTCATGGTGGGGTTCTTCTTCTTCATCGGTTGTACCAAAGGGGTCACAAGAGTATCTTGGTGGGCAGAGGGTCCCGGTTCGATGGTCCCGGCTCGATGTTCCCGGGGTGGTGTATGGTGGGTAGAAACCATAGAATGGTTGATGTGGTTGGTTCTCAGGTGGGTACACCCATGAGTTTAGTGAGTGGTGATGGGGTACATTCCACTCATTGAAACTTGCATGTGCTGGTTCCTCTGGGGTGGTTTCGGCACCACGCCAAACGGGTTCACGATTTCCTGTCACCCTCTCCGAGCGGACTCGTCGGGGTGCTCTCACATTCACTGGTTCTACCTACAACTCAACATGATATTCTTGCACATGATACAAAGCCAGTTCTGGGTTAGGTAACCGAATCGCAGCATTACCATATTTTGCATACAAAACATCTTTCACTTTTTTCAGCAAGTGACCTTGGACAAAAGTGTAGTAGTCATAAAATTCTCTATGATGCTCAATGTACTCAAAAGTGGCTCCCTCTAACAATTTCAAGCTTGTGGCAATGCGAGTGATAAAGCGAGCAAACGGCCACACTTCCTATTTTGTAATGGGGGACACTCATCCAATGGTTCACTAGGAGGTGGACGGGAGACACTTTTTGTTTCTTGGGCCGTGTAAAGCAGTGCAAGTCGGCTATTCGATCTTACTTTCATCATGTCGTGGGAAAAAGGTGGCTCCTATCCGGTGTAAAAATCTAAGCATAGGATGCTCTATGTCTGGCATGCGGTGCGCTAAGTGATAAGGTCCTCTAGCAATGCAACTCCAAAACCTATGTGTGTCAAAATCACCTAGTGCTGCATTTAAGTCCATGATGGCATCTTGGGGGAAACCTAGGAGGTCACTAAGGTTTCTCCATGAAACAGAATATTCTAGAGCAAACATTCTAACATAAACCCCGTTATCCGTGTATCGAGGGTGCTAAGGAATTCTATGGTCAAGAGCCCGATCCCTTTCTCAGTGAGGTTTGCAAAGGAAGTCCAACCAACTAGCGGAAAAATTGTGTCAAATTCGTGAGCCATACCTGTCTCTAGCAGAAGTGTCGGAACGATGACTGGCGTGTGGATGAAGTGCTTGTTCTTGAGCTTCTTGTATATCTCCTTCTCCTGGGCGGTCCTCAGGACGAGATCGGATGTTCTCATGAGAACTCTTTGAGATGCTTTGTGGTGCTTTGCGAGTGCTGCGGGTGTGCTTCGCTGCTGGTGGGTCGACACTCATGTCGGAACCAGCCACCGAGTTCTGGCGGGATGCACTTCTTGTCCTGATGTTCCTGATGGTTCCCGAGATCCCCTGGAAGACGCCCTTCATCCTGCAAGTTGCTCAAAAGAAACAAAAACAAACACTAGTGGAGAGAAGGATTAGAACAAGGTTAGTGGTTAGCTGTCCAGAGTCAGCGGTCCAGGGGTTAGTCGTTCTTCATGACAAAGTTTTAAACTTCGGGCCTTGATTTCGACGGAACCTCCCCTCAATTTTAAATTGTCTTTATCCTATTTGGACAGCATCTCCACTAATTTTATGATGATCTACTCAGCACTATCCTTTCCCTTCACTTATCACTAAACTCTTGCTCACTCTCTAATTTTCTACTCACTTCTTTCTCGCTTCTACTCTTCTCCCTTTCTCTCTAGCTCTCTCCAGGAAACTTGAAGTCGAGAGCAGGTGGTTTGGCTAAAATTCTGGAGTGTGGGTGGTGCAAGGAAGCCATGGGAGGAGGCCTATTTATAGAGGAGGAGGTGAGGAGGCGGGCACCTCAATGGTGGGGGCGGCCGCCCACCCAGGGTGGCCATCCTGGCTGCCATTTCTCATGCTAGTGCTTGCTTCATTGCCAATCCAGAAATTTTTGTCGGTTGGGTGGAATTGGAGGTGGAAAAGAGAGGATAGTGGAGGTGAGTGGAAGTGGATGAAATTATGTGATTTGATGTATGTGAGGTGTAGTCTATGACATGTGGGACCCATGATGAGGGACCCACCATGCACTAAATGCCATGATAAAATTATAAACAATGCAGAAATTTAAATGAAGGTAAACTAATTTAAATGCATGAAATGATAAGTTTTTGTGCCACCACGATAAAATATTTTCGACGGGTTGTCACACACCATAAAATTATTTATATGGGGCGTAGAATTTTTATAATGCAATGCTAGAAATAAATATGTCGAGAAAATTATAAGAGGTGAAATTTAAAATGCGGATAGATACCGAGTTACCTTCCGGTGAGGATTCGAATTTTTAAAGTCCTCCGAATTGGACCTCCCAAAATATTTATTCCGCTGACGTTCCCAGAAATGCATCCTCTGTCTTTGGTGGCTGTATTATCTGATCTTCTTCTACCATCTTTGCGGATTTATTGAGCTCTTATTTTGACTTGAATGCGAATTGCTCTTCTTGCCCATTTATAGTGAACTTGATTTCTCCCTTCCCGACATCAATGTGTGCATTGGCGGTGCTCAAGAAGGGTCTTCCAAGGATGAGTGACACCTTTGAGTCTGGATGCATATCCAGTACTACAAAGTCTACTGGCACGAAGAACTCTCTTATCTTGACTGGAATGTTTTCAGCAATGCCTAATGGATAGCGAACCGATTGGTCGGCTAGTTGTAGACACATTGATGTTGGCTCAAGTGCAGTGTGGTTGAGCTTGTATTAGACTATCGGGCATCACACTGACACTTGCTCCAAGATCACGAGTGCATTATTGAAATATTGATCTCCAATTGTGCGATCGATAGTGGGGCATCCTGGATCTTTCTTCTTTTCTCGGTAGTTGGTTGAGGATGGCCGCACTACATTCTTCGGTTAGCTCGATCACTTCATTGGATGGCGGTGGTCTCTTCTTGTTAAGAATATCTCTTATGTACTTGGCATAAGTGGGGACTGTATGGCATCCGAGAGGTATATTGACATATAACTTTTGAATTACCTCCACAAACTTACCAAACTGCTCATCTGTCTGTTGTGGTCCTCTCTTCCTCCGAGGAAACGGTAAGTAGTTTGTATCCCGAAAATTTTGTCTCATTTCCTGATCTTGTACTGGCTCTCGTACTGGCTCTTGTAGTAATACTTCTGTCTCAGGTTGGAAGTTCTCTTCTTCTGCCACTGGTGGTAGCACGGATGGCCTTCTTGCTCCTTTTGGATAGGGAGGATCTCTTGTGGAACTCCCTCTTCTTGTAGTAATAGATCTCACCTGCTCAGGGTTAGTGGCAACAGGCAATGCAACGGCCAGCTGTGCTAACCTTTCTTCTATCTTTTTATTGAACTCTAGTTGGTCATTAATGGCAGAGGAGAAACTATCCATTTTAATACTTAAATTTTTCAAGGTTTTGTCATTAGCAGCAAGCCTATCCTACATAGATGAATTGATCTTGGACTGTTGTAGAATCAACTCTCTTAAAGTAGGTTTCTTTGCATAATTACCTGACTGTGTACCTTGGTTAATTGATGGTTGCACCCAATGCGGAACCTTTCTCACGGGAGGACTTGAATTCTGCTTATATGTTGCTTCAATTGCCCTTTGATCTTCCTTGTACTTGGCCCTCTGGTCGAGCCAGTGGAGTAAGGTATCCATCTTGGTTGACAATGCATTTACTTCTTCAATTGCTTCTTCACTCTGATGGCAATCTTGAATGTTGTCTTGGGACCAGCTTTGATTATCTGCTATCTTCTCCATAATTAAGTCTCTTAGCTCTCCCAAGAGTGAGTGATAAAAATGATCCTTCAGCAGTTGCATCTAGGTGCTCACGCATCTTCGGAGTTAATCCATGATAGAAACCTTGCATGAGTAACCATTCCTCCATTCCGTGATGGGGACAATCTTGGATGTATCCTTGCAAACGCTCCCATGCTTCTGACATGGTCTCCGTCTTCTGCTGTTGGAAGTTGGTAATCTTTCCTCTTAAGGCATTGGTTTTGCCTATTGGAAAGAATTTTGCTAAAAAGGCCTTGAAACACTTCGCCCATGTATTGATATCTTCTTTATTTGCATAGAACCAATGCTTCGCTCTTTCCACTAGTGAGAATGGAAAGAGGCGAAGAAGTATGAGGTCTTCTTTAACTCCTTCTATGGCAATTATGTTTCCAATCTCCATGAAGTCCGGTAAATATGTACTTGCATCTTCATGTACCTTTCCACTGAACTCGATAGCTTGCACCATGTTGATGAGACTTGGCTTGAGCTCAAACTCCATATTAGTGTCTATTGCAGGACCAGTGCGGATGTTCTCTATTGTTGGAGCAGAGAACTCCGAAGAAGGTCTTCTCAGCCATCTGGATTGGTGACGAGCTTCCTTCTTGATTGAACCGACTCTGATGATCGAGAGTTTGAATGAATCAGATTCAATCCTGCCGCTAATACCCCGTATAAAATATAAAGAAAGAAAAACAACAGGGGTGAACCTGCCAAAGTAGAGGTGACTAGTGACAATCACTCATTTTCTAAGTATCTGTTTAAGCAATTTTTCTCTAAAAGTTTATTCCTTCCCCGGCAACGGCGCCAAAAATGCTTGTTGACACCTCTAACACCACTCACGCTAAGTTGTCATCCCTAGCATGGCGCCAAGTGTTGGTATAGAAACCGCTCCACTAGTCAAGAAAATATGGGATCCGCAAGCGAACGGATAATACACCATCGTAGCATTTTACCGGGAAGTATTCCGGGTATCGTAATTTATATTTAGCTCAAGGGAAAGAACTAAGGACTTAAACAATGAGATAAACTTGCTAAACACGACTACTTATGAGTGATTGATTGCACTTGTCACATACTTTGGCGAGAGGGTAAACCATGATAAATAAGGGAATATAAAGTAATAAGCTCGGGGTATAAATCACACGTAGATTAGATATAGACTACTCAACATAAGGTAGGTTGACATCTGATTAGCACAAGAAATAGAAATCCTATGTAGGCTCTAATCTACTAAGTCATTCATCTACTCCAACTCTACACTATCACATATAGCACAAAACACTCTTCATCTATGTATAAGGATCATTGCTATAACAAGCCAAGACATAGCAGGACTTACTACGCAACTTTGGTTCTGCTAGACCTACCAACGGGGGATGGAATACAAAGGACTCAACGGAACTGTCACTTCCGCGATCTACCACACGACCCGGCCAATAGGGTGCATTTGCGTAAACGGCATCTAAGCACCATGCTCACATGAAATCTACCACCTAACCCTCCCGCGAAGAGAGCTAAGCGCTTTGCAAACATATACATAAACTTATTATCTATCATAACCATATCAAATGTAGAACTAGAATAAACTAGGAACATAATAAATAGAAACATAATGATATTAGAATAAAGTCACAAGAATAGATACAAGATAATACCAAATTCTTGATGATGAAGATCCGAATTCCGAGCACAAAGCGCCCGATTCTTCCTCTATCTAGTCTAAACCTATGTAGAACTTGAAGAACTAGAGTAGCTATTCTAATTCTCCGGTGGAGAGATCTCTCTAAACCCTAGCTTTGCCGATGGCTACCTCTCGAATAATGAATTCTTGAATGAATTAGGGTTTCACCCGAGGGGAGGGCCCCGAATATATAGCCCCCTTGAAGGAACCACAGCCATCGGATTAAACCGACCTAAATGGACGATAATTTTTGCTCCTCAAGGTCGGTGGAGGCAGGATCCGCGAGACCCCACCTGATTGGTGGAGGTGGAGAGGCGGCCGCCCCTCCCCTAGAGTCGGCCGCCCCCTGTCTATGACAGGTGGGGCTCCGCTTCCAAGGTTTGCCTTCTGGAGTCTTCTAGAGTATACAATTTTACCCGTTCGATCTTTCTCTCTATGTAATCCTGACATGTGGGCCTTCTTGGATGTTTTCCTGATAATCCCCTGCGAAAACACATATTCACCAAAACTTGTAGAATCTGTTAGTTTAGACCCTAAGTCTATGGTGGTGAACAGATTATACCCCTCTTTCTCTCTCTGATTGACATATAAAATTGATCGTTAATAACCGTCAACAGTGATCATGGTGATGAACATGGTGAATGTGATGTGATCGAGCTCCGACGGAGGCCCATGGAGATCAAGGCGAAGGTATACTTGATAGGGTTTTGCGGTTTAGTGGTCGAGACACTTAGCGAGTGTGACCACATTTAGGATCGATAACCGACTATCAAGAGGGGTTTCCTCGGTTCATTCGTGGTCCTAAGTGCCTCTAGTTCGACTTTGCATGATGCATGAGAGGCTAACTAGAGAGCTAACTCTTCGCGACATTTCATGGATGAAATGCTAACTCCAAGGCTTGAGATTGGATCTACATTTGGTGGAGTTAGTGCACAAGGCAAGGGATTTTGTTTGGATCAATTTGGAGCAAAATTGACACATGAAATGACGACCCCAAGGCGCCGACTCGAGCGAGAACAGCCCGGACGCAGAGGATGGAGTCCGGCGGTGGCCGAGCTTGGCGCGCGCGCGCGCCCGGCCGTTGGCTGCGCCGGACGCAGCGGTATCGCCAAAGCGCCGGACGCGGCCTTGGTGCGAAGGACGCACTCCGCAACTGCGAGATGGACGGGGCGGAGGACGCAGCGCGCACGGGCGCCGGACGCGCCTTGGCCGAGCATCCGACGGTGCTCGCCCCGCCACGCGGTCCGCCTCGCCTCCACTACGAAGGACGCGATCGGCTGGGCGTTGGCGGACGCAGCTTGAAGAAGGCCCAGCGACCGGCGGTTGGAAGTGCGACGCGTGGCTCGGGCACAGGCGCGCTGGCTGGCTGGGCGGACAACCACGGCGCCGGACGCGCGTGGCACCAGCGCCGGATGCCAGGGCAGACACTGAGGTGGCTGCACGTTCAAATGGCCAACGGTCGATTGGCTGCGAGCTCAAGGGCGCCGGGCGCATCCGGTGCAACGCGTAGGACGCGTCCGGCGCAGTGGAGAAGGCATCCCCGAGAGAGCAACGACTCTATTTCTTTGCAGGCTCTATAAATATGGGATGGCCGGCCATGGGAGGTCTCTCTTGCCTATTCTAACACTCTTGAGCATACTTTGAGCTAGAGACACTCCTCCCCACTCATCTCTTGGATAGGTTGACATTCTTGAGAGAGATTTGAGTGAGAACAAGTGATTTGCATTGAGAGTTGCATCTAGAGGCACTTGTTCATCGAGTGAGCTGCGGATTCTTGTTACTCTTCGGTGATTCCCGTCACCGTAGACGGTTTGGAGCAGCGGGTGGTGGTTGAGCTCGAGTTGGAGATTGTTCGAGGCCACACCGGGTTCTTGTGAGGGGTTCTTGATCCTTCCCCGCGGGAGTTCACAAAAGGATACTCTAGTGGATTGCTCGTGGCTTGTGGATCCTTGTCTTGTGTGGAGATTGCGGCTCCCCATTGGGGTCTTTGGCACCGAGCCAATTTAGTGGGCAACTCACCAAGCAAGTGTATCGCCACAACGAGGACTAGCTTGCCGGGAAGCAAGTGAACCTCGGTAAAAAATCATTGTGTTGATTTGTGATTGTCGAGGCTTCGACCTCCTTGTGCTTGTGCTTGAGCTCTCTAGGTGATTGGCTTCCATACCGGTGATTGGCTATCTTCTACTCTTCGCGGCGGTATAAAACTTCCATCCTCTCTTTACTTTCCGCAAAGTAGAATTACTTGTTGTGGTCGGTCGGGAACCACTCATTGTGTAGAGTAAATCCCGTGGGTAGAATTGCTTGGTTGGTTTCAGTGAACCGACATTGTGTAGCTTGATCACCGTGGTTGTTGTGCTTTTGGATTGAGTAGCCTTGCTTTGTTTAGGACGGCTTGCATAGAGTAGTCGAAGCTTTAGCTTTGCACTTTTTGCCGCCTTGCTATCTAATTTAGCGTCTAGTGTTATTGCTAGAAATTTTATTAGGCTATTCAACCCCCCCCCCTCTAGCCACTGTGACCTTTCAAACGTCCACCGCGGCAACCACACCCCCGGCGGGAAGGGATGCGAGGCTAGGGGGAGTGGCGGCGACCGCGAGGCTCCGCGGGGACAGGCGGCGCAAGCTGCGCCTACGCGCACGCGAGTAGGGGAGCGGAGGAATTGGGGAAATGTCGTGGGAGATGAAAGATAAGGTTGGATGCGAATTTCAAAAATAACGGGTTGCAAACCCATTTTGCGAACCCGTCATGCACTTGCGAACCCTTCAGCCTTGCGGGCGGGAGACAAAATACAACACGCATCTTGAAGCAAGAATTGACGTTCCAGAATTAGACAGATAAACATCAACAAAATCTGTTGACAGATAAATAACAAAACCCTTTTTATTTTTTTTAATGTTGTGCGTCTAGTGCCAATACATGTGTCGTATGGACAATACTTTCGTTCTCGCTTCGCATAAAAAGACTAACTTGGAGATGATTGGGTTTACTCTAAAAAGCCTTATACGTTGGTCAAACCCACCCTAAACAATCAAGGTGAGACTAAACCCTTCACAACATCTCATGCACATGGGTCAAAATTTAAATCGGGCTAGATGTCACATAGCATACACTTTGCCTTCAGGCTTGTCTCCATTTCCATCCATCTCATCCATCCAGGTTTGAGTACTTCCACCATTTGGTTATCACATCTTCACCATGGTCGGTTGGTCACCATCTTATGAACCCTAACTTGAACATCTCTATTGAAAGCATTAGTTTATTCAGGAAGCTTGGTGTTTACCTCGATCTAAGTTTATAGTTTGTCACTTCAAGCAATAATAGTTTTTAGCTAGGTTATGTTGAACTTTCATAGATTTGTCCGAAATTTCTCCACCAACAAAAGTTCCATGAGAATCTATGAAACCTCAGCAGCCCGTCAATCCAACGCACCAAGTTTATAAGATTTTATAGGTCTATTCACCCCATATAAGCCTTTCTAGATCCTTTCAGCATAGTAGCACAACTATCATTAAGCATAGAAGCTTACCACTTCACTTAGGGCAATACATGATTACAAATGTTAAACAACCTAGTGCTAGGAAAAGATGTCTACTTGTCTACAAACTATATATATAGATCATTGCTTTCAACAAATCCTTGGTCTTCTCCATGTAGCAGTCACCTTATCCATGTAGCAGTCACCTTAATAATCTTGCCTTAGTTTTTACTTAATGGAAATCATTCATACCATTTTTACACAAATAAAAGTTGATAGAACTGGAAAACAAGAAAAAGAATAATTGGTCCAAAATTCATTAATTTTAGTAGCTTTTGTGCAATTTATGGTAAATTGTACAAGTTTTATTTATAAAGACCATGCACGGATATCATTGCATTTGTGGTTCAAACCCAACAAACTATATCGGCCAACAACGTACACTTGTCGTCGGTGACGTCGTCTAAGGCGGTTGCAGTCCTTCCACCCGCTCCGTCCCTATATCACACGATCCCCGCCCACGGGTCCCCATCTCTAAAGTCCACTCACCGCAAAGCCAGCCTAGAGATGGCGTCTCTCCTTGATTTCTTCTCCAAATCCTCCCTTGTCTCCACTATCTCCGCCGCTAACCAAGTAATCCCCCGAGCTATAAACATCAATCCCCTCGCATCTTCTTCAAAACTACCATATAAGTTCCTCTCAACTTTTCACATCCACCATCTCTTCGGTGTTTGCCGTCGCCATTGTTGAGGCTCCGCATCAACACCGTCGCGTGCCAGCGATTCGTCCCGCAAGAGGTGTTCAGAATCACAACCTCTAGAGATGGTGAAGATAGGCAACAAAGATGCTTACAGATTGGTCCCCTCACGTGATGCTGCGCTCGAGTCTCCATCTTCGTCGAGCGATTTGGTCGATTCATCGGAGAATGGTAAGTTTTCTTATTCTCTTTTTACATCTTTTCTCTTGCAGTTTCTATATATCCTTCAAAGAGTGTTTCTACCATTTTGAAAAGAATGAGAGGAAAAGGGAAGAAGTTTTTCCCTTTAGCCGAGAAAAAAGGGGCAAAGGAGCTAGCAAAACAACAAAAGGTAGGAGGCTGCAGTTACATGTCTCTGGTTGGGCCCCACTCGTAAGCCCGTAAGTTTTGGCCCAATAGAATAAACCCAGCTACATGATTGGCCCGGCCTGCGTCTCGCAAGTTAAACCCCAATCAAGACCCAACAGCGAGGCAGCGAGCCAGCAAACCCAACGCCCACGGCCCACCTCACGTATTTAAACCCTGCCTCCTCTGCTCTATTCTGTTCCCGCTGATCAGGCAGACTCAAGTGCGTCGAGCCGGAGAGAGAGTACTAGCTTCTACAGTTCTACTCTACGATCGGGAAGCTGAATACCCAGTATGCGCTGTGCTCGATCACCGCACCATTCTTCCGATTCGAATGCTCGTGTTTTCGCCTGAATTTTGGGATGATTCTCGGACTAGGTTCCAATGCTTCTAGGTAACCATTGTGTTTGTAGTGCTCGTTTGCATTTGTAGTCGATCAGTTTTCTGTGATTCCTACAAAACTTCCGATTTCATGCAATGTTCCTACAAAATCAGAGCAGTTCAAGCTTCGTGTCCTGATTTAACTGCGCTCGATTGCACGATCCAGTTTGAATTCTGAACTCTGCTGTATCCGTGTGTTTGTGCGTCATTTTGCTTGCGATTCTTTATCGAGAATTTGGCATCTGCGGTGCTAATCAGCAGCTTTCTCGGACGCAGAGATGGACTCCAGCAGCGACAGTACCACGCCGAGAAGCGGCAGCAGCGACTGGAAGGAGGGCCGGTCGGCGAACACCTCACCGCGGCGGCGCCGCTTCAAGCCGTCCTCGCCAACTGGTACTAAACTCAAGCCGGAGCTCAACGCTTCCGGTGATGCCGGCGGGTCTTCCTCGTCGCCGACGTCTTCCGGGGCCCTCGACCTGGAGGGTGTGCTCCCCCTAGCCACCCCGGTGGCAACGGACGACACCATCACCATCAGGCGCTCCGATTCTCTCCTCGACGACAACGGACTGGCCACCTCCTCCTGCGCCGGGCGCTCCTCCGTCGACAACGACGGTGCCAGCAATGGGGTCTCCATCGGCGACCTCGGCTTCGTTTTGGTCTCCCCGGCTCTCAGGGCTTCAGTGGAGGTGCGAGTGGCGGCAGGCGCAGTGCCTCCAATGATCAGGTAATTATATTATTCGCTATCCACTTGTGTTAAAGCGGGTTATGCTGCATGTTTGACGTGAGTTTGAAAATGAAGTCAATTTCTCAATGCCATTTAGTTGAAACTGTTTACCGAACTGCATTGGTAGGTCACGTATGAAATTTAGCTCATGCATTGATTTCATATGGCTAATATCTATAGGGTAGAGTTTGATATTTTTCAGAATATTTTACTTTGAGTCTCTTATGCCTACATTTAAGGGTGTAATTTGGCAGTCATTTGTAGGGAAAGGAAGTGATGGGTCATCAGTTTACTACTAGTACTACTCTGAATAGCATTTATTAGGTGATCTCGAAATAGGTATAGGAAACCGATTTGTTGTTATTTACCATACGACTACATTTGCATCAGTGGTCTAAACTACTTTGCAGGTATGACTGAATATTCCTAAATCAAGTGTGGTACAAAGATAACCTATAAGGTTGTAACCAATCCCTTTTGTTGATTAGTGCCATATGTCATTCATCTAGACATGGACCAGCTAATTAGAAGACATGCATGATACACATTTGCTCACTATTCTTCTTAGAAGGAAACATTGCCATTTATTTTTTGTAGTATCTGAAAGTTCTTTCATTGTCTTTGGTGCTTTTTTTTTTTTTTTGTATTTCTATTCCCACTAGCGCTGAATAGAAATGCTCCTGTAATTTACCATACCAACTTAAATGAAGGGATAAATTGAACTATTTAGGAAAGAAGAGGACTGTGGGTACAGGGAAATCTTCTCACTCTTAGTAAATCCATGCTCTGGCACTAGTAATTAATTGGGATGGAATCGTGAATAAAATCTAGAAAGTAGAAATACTTACTAGTCTTGAGAGGAATATGGCAGCACTGAAATATGCAGAAACTGATCAAGCATTTCTGTTTGCATTCGATTCTTCAGTTTTCCCAGAGGGAGGGACAACGTAGGATGTATGCCCCAAGAAACAACAGACGTTATGAGGTAAATATTTTTTGGGCCATTTGTATTTACTCATGAGGTTTAGATCAAATGATGGATGATCTGGGCCATTTGTATTTATTTACTCATGAGGTATAGATCACATGATGGATGATCTCCTACATGATTTTCTGTAACTCTATCTGTGTTGTATAACCCTGAATATAAATGCTATCCTTAAAATCATGAAGTAGTCTGATAGCATTATTGGGGCATACCCTTTCTGCATAAATTCAGACTACAGTTGCAATAGGCAAACACATCTTGCTGTTGCTTTCTTTCACAAAGTTTCTCCCTATTACTGAAATAGGAGTAGTAAGTCGAGTTTTAAGCTCTTTGGAACCATATTTTGTCTTTTGGATTGCATGTTCACCCCCTCATGAAGCCAAGTACATAAGCCCTAGCAGTAGCTATGTCTCCTTTTGCTATGCTTATGTCTGGTAGTTACCTCAGAGGATGAATCCTAGCTTGTTAAGTTCAGTTGAATGCACAATTGCCAAAGTTGTTGTTACATTATGATGGGAAACAAACATTTATGATTCTTAGAATTGAATCAATTGATTAACCTGATATGTCTAGGTTTGTTATTAGTCCCTAATTGTTTCAGAGCTTCACTGAACAAACATATGAATGAACTAGTGACAGAAGAACTGAGCCACTGACATAATTGATGTTCCTTTCAACAGCAGTGAGCAATGAATAAGTCTTCATCCTATCTGTTCTTGCTACAGTTCAATGTATTTCCACGCTACATCTCATATATTTGTTTGAATGAAAAATTATAAAACATACATAACGATAGATATTGTTTTTATCTCAATTGTTGGGAATTCCATACTTCGATAAGATAGTTCAACTTTAGCTTCTGAAAAATGTGCCGGACGATGCTACTATCTGCTGCATCTTTGATTGCTCATATGCTGCATCTTCTATCTGACAGGTGGGATCCTCGAGCCGGCAGCAGGCAGGGCCAGGGCAGCAATGGCGACGCGTGGGTGGGCCCAACATCCAGATCCCCTCCCACTTCTTCCGCCGGCCGCCGGGCTTCCTCAGCCCGGTGCCCCCGCCGCCGCCGCCGCCGTGGTCCGCTCTACCGCCGGGCTTCGCCGCCGGCGGACTTCAAGTGCAGCTGGGCCGACCCGTCCAAGCACCCGTGTACCACCTGTACGCGTCGCCGAGCATGTACCCGCCGTTCGAGGTCGCCACCGTGGTCCCCGCGAGGCGGTCGTCCGGGCTGTACCCTCCGCCGGGCGTCACCATCCGCCACCCGCCGCCCGCCAGCGGCGCCCTGCCGCCGCCAACGCTGCCGGAGTCGCCCGCGCGCACCTGCAGGGTCACCATCACGGCGCCCCCGCCGGACGGCGGACGGGCGGCGGCGGCGGAGGGGGCCGACAAGCAGCCGGTGCCGGTGACGACGCGTGCGCCAACGTTCTCGTGGCCGCCGGTTGCCGAGGAGGACGCGCTCTTTACCCAGAGGCTGTATGGCCCCAGTTGCCGTTCCAGGCGGCTGCCCGTGTTCGAGGACATTTGCCCCGGCGACGAACCTAGCCAATCCCCTCCTCCTCCGCCTCCACCAAGCCAACCCCCTCCACCCCCACCTCCACCTCCACCTTCGTCTCCGCCTCCGCCTCCTCCAAGCCAACCCCCTCCTCCTCCCCCCCTCCGCCGCCTCCAAGCCAACCCCCTCCACCACCTCCTCCTCCTCCTCCAAGCCAACCCCCGCCGCCTCCTGGGAGCCCGTGAGATGGTTCGTTGCTCCTCCGTACACCCAGCCGTACCAGACGATGACGACGGTGCCGAGGAGTGAACTAGCGTTCGAGACTTGCTCGTGGGCGCTCCATTTCTGCTGAACCTTTGAGTAGCTGCGGCTGCGTCGGATTCCTCTGCAAACAAAAAATGCTCTGGTTTGTGGAGCTCGGAACCAAAGACATGCAGCCGTGGTTGGTTGTTGTGTTGTGTGAACTCTGTCAGTCCGTTTAATAAGTACCTGGTAGCCGTTGCGAACCGTAAGGCTTTGGTTTTGGTGCTGTAGGATGGAATCAAATGCCGTTTTATGCTGGTTGGAATCAAATGCCGTTTTATGCTGGTCCAGTTGCAAGCTGCTTCTCTTGCTGACTGTGATTGTGACGAATGGTTTGCTTCGCATAGCATCCGGAATAGTCAGGGCAGGACAAGTGCAGCCACCTCAAAAGTGCAGTGCAGGTTGGTCTGTTCAGAGCTCAAGGCTCATCGTCTCTGAACTGATCTTGCCTCGACCATTTTCGCCCTCTTTGCAAAACTAGCTCACGCCACAATTCAGTCTTGTACATTGGTGTAGCTTTTGCTACCACGCGTTCATTTGATCTGTTACGTGTCGCATCTTTCATCAAGAGGCGAAGAGAGAACCTGCATACTGAAAATACATACAACTATGCGCCTTGACAATAAGCGGAGTGATCCGTGGATATGGAAATCCAGAACTCAGCTGACATGCCAATCGAACATACGGCTATGCTGGTACACTAGACTAGTCACTGCACGTAGGGGAAGACTGGTGTACATATTTACATCGGACATGTGCGGTACAGTCTTTTTACATGACGGTACAGAACACACACAAACACAAAGGCAATTGAACGCGCCATGCTATGCTCAGAGCTCATCGCCGTCGGACGGCGAGGCTGCTCCCTTGATCTTTGTCCTTGGCCGTCTCCGCGTGGCCCTCGCCGTGGTCGCCGCCGCCTGCTCCTCCATCTCGAAGCTCCTCCTCGCGGCGTCCGCAACAGAGCCGGTGCTCCCGGCGGCGGAGGCGGCATCGTCGTACCTTGGCACAGGAACTCACAGCTTGATGCCGCACTCGAGGATCCAGCTTCGCCGAGCGATTTGGTCGAATCAGCGGAGAATGGTAAGTTTTCTTCTTTTTTACACATTTTCTCTTGCAATTTCTATGCTTCAAAAAGTATTTCTAGCCTTTTTGAAAAAAAAAAAAAAAAAAAGAATGACAGGAGTTAGCGCAAAACAACAAAAGGTAGAGGCTACAGTTACACGCACGTCTCTGGTTGGGCCCCACTATGCCCATAAGTTTTTAGCCCAATAGATATTTTTTATCTTTCGGCCCAATAGACTAAAACCCAACTAGTACATGACTATCCCCGGCCTGCGTCTCGAAACTTCAACCCCAAGCAACCTCGCGAGGCAGCGAGCCAGCAAACCCAACGCCCACCTCTGCTAAAAAAAAAAACCGCCACGGCCCACCTCGTGTATTTAAACCCCCGCCTCCTCTGCTCTCGCATTCCTTCCCCCTTCCAAATCCTCTGTTCTGTTCTGTTCGCGCTGATCAGGCAGACCGGAGAGAACGAGAGCGCCTGCAAGCTTCGAATCGGGTAGCCGAATGGCCCGAATCGTAGGTACGCGCTCTGCTCGATCACCGCACCACCCTCCCGATTCGAATGCTTGCGTTTTCGCCTGGATTTTGGGGATGATTTTCGGACTACTTTATTTGGTTCCGATGCTTCGAGGTGGCAACTGTTGCGTTTGTAGTGCTCGTTTGGATTTGTAGTCGATGATGAGTTCTCTGCGATTCCTGGTGTTTGTTTGATGATGCTTGGGGAGTTGGGGGTTCGTGCGCTGGGCTTTGGTAGATGATTCGAGTCCCTGTGAAATCAGAGCAGTTCAAGCAGCGAACGCGTTCGAGCTCCGCGTCCTGATTTCGCCGCGCTCGATTGCATGATTGATTCAGTTCGAATTCCGAGTTTCTGCAGTTTCCCTGTGTTTGTGCGTAATTTTGCTCGCGATTCGAATGCTTGCGTTTTCGCCTGGATTTTGGGGGTGATTCTCGGACTACTTGGGTCCCGATGCTTCGAGGCAACCGTTGCGTTTGTAGCGCTCGTTTGGATTTGTAGTCGATGATGAGGTTTCTGCGATTCCTGGTGTTTGATGATGCTTGGGGAGTTGGGTTTCGTGCGCGAGGCTTTGCTAGATGATTCGAAATCAGAGCAGTTCAAGCAGCGAACGTGTTCGAGCTCCGCGTCCTGATTTCACCGCGCTCGATTGCATGATTCAGTTATTCGAATTCCGAGTTCCTGCAGTTTTCGTGCGCTTGCGCGTCGTTTTGTTCGCGATTCGTTGTCGCGAATTTTGGTTTCCGAATTGTAGCGAAACTATGGCATCAGCAATCGCTAATCGATTCCGCTTCTCGAATGCAGAGATGGACCCCGGCGACGACTGCGCCACCCCGAGCAGCGGCAGCGGCAGTGGCGGGAAGGGGGGCCGCTCGGCGAGCACCTCGTCGCGGCGACGCCGCCGCCGCCTCACGCCGTCCTCGCCGACGGGTACTCAACTCATGGCGGAGTTCAACGCTGCGGGTGACGCCGGGGGCTCCGGGTCTTCCTCGTCGCCGCCGCCGTCTTCCGGTTCCGGGGCCCTCGACCTGGAGAGCGTGCTCCTCCACGCCACCACCCCGGCGGCGACGGACAACACCATCATCGTGGAGGGTGAGCTCCTCGGCGACGACCCCAGGCGCTCCGCTTCTCTCGTCGTCAACTACGGGCTCGGCACCTGCGACGGGCGCTCCATCTCCGCCGACGACAACAACGGGCCCAGCAGCAGGGTCTCCATCAGCGGCCTCGACCTCGTTTTGCTCGCCTCCGGTTCTCAGGGCTCCAGTGGAGGTGGGAGCGGCGGCAGGCGCAGCGGCCCCAATGATCAGGTGATTATTCGCTAGCCATTCGTGAATTGTGGTCTCGTCTCGGAAACGTTCTGGGCACACGCTGTCCATGGCTGTTTTGGGGATGAATTGGTGATGTGTGGTATAGGGGAAAATAAGTATGATAGCGTGGGTTAATGGTATTGATTCAGACGACTGCGTTTTGTTAAACCGGGTCACGCTGCATGTTTGACATGAGTTTGGAAATGAAGTCAAATTGTCACTGTCAGTGCCACTTAGCTGAAACTGTTTACCAAACTGCATTGGTGGATCATGCAGGAAACTTAGTTCATGCATTGATTTCATACGGCTATATCTGTAGGGGGAATTCGATATTTCAGAATACTTTACTTTGAATTTCTTATGCCAACATTTGATGGTGAAATTTGCTAGTTCGTCGGTTTACTACTGCTACTCTGAATAGCATTTATTAGGTTCTCTCGAAACAGGTATAGGAAACCGATTTGTTATTATTTACCATGACTACATTTGCATCAGTGGTCTAAACTACTTTACATATGACTGAATATTCCTAAATCATGTGCGGTACAAAGATAACCTGCTAATTAGAACACATGCATGTTCTGCATTTACTCAATATTTTTCTTAGAAGACTATTTTTCTTAGAAGGAAACATTGCCATTTATTTTGTATCTGAAAGTTATTTCGTTGTCTTTGGTGTTTTGTTGGTATTTGTATTCCCACCAGTGCTGAATAGAAATGCTCCTGTAATGTAATGTACCATACCAACTTAAATGAAAGGATAACTGAACTGTTCAGGAAAGAAGAGGACTGTGGGTGGAGGGAAATCTTCTCATTCTTAGCAAATCCTGGCACCAATAATTAATAGGGAGTAATAATCATGAATAAAATCGAGGAAGTAGAACTACTGAGACTTGAGAGGAATATGGAAGCACTCAAATATGCAGAAACTGATCAATCATTTCTGTTTTACATTCGATTCTTCAGTTTCCCCAGAGGAGAGAGGGAGGTATGCCCCAAGCCCATGGAACTACAGACATTATGAGGTAAATATTTCTGGGGCCATTTGTATTGACTCATCAGGTTTAGATCAAATGATAGTTGATCTCCTACATGATTTTGTAACTGTATTTGTGTTGTACAAAACCCGGGATATAAATTCTATTCTTAAAATTATGAAGTAGTCTGCCTGTATTCAGACAACAAAGGCAAACATATCTTGTTATTGCTTTCTTTCACAAAGTTCTTCCTGTTACTGAAACAGTAGTGAGTAGGTTTTAAGTTCTTTGGGATCATATTTTGTTTTTTTGGGTTGCATGTTCACCTCTCATGAAGCCCATTTACATAAGCCCTAGTTGCTATGCTTATGTCTGGTAGTCATCTCAGAGGATAAATCCTAGCTTGTTTAGTTGAAAGCGTGATTGCCAAAGTTGTTGTTAAATTAGGATGGAAAACAAACAGTTACGATTCTTTGAATTGAATCAATTGATTAACCTGATATCACTAGGTTTGTTCTTAGTCCCTAATTGTGTCAGAGTTTCAGTGAACAAACATCTGAATGAACTAGAGACTTAAGAACTGAGCCACTTTCAACAGCAGTCAACAATGAATAAGTCTTCATTCTATCTGTTCTTGTTATAGTTCAATGTATTTCCAAGCTACATCTGGAGTATTTGTTTAAATAAAATATGCATAACGATAGATATTATTTTAGCCCAAATTTTATTGGGAATTCCATACTTCCATAAGATGGTTCAACTTTAGCTTCAGTCATCGCTAGGTAATTCCATTGGTAGCTTATGTTTCCAGTGATGCATTTAAACTGTATAAACAGAAGCTGTACACAATCTAGAGATCAGCTACCGTGCAATTACGATACTCCTCATATATGTGGCTCTAGATTAGGAAGAATCTTTTCGTGGACATAAAATTGAACTTCATTCTTTTGCTTTCTGCATTATGATGCTAAAAAGGAAGTGTTGCATGTCCATATGTAGTTCAGTCACAACTGTTTATTGCAACCTAAATACTGCTTCTTCTTTCTGCTGCCTGAATACAGACGTTCTGTTTTTTTTGTCACATACACATACACCACACGGTGCTTTGGCAATGATTTCAGTTAGTTACCTGCAAGCTAGGGAATTCAATTGAAAAATGAGATGAAAATGTGCGGGACGATGCTACTATCTGCTGCATCTTAGATTGCTCATATGTTTTGTGCTCTTTACCAATGTCATAGCATGGTGCACTGCACACCACCAGATGCCATTTTCAGCAGATCAAAATAATCTCTGGTTGTGATTCTTTCCATGAGGCTTCACACACATTTGTCATGCTTCCTGTATCCATCTACAGGCGGGATCCTCGAGCCGGCAGCAGCCAGCACCAGCGCCATGGCAAGGCGCCGGTCTGCCCAACCCCAACTTCCAGATCCAGCCCCACCAGCAGGGCTTCGGCATCCCGGTGCACCCGCCGGCGTGGGCAGCAGTACCGGGATTCGCTGCCGGACTGAGTGCGGAACAGGGACCCATGTACCTGTACACGCCGACCATGGACGGTGGATTCGAGGTCGCCACCGTGGTCCTCCCCAGGCCGCGCCCCGTCACCATCCGTCGCCCGCCGACCAGCAGCGGAGACCCGCCGCCGCTGCCGGAGCCGCCCACAGGCGCCAGGGTCACTATCAGGGCCCCGCCGGCCAGCGAACGGGCCTCGTCGTCGGCACCCAAGCAGCCGGAGCCAACCCCGCCGGCGCCGACACCGGAGCCGCTCGAGACGCGCCCGCCACAGCCGGTGCCGTCGTTCAGGTGGCCTCCGCGTCCAGAGGTGGATGCCCTCATTACCGATATGCTGTATGGCCCCGACCGCCGCTCCAGGAGGCTGCCCGTGTTCGAGAACATCTGCCCCAGCGATGAATCTAGGCAACACCCTCCCCCTCCTCCGCCGCCTTCTAGGAGGCCGTGAGATGGTTCGTTGCTCCTCCCCGTACATGTACATCCCTGCTAGTCGTACCGGACCCCCTACCCCGTCGTCTCTGCAAAGTCGCCGGACGATGACGACGGTGAGTCAACTAGCGTTGGAAACTTGGTCGCGCCCTCGCTGCGGTACGCTTCTTTTCTGCTGAACTGAACCTGAGTAACTGCGGCTGCGTCTGGTTTGTTGAGACATGTAGCCGTGGTTGGTTGTTTGCCAACTCTGTCAGGCCATTTACCAGTAGTCGTTGCGAACCGTAAGATTCTGGATTTGGTGCTGTAGGATGGAATCAAATGCCGTTTTATGCTTGTTGGAATGGAACTTCAGTTGCATGCTGCTGCTCTTGCTGATGATTTTGACGAATGGTTTGCTTTGCATTGCTTAGCCCTGTGATCTGGACAGGGCACCTGGTACCTGAAATTAGTAGGTGCAGGACAAGTCCAGCCACCTCAAGTTCAGGTTGCTCTGTTCAGAGCTTAAGGCTCATCGTCTTTGGGCTGATCTTGCCTCGACCATTTCGTCCTCTTGAAAAACTAGCTCTTGCCACAATTCAGTCTTGATAAGTGGTGTAGCTTTTGCTACCCTTGCGGATTTCTGTCATGTTTCGCAATTCGATTTCTGTCATGTTTCACAATTCGCATCTTTCGCTTTGTTTTATCTCTGCCAGGTTTGACATCTTCCTCTGAAGGTGAAGAGAGAGCCGACATAATCGTATGGGAACAGCACAACCTGTTGACATCTTCCGCCACTGATTTGTTGCAAGAGAAATATTTTTTTTTAAAAGTTTGCAAGAGAAAAATACTGTTGAATAACTCACAAAGCGCTGCGGACGAACAAGGTGCACCGCAAGTGCAGTGCAGGCTGCTCTGTTCATCAGAGCTGAAGGATCATCGTCTCTGGACTTGTCTTGCCTTGACCATTTGTTCCTCTTGCAAAATTAGCTCTTGCCACAAAGTGACTCCTCAAAAGTGGTGGTGTAGCTTTTACTACCCTGCGTTTATTTGGTTTATGTCACGTTTCGCATCTTTCGGTTTATTTCATCTCTGCCAGCCAGGTTTGACATCTTCCTCTGAAGGAGAAGAGTGCCAACATATGGGAACAAGCACAACCTGTCTGCGCCTTGAACAACAACAACAAGGGGGCTGAGTCTGATCTGTGGTACGGCTATGCACCGGTACACGAGACTAGCACCGTAGAGAAAGACTGGTGTACATACATCGGACATGTGCGGTACAGTTCTTTTTACATGACGGTACAGAACACACAGGGCCGGCCCTGAGATTTTGGGGGCCCAGGGCGAGATGAAAAAATGAGGCCCTGGCCCTTGTATACACCTGTTGTGAAGCCAGCTCAAAAATAACCCTATTGAATACCAAAAAATATATACATTTTAGAAGGAAATAAGTGGAAAATTTGAAACATTTATTAACAATTTTTTGTTTTATGATGGTGCACGTGCACTAGGAAAAGCTAACGTGGCTTCGCCCCTGCCTCTTATCACTTGTATTCACTAGGATCCTAAAGCTAAAAGCAGCTACCTAGCATGTATTTCCTATTCTCCTTGCACGCAGAATTGATGCATAGGTTTGCTCGTGGGCTCCTGGTCTCTCATACAACAGTGCTATGATGAGCCACATGCAATCTACTATATACTTGAGCACGCAGCAGCCATATACTATATATAATACTCCTGCCCCGTAGCTTCTTTTTTTTTTTTGAAACTTGCCCCGTAGCTTGTGCTATATATATACACCGCATACACAGCATCAGCGGGAGGCCCCGACAACTTCGGAGGCCCGGGGCGGCCGCCCCGCTCGCCCGCCCCCAGGGCCGGGACTGAGAACACACAAGCCAATTGACGCGCCATGCTTCTGCTCAGAGCCAGCGTCATCGGACGGCGACGCTGCTCCTTTCACCTTGTCCTTGGCCGTCTCCGCGGCGTCCCATGGTCGCCGCCGCCTTCTCCAACCGTCTCCTTGCCCATCTCGAAGCTCCTCCTCGCGGCGTCCGCAACAGGGCCCGCGCTCCCGGCGGCGGCGGCATCGTCGTACACCTTGGCACAAGGACACACAGCTTGATGCTGTACTCGAGTCTCCATCTTCGCCGAGCGGTTTGGTTGAATCATCGGAGAATGGTAAGTTTCTTCTTTTTTTACACATTTTCTCAGTTTCTATCCTTCAATAAGTATTTCTACCCTTTTTGTTTTGAAAAGAATGAGAGGGAAAGAAGAGGGGGGGGGGGGGTTAGCAAAACAACAAAACGTAGAGGCTACAGTTACATGTCTCTGGTTGGGCCCCACTAAGTCCATAAGTTTTTGGCCCAACATACTTTTTTTAACTTTTGGCCCAATGTACTAAAACCCAACTACACGACTAGCCCCGGCCTGCGTCTCGAAACTTCAACCCCAAGCAAGACCCGACTCACCTCGCGAGGCAGCAAGCCAGCAACCCAACGCCCTCCCTCAAAAAAAAAAAAAAAAAAAAAAAAAAAAAAAAAAAAAAAAAAAAAAAAAAAGGCAACCCAACGCCCGCGGCCCACCTCGCGTATTTAAAGTTTTAAACCCCGCCTCGGCGCCTCCTCTGCTCTGCTCTCGCATTCCCCCCTTCCAAATCCTCTGTTCTGTTCGCGCTGAGGCAGACGCCGCAGACCCAACTGCGTCGAGGCGGAGAGAATGCGAGCGCCTTCAAGCGTCAATTCTACAATCGGGTAGCCCAATGGCCCGAATCCTAGGTACGCGATCACCGCACCACCCTCCCGATTCGAATGCTTGCGTTTTCGCCTGGATTTTGGGGGTGATTCTCGGACTGCTTGGGTTCCGATGCTTCGAGGCAACCGTTGTGTTCGTAGCGCTCGCTTGGATTCGTAGTCGATGATGACGTTCTCTGCGATTCCTGGTGTTTGATGCTGCTTGGGGAGTTGGGGTTCGTGCGCGAGGCTTTGCTAGATGATTCGAAATCAGAGCAGTTCAAGCAGCGAACGCGCGTTCGAGCTCCGCGTCCTGATTTCACCGCGCTCGATTGCGTGATTGATTCAATTCGGATTCCGAGTTCCTGCAGTTTCCGTGCGTTTGTGCGTCGTTTTGCTCGCGATTCGTTGTCGCGGATTTTGGTTTTCAGAATTATTTCGCGGATTTTGGTTTTCAGAATTATTTCGAAACTATGGCGTCTGCAACGCTAATCGATTCCGCTTCTCGAATGCAGAGATGGACCCCGGCGACGACTGCGCCACCCCGAGAAGCGGCGGTAGCGGCAGCGGCGGGAAGGGGGGCCGCTCCCGCTCGGCGAGCACCTCGTCGCGGCGACGCCGCCGCCGCCTCAAGCCATCCTCGCCGACGGGTACTCAACTCATGGCGGAGTTCAACGCTGCGGGTGATGCCGGGGGCTCCGGGTCTTCCTCGCCGCCGCGGTCTTCCTCCGGGGTCCTCGACCTGGAGGGCGTGCTCCTCCAAGCCACCACCCCGGTGGCGACGGACAACACCATCATCATGGAGGGTGAGCTCCGCCTCCTCGACGACGACACCAGGCGCTCCGCTTCTCTCGTCGTCAACAACGGGCTCGGCACCTGCGCCGGGCGCTCCATCTCCGTCAACAACGACGGGCCCAGCAGCAGGGTCTCCATCAGCGACCTCGACCTCGTTTTGCTCGCCTACGGTTCTCAGGGGCAGGGCTCCAGTGGAGGTGGGAGCGGCGGCGGGCGCAGCGGCTCCAATGATCAGGTGATTATTCGCTATCCACTTGTGAATTGCGGTCTCGTCTCAGAAACGTTCTGGGCACACGCTGTCGATGGTTGTTTTGGGGATGAATTGGTGAATAGGGGAAAATAAGCATGATAACGTGGGTTAATGGTATTGATTCGACGACTGCGTTTTGTTAAACCGGGTTACGCTGCATGTTTGACATGAGTTTGAAAATGAAGTCAAATTGTCAGTGCCACTTAGCTGAAGCTGTTTACCGAACTGCATTGGTAGAACATGCAGGAAACTTAGTCCATGCATTGATTTCATATGGCTATATCTGTAGGGGCGAATTTGATATTTCCAGAATACTTTACTTTGAATTTCTTATGCCAACATTTGAGGGTGAAATTTGCTAGCCGTCTGTAGAGAAAGGAAGTGATAGGCCATCGGTTTACTACTGCTACTCTGAATAGCCTTTATTAGGTTCTCTCGAATCAGGTATAGGAAACCGATTTGTTGTTATTTACCATACGACTACATTTGCATCAGTGCTCTAAACTACTTTACATATGACTGAATATTCCTAAACCATTGCAGTACAAAGATAACCTGTAAGTCTGTAATGAATTCTTTTTTTTTTTTGTTGATTAGCGCCATGTATCATTCATCATGACATGGACCTGCTAATTAGAACACATGTTGTTCTGCATTTGCTCACTATTTTGCTTAGAAGACTATTTTTATTAGAAGGAAACATTGCCATTTATTTTTGTATCTGAAAGTTATTTCGTTGTCTTTGGTGCTTTGTTGGTATTTGTATTCCCACCAGTGCTGAATAGAAATGCTCCTGTAATGTAATGTACCATACCAACTTAAATGAAGGGATAACTGAACTGTTCAGGAAAGAAGAGGACTGTGGGTGGAGGGAAATCTTCTCATTCTTAGCAAATCCTGGCACCAATAATTAATAGGGAGTAATCATGAATAAAATCGAGGAAGTAGAACTACTGAGACTTGAGAGGAATATGGAAGCACTCAAATATGCAGAAACTGATCAATCATTTCTGTTTTACATTCGATTCTTCAGTTTCCCCAGAGGGAGAGAGGGAGGTATGCCCCAAGCCCATGGAACTACAGACATTATGAGGTAAATATTTCTGGGGCCATTTGTATTGTCTCATCAGGTTTAGATCAAATGATAGTTGGTCTCCTACATGATTTTGCAACTGTATTTGTGTTGTATAAAACCTGGGATATAAATTCTATTCTTAAAATTATGAAGTAGTCTGATAACATTATTGGGGCATACTCTTTCTGCCTATATTCAGACAACAAAGGCAAACATATCTTGTTATTGCATTCTTTCACAACGTTCTCCCCTGTTACTGAAACAGTAGTGAGTAGGCTTTAAGTTCTTTGGGATCATATTTTGTTTTTTGGATTGCATGTTCACCTCTCATGAAGCCATTTACATAAGCCCTGGCAGTAGCTATGTCTGTTTTTTTTTTTTTTTTTTTTTTTTGAGAATTACAGCTATGTCTCCTTTTGCTATGCTTATGTCTGGTAGTCATCTCAGAGGATAAATCCTAGCTTGTTTAGTTGAATGTGCGATTGCCAAAGTTGTTGTTACATTAGGATTTTTTTTTTTGATCGGTCTTGTTACATTAGGATGGAAAACAAACATTTACGATTCTTTGAATTGAGTCAATTGATTAACCTGATATCACTAGGTTTGTTCTTAGTCCCTAATTGTGTCAGAGTTTCAGTGAACAAACATCTGAATGAACTAGAGACTTAAGAACTGAGCCACTTTCAACAGCAGTCAACAATGAATAAGTCTTCATTCTATCTGTTCTTGTTATAGTTCAATGTATTTCCAAGCTACATCTCATATATTTGTTTAAATAAAATATGCATAACGATAGATATTATTTTAGCCCAAATTTTATTGGGAATTCCATACTTCCATAAGATGGTTCAACTTTAGCTTCAATCATCGGTAGATAATTCCATTGCTAGCTTATGTTTCCAGTGACGCATTTAAACTTTATAAATATAAGCTGTACACAATCTAGAGATCAACTGCAGTGCAATTACGATACTCTCCTGGCTGTAAATTAGGAAGAATGTTTTCGTGGACATAAAATTGAACTTCATTGTTTTGCTTTCTGCACTATGATGATGCTAAAAAGGATGTTTTCCTGGCTGTTCATTGTTTCTTCTTTCTGCTGCCTGAATACAGACTTCTATTTTTGTCCACGGTGCTTTGGCAATGATTTCAGTTACCTGCAAGCTAGTTAGGGAATTCAAATGAAAAATGAGACGAAAATGTGCTGGACAATGCTACTATCAGCTGCATCTTCGATTGCTCATATGTTGTGTGCTCTTTACCAATGTCATAGCATGGTGCACACCACCAGAAGCCATTTTCAGCTGATCAAAATAATCTCTGGTTGTGATTCTTTTCATGAGACATTTGTCATGCTTCCTGTATCCATCTACAGGCGGGATCCTCGAGCCGGCAGCAGCCAGCACCAGCGCCATGGCAAGGCGCCGGTCTGCCCGCCATCCAGATCCAGCCCCAGCAAGGGCCGGAGGTCCCCTACCCCTGGAGGTCGGAGGGGTCCCCTACCCCTTCAACTTCCCTGTGCCGCTGGGCTTCATCCCGGTGCCGCCGCCCCTGACGGTGTGGGTACCAGTAGCGGGATTCGCTGCCGGACTGTACGATCCGAGCATGTACCTACCATACGAGGACGCGCCGAGCATGTACCAACCATTCGAGGACGCCGCCGTGGAACTCGCCGAGAGGGCGTCGAGGCCCTGGCCGCCGGACGGCGTCACCATCCGCCACCCGCCGACCAGCAGCGGAGACCCGCCGCCGCTGCCGGAGCCGCCCACAGGCGCCAGGGTCACTATCAGGGCCCCGCCGGCCAGCGAACGGGCCTCGTCGTCGGCACCCACGCAGCCGGAGCCAACCCCGCCGGCGCCGGAGCCAGATCATGAGCTCGAGAAGCTGATTGAAGAGAGGGATGCCCTCATTAACGACATGCTGTATGGCCCCGACCGCCGTTCCAGGAGGCTGTCCGTGTTCGAGGACATCTGCCCCAGCGATGAATCTAGGCAACACGGCCCTCCTCCTCCGCCGCCACCGCCTCCGCCGCCGACAAGCCAGCCCGCTCCCCATCCGCCTCCTCCTACAAGCCAATCCCCTCCGCCGCCACCGCCGCCCCCTCCTCCTCGAAGCCACACCATTCCGCCTCCACCTCCGCCGCCTCCTAGGAGCCCGTGAGATGGTTCGTTGCTCCTCCCCGTACATGTACATCCCTGCTAGCCTAGTCGTACCGGACCCCCTACCCCGTCGTCGTCTCTGCAAAGTCGCCGGACGATGAAGACGGTGAGTGAACTAGCGTTGGAAACTTGGTCGCGCCCTCGCTGCGGTAATGGCGGCGCTCCTTTTCTGCTGAACTGAACCTTGAGTAACTACTGCGGCTGTGTCGGATTCCTTTTCTGCAAACAAAATGCTCTGGTTTGTTGAGACATGTAGCCGTGGTTGGTTCTTGTTTGCTAACTCTGTCAGTCCATTTACCAGTACTCGTTGCGAATCTGGATTTGGTGCTGTAGGATCGAATCGATGCCGTTTTATGCTGGTTGGTTGGAACTTCAGTTGCATGCTGCTGATTGTGATGAATGGTTTGCTTTGCATAGCAAAGCCCCGTGATCTGGACAGGGCATAAGGAATGGCCAGGGCCCAGGGCAGGACTGTCCAGCCACCTCAAGTGTCTGTTCTGATCTTGCCTTGGCCATCTCGTTCTCTTGCGAAACTAGCACTTGCCACAAAATTCAGTCCTGAAAATTGTGCTACCCTAAGCTTATTTGGTTTCTGTCATGTTTCGCTATCTTTTGCTTTTATTTCATCTCTGCCAGGTTTGAAATCTTCCTCTGAAGGTGAATAGAGAGCCAACATATACAGGCACAACCTGTGCGCCTTGACCAACAAGCGAACTGGTCCGTGGAAGTACAAATCAAGAACTCGATCAGCTGACATGCCAATCACACCCACGCCTACGGAGTATGCTTCTTGCACTGGTACACTAGACTAGTCACTGCAGGGAAAGGGCTGGTGTACATACAACGGACATGTGTGGCAGTGTTTTTACATGATGTGCTAGTGCTACAGAAACACAAAGGCAACTGAGCGCGGCATGGTCTGCAGTCTTCAGAGCTCATCGCCGTCGGACGGCGAGATTGTTCCCTTCACCTTTTCCTTGGCCGTCTCCGCGGCGTCCCGCGTGGCCCTCGCCGTGGTCGCCGCCGCCTGCTCCACCGTCTCCTTGCCCATCTCCAAGCTCCTCTTCGCCGCGTCCACCACAGAGCCCGCGCTCGCGGCAGCGGCGGCATCGTCGTCGTACCTTGGCACAGGGACACACACGGGAGCACGTCACACACCGGACATGCGTACGCACTCTTAGCTAATGCTGATTAGGCTATGCGGCACATTTTTTCAAAAAAAAAAAAAAAAAAAAAAAAAAAAAAAAAAAAAGCTATGCGGCACACACGCAACGGAGCTAAGCAGGAAATTAACCGAGAGCTAGCTAGTACGCATGACATACCGTGGCTGCTCGGAGCGCGGCCGCCGGAGCTTCATCCACGTGAGCGCCGCCCAGGCGCGGAACGCGTCGAGCCGGCTGTTGAACCCCGGCGGGATGGTGCCGACGGCGCCGTCGCCGCCGACCGCGTGCTCCACGGGCTCGGCGCGCTTCCCTCCTACTTCCCCCGCCCTGCCGCCGCCGGCAGCTCCTCCGTCCTGCACCCCCTTGACGACGCCATCGCCGTCGCCGGCGCGCGGCACCGACGACGTCAGGAACGCCGCGACGGAGGCCACCAGCAGCGCGAGCAGGACCACCGTCACGGATATCGTCGCGCCGCCCTTCGCCGGCGGCGGCTGCCCGTCTTCCGCGCCGCCGGCGCGGGCCGCGTCGCCCGTGGCCGTGGCCCTGGCGTCGACTTCGGGCTCGGCCATGAACTCAGACGATGTTCGTTCAGGTGTGGAGAGACTGACTGGTGATTCGGAGATCATCAACGAGTTCGGCGCATGCACGGGTGCGCACGTGCCCCTCGTAGCTTTTAGTAGCGGGCACGCGTTGCCCGTGGTTCTATGGTGAGACCTGACACGTCTACGATACGTGTCCAGCCCAGCGGGGAGGCCGAGGTGGTGAGGTCGGCCATCGCCGGCGGCGGCATGCGTGCACCTTGTGAGTCACGGGCGACGTGTCGGAGCGCGGCGGGTGAGGTCGGTCGACCGGTCGTGCTCTCGGTCCATATGCACAGCTGCCAGATTCGACGAGAAGCTTTTGGCACGGATGTTATGTCCGGCCCATCCAGCCCAATTGTGGTTTCGGCTGCCGAACAACTTCACGACAACACTGGGCTCAAGCCCGGTATATAGCCCATCTTAGGAAAATGGCCAATAACAAGCAAATGGGCTCTTAAACATTGAGCCCATTCTCTTCTACTCATCAATCAAAGGAAACCCCCCTAAAAAAAAAACAATCAAAGGAAAACGTTAGATTTACTTCCCCGTTCGATTTACTTCCCTCAAACTCAAATATGTTGAGCGGTGCAATCAGTGAAAGTAGTGAGAGCCAAGTGGTGGTTGATAACTTGATATGCATCGATATGTTGAAGTTTGCTGACTTAAATGTTGTGATGAACTGTTATCCGGTGGACAGCATGTTTTAAATTTATAAGTTTGAACACATCAACGTGCATGTCAATGTCATTATATGTCAAGACGTTATTGCGGCCACTTCCATCGGAAATAAGCACTCATCAATGTGCATGTCAAGTCAAGGAAGTGCACGCGGCACGCCATCCCGTCGCATCATATCACGGGCCGGCCTCCTAATGAAAAGCGGGAGAAGACCCGATCGCGAAAAAAATATCACGGG
The DNA here is from genome assembly GCA_018135685.1 of Themeda triandra. Taxonomy (NCBI): domain Eukaryota; kingdom Viridiplantae; phylum Streptophyta; class Magnoliopsida; order Poales; family Poaceae; genus Themeda; species Themeda triandra. The sequence continues at coordinate 36,277 of JAENPR010000393.1, read as the reverse complement.
CCGGCCATTGCATGTTGCGAAGAGAAGAAAGGATGTGGAAGTGGTCGGCTGCTGCGATCTGCAAACGGGCAACCGAAAACCATACGCATTAACCTGTTTCCGGTGGCCGCCACGCCACCGTCTACTTCCAACTTCCATCAGTTCCTCTCTCCTTCGCGGTGGCGGGCGGTGGCACTGGCATGGGCCACCGACTCGCTACCGTTTCCGATGCATCGCCCTCCGGCCGCGGGTCGTAGCAGGCAGCAGAGCGTTGAGTGTTCCACTTCGTCCACGCTTCCTTCCGCGGCGTGCATGCATGCACAGCTCAGACTTTGACCACGGCTTCTATGCTTGGTTGTTTGGTGTCCGCTCTGGCGGCTCTTTTCTTTTCTTTCTTTTTTATAGAGAGTAGACTATATAATTAAGTATGGCTAATGATATTAAAATAATACATTCATAGTCCAAATGCTGTTTTTGACTTTTTGCGATACTGCAATGCCAGTTCATTGACCAGAGTATATAGTACAAGAAGATACTGTATAGGTATATATATCCATATGACCAAAAAATTAATTTGCAGAACGAACAAAGAAGCCATGGTGCATTCATATGGGGTCCACGGTGCTCAACTAGTCCATCTACGTACGTACGGCGCAGCCTTTAAGCCGGTGACTTCATCTCTATATGGTAGAGACCCCTATCCAAATACACAGTATACCCCACTCACCGGCCTGAGCTTAATTAGCTTCAGCGATCGATTAGTTGCGCAGTGCAGCACAACGGTTGTTACTTGGACCAATGCAACAATCTAGACCTCTCATCTCTAACCGTCCTGCTGAGATCGACCTTTCAAGCTGGTCCGGTCACTAAAAATACTTTATTATTATATAGAAAAAATATATGTAAATAATTTGGACACCAGGAACGAACGTGTGGGCTATCTCTCTGCCCTCATCGATCGAGTCTTCATGAGCGATCATCGGTGCTTAATTACTACGCTCTCATGCTGTCGTGATCGTTGACATCCTCTGCATGCAGTTCCTCTTTCGCCAAACAGCAGCCACATCTCGGGCTGGAGGTGGCAAAATGGTGGGAAGGAAGGAGACCGGCCGGCGTACCTCAGGGAGACATTGAGGTTGGTGGCGGCATGACATACCAAGATCAGTAGATCACGTGATAGACACTACGGGAAACGGCTTCTTTGCCGACTGCCGTGGCATTTGGCCGACTGCCAAGGCCAGGGCAGTCGGCAAAGAGGTGATTTACCGCCTCCCTCGGCCCCGGCAGTCGGCGAAGTTGGGCAGTCGGCAAAGGGTGCCCTTTGCCGACTGCCCCTCAGCAAGAGCTGGAAAAGTAAGGCAATCGGCAAAGGCACCCTTTGCCGATGCCACTTGGTTCCAAGAAGCGGAACTGGGCGATCGCGAAAGGAGGTCTTTGCCGATCCCGATAAGCAGTGCGGCAAACCTAACGGATTAGGTTAGCCGCCACGCCCAGCCGTCTTCTTTGCCGATTCTTGCACGCCGTGAGGCGATCGGCAAAGATTTCTTTTTTTATTTTTTATTTTTTATTTTTTTTTTTTGTTACAAGTCGTGTTGTACATTTTACGTGGCCACTAGCTTCAAACTTCATAAAATTTTTTTCCTAGCCTCCACATGTGATAACGTGATACCTCGAGAAGTTTCGTGATTTTAATTGTTTTTCTATATTCCGTTGATTTATTTTGTTTCCTTGCATTATCCCCGCCATAATTCAAGTTTGAACTGCAGTGCATGAAATATCGGAACGTAGCCATTCAAAAAATGATATTCATGTTGAAGAGTGTATTTTGAGGCCGTGTGCGAAGCTCACCCAAAAGTTTGAAGTCCTTGTCCACGGAACGGGACTTTCCCGACGTGTTAGAGGTGTTTTTTAATTATATAAAATCCAAACGAAGTCGGAAAATCACGAAAGCGAGTCGAGGTGTCGTGTTATCGCATGCGCAGGCTATGATTAAAATTTGAAAAATTTTGGAGCAAGTTGCGGCGTCGGATGTTCAAAACCCGAGCCTTCCACATGTGATCACAACATCCGACGCCGCAACTTGCTCCAAACTTGTGATCACATGTGGAGAGGTGCGGGTTTTGAACATCCGACGTCGCAACTTGCTCCAAAATTTTTCAAATTTTAATCATAGCCTGCGCATGCGATAACACGACACCTCGACCAGTTCGTGATTTTCCGACTTCGTTTGGATTTTATATAATTAAAAAAACACCTCTAACACGTCGGGAAAGTCCTCGTTCCGTGGACAAGGACTTTAAAATTTTGGGTGAGCTTCGCACACGGCCTCAAAATACACTCTTCAACATGAATATCATTTTTTGAATGGCTACGTTCCGATATTTCATGCACCTCGCAGCTCAAATTTGACTTATGCCCGAAAATGCAAGGAAACAAAATAAATCAACGGAATATAGCAAAGTATTGTAAAAAAACCCCAAATTGTGACATGTGATTGAAAATTACTTATTTAGGCCACACAAAAATTTTGGAGCCAAAATGCTAAAAATTAAGAAAATTCTTTGCCGACGCTCGGTCTCGTTAGCCGGCAAAGTGGAACCTTGCCGCCCGCCAGACACGCGGTCGCGAGAGGGCCTTTGCCGACTGCCAAGTCAGGCAGGCGGCAAAGATGAAACGGTGCTGGCCCACTTTGGCCCACCGAGGTCAGTCCTTTGCCGACTGCTACGGCAATCGGCAAAGGCGTCCCCCATTTTTTGGGCCGGCGCACCGGCCCATTTTCCTCCACGCGCCCAAGTACCAACCCTATCGCGCGTCGCCCTCCCGTGCATCTTCCTCCCCAGCGCCACCACGCCGCCACCCGCCCAGCCGCTCCGACGCCGCAGCCCCGCCGCCGACGAGCGGGCGCCCTCTCCGGCCCGCTCCGCCCCCCGAGCCCGCTCCGCCGCCCGGTCCCGCCCGCCCCCGCTCCGCCGCCTCCACCGCGCCTTCCCCGATCCGCCGCCTCCGCCGCCCCGGGGGCTCCGCCGCCTGCCCCGCCCCCCGGCCCAAGCGCCGTCGGTCGACCCCGGCCCCGATCCGCGCCTCCGGCGCCCCCCCGCTCCGCGCGGTTCCCCGGCCCGCCTCCACGCCGCCACCCGCCCAGCCGCGCCCCCGATCCGCCGCGACGCCGTGTCCCTGGTAGCGCCCTCTTTCGGCCCCCCGCCGCGACGCCTCTTCCCCGCCGCCGGCCTGCTCCCGCCTCTCGCCGCCGCCAAGAGGGAGCGAGGGCCGCGCGGCCCGGGGAGGCCGGTGAGGGGAGGCACAGGAGGAGAAGAGGAGGAGGTAGAAGAGAGGTAGAAGAGAAGAAGGAGGAGGAAGAAGAAGAGAAGAGGAAGGAGGAAGAAGAAGAGAAGAAGAAGAAGAAGGAGGAGGAGGAAGGGGAAGAAGAAGAAGAAGGAGGAGGAAGGGGAAGAAGAAGAAGGAGGAGGAAGAAGAAGAGAAGAGAAGGAGGAGGAAGGGGAAGAAGAAGAATAGAAGGAGGAAGGAGAAGGGATGATCGTCGACGCCGTACGTTGACGACGTTCGTCCACGCCGTGCACCTCGTCCGCCACCGGAGAAGAAGGTAAAGGTCCATGTTGTGTTGTTGACGGCCTTCGTGCCTGACGGCCTTCGTGCCTAGATTGTGCAGGTGTGGCCTTCGTGCCCAGTATGTGTTGTTTACGGCCTTCGTGCCGTATATGTGTTGTCGGCCATCGAGCCGTCTTTCTTTCTTGCGGGTTTGTGAACCTCCCCGTGCGAGGGGGTTCTGCCAAATTTTGTGCCGATATTGTTTTTTTCTTTCTTTCTTTTGCGGTGTTCCCGAGTAGCTTGGCGACGCCGATTGTCTTCGTCGGGGCCGTGTCGCCTCGCCACGCACCCCCGCTCGCCACACGCCCGCTAGCCTCGTCTCCACCGCCACCCTAGGTATAAATATTCACCTCTCTTCCTTATAGTTGTTGGTCGTAGATGACGTAACCAAGTTAGGCGTCTCCCGTCCGAAAGGGATACGCGGTCGTTGGTATGCTGATCAGTGCATATCTGCGATGGTATCTCTTTCGGATTGTCCACGTTTCTTGGACAGCTCGCGGATGCGTAGATGGGTTAGCCTCCATGTTCCGCTCCCGTCCGAGCCGGAGTTTCGGCAGCACCTCCCCGTTGTTCTCCGGATACACACTCTCCCCCGGCACGGACGTGTATCGGGAGAACGCGGGGAGGTGCTTTGCCGAAATTCCGTCTCGGGCGTGAGCGGAGCATGGAAGCTAACCTCATCTACGCATCCGCGGTGGGATTAGGACCTATCCTTCACCTATTAGATGGTAGGAACGCCTTGTACATGCAAATGTTGGTTTCATTACCCCCTCACTTTGGTGAATGACGAAAGATGGCTGGCCGTGAGTGGATGTACAAGGGCTGGACCAAAAAGAGACAGTCCCGAATGGGTTCATGGTACCAATGAATTCCCCGAGTAAAGCATTTGGCCCGACCGCTAAAGGGTCGATCGGCGCGGTGCCCATGCAATGACCGCAAGAACCAAAAAGAAAAGTATTCAAGGATGTCTACAAAGATCTTGAAGCATGGATATGTGGCAAACTACGAGAGGTGGATCTTCCATGGTGAACCGAAAGCTACCATTAGAGAGGAGGAGGTTAGAGCACGCCTCGATGAGTTTGAGGGAGATGCCGGCGTGGCCGACATGGTGGTAGACTTTAACGAGGGCCGTGGCAATGAAGGTTTGGTGGAGGAGGATCCGGAGGAGACCGCAAAGGCGTTCTATGAAATGATGTCTTCGGCACGAAGCCCCTTCATGAGAAGACAACAAAGTCCCACTGGATGCCATTGGACGTCTTCTAGGGTTGAAGTCGCGGTTGAGCCCGAGCCGAGGCGGATTCAATCTCCCGTTGGCGGTGGTGGGCTCCTTGCTTCCCGGATGACCACACGCGCCGAAGAGCACGTACGAGTCGGTGAAGCTCCTGCGTGCACTTAAGATGCCGTATGAGTCGATCCATGCTTGTCGTAATGGGTGCGTCCTATTTAGGGGAAAAGAACTAGAGGCAGCAACGCACTGTACAAAGTGCAAAGCCTCTAGGTATGTGGAGGTGGACAAGGGTGATGGCAAGAAGGAATAGTCTAAGATCCCCGAGATGGTCGTACGGTACCTCCCACACATTCCAAGGCTCCAAAGGATGTTCATGATAGAGGAGTTGGCGAAGAGATGATATGGCACAAGTTTGGCAAAAGATACGGTGACAAGATGGCACACCCGGCGGATGCCGAGGCATGGCGATGCCGATGTCCGATCCCGATAAAGCTAAGGAAGCTCGGAATGTACGTGTAGCGATAGCAACTTGGATGGGTTCCGGCCGTATGGAACACATGCGGCCCCGTACACTTGTTGGCCCGTGTTCGTGATCCCCCTCAACCTCCCCCCCGTCATGTTTGAACCCAAGAACGTGCTATTGTCGCCGATAGTACCGGACACCCGGCAACAATATGGGTGTGTTCATCCGGCCACCGTGGATGAATTGGAGCATGCTTGGGAAAAGGGGGTGTAAGGACGTACGACCGAGCTACAAAGAAGAACTTCACAATGCATGTGTGGTATCTCTATTCAATGCATGACTTCCTGGCGTACGGCACATTCTCGGGTGGTGTGTTCATGGGAAGTTCCCTTGCCCAAGTATGCAAGGATTACGTGTTGTTCACCCGGCTGAAAAAGGGTGGCAAGTACTCTTCGTTTGACAAACATCGCCAATTCTGCCCGAGAACCATGCATTGAGACTTGACACCCAACACTTCACGAAAGGCCTTGAAGTCACCAACCCTATTCCTCGATTATGAGCGGTGAACGGGTCCTCGCCGAGTTACGGGCTCTCAAAATGGACAAAGACAAAAAAGGCTTCATTGGATATGGTCGGCAACACATGTGGACCCATATTTCGGGCTTGACTAGGCTCCCTACTACAAGCACCTCCTTCTTCCACACAACATCGATGTGATGCACACGAAAAGAACATCGCCGAGGCACTTTGGGGAACACTCATGGACATAAAACGAAGTGAAAGGACAATGTTAAGGCTAGACGGACGTCGAGGCGCTGCGGCGATGACCCAAGCTAGTGATGAAGCCCCTGCTCCGAGCAAGACTTGGAGAAGGGGCCCGGCGGATTACATCCCGAAAAGGCCCGACGGAAGGAAGTGATGCGGTGGATGGAGACGATATTGTTCCCTGATGGGTATGCGGCGAATCTGAGCAGGGGAGTGAACCCTAAGACCGGAAAAAATTAGGGATGAAGAGTCATGACTTCCACATATGGATTGAGAGACTCCTTCCTGCGATGACACGTGGATACCTCCCCGAGCCGGTGTGGCGCGTTCTGGCGGAGTTGAGCTATTTCTTCCGCCGCTTTGTGCCGGGAGTTATCTCTTGAAGTGATTCGTGACATGGAGGACAAAGCACCTCTCGCCGATCTCGCAAGTTGGAGATGATCTTTCCACCCGGCTTCTTCTTGCCGATGCAAGATCGATCCGCACCTACCACGTGAGGCACGGGCCGGGGTCTGTGCGGTGCCCGTTGGTGCTATCCAATCGAGAGGTGTCTAAAGATTCTTCGGAAAAAGTGTAGAAATAAAGCCGGAATTGAGGCTTCCGTGGCGGAGCGGCAAGAGTGGAGGAGGTGTCGAACTTCACAAAGGCGTACTATACCGAGAACCTTCACTACATGCATCCACTCCCTCGTTACAACGAGGACGAGAACTTATCGACCCTGAGCCTTTTCAGAGGGCAACTCGGAAGGGGCAGCGCAGGTAACCCAAACACGTTGCAATATTGTGAGTGGCGTGCCATCATGCTCTACTTGTTCCTGAGTGTGGCAGAACCTCCTAAGTAATGTGGCCCACATGCACTAATCCTCGTCTTAACAGACCTCAGATTACTATGCATGTGTTCCACACGACTTATGAAGCCCTGTCGATGTTCTTAACGAACACCGATTGAACCACTTTTTACATTCATACCCGGGATCAACAATGGAGTAACCACAACATTACAACATTTGTTATAAAATATTTATCGAGTGCGGAAGAATAATAACATTAATTTTTCAAATAATGAATAGGATAATATTTTACAAACTTAACTTTATATTGCGGAAGTAGAGTGGAGTTAGCGAAGACAACTTAGGTAGGACACCTAAGTTGCGAGAGGCAACCAAATCATGTCGAGCCCAAATGACACAATCCCGGCTAGTAGCAACAATCGACTGCAACAGGGTAGAACAAACCCCGAGTACATGAAGGTACTCCGCAAGACTTACCCGACTAAAAGTAAAAGACTCTCAAGGATATCTTGGCCTTTTGAGTAGTTGAGCTAGAAAAGGGGAGTTTTGCGAAAAAGCATTACTAATCTTGAAACCTTACTCTCAATATTTTAAACGGGATAAAAGCATCGGTTTAATTCAACCTACTAAAGCTAGATTAGCACCCGTTCTATTTCCGAATCATATTAAGCATTACACTTGAGATTATCTTTCCAAATGCCTTCTTCTCGATTCCACGAGCCACCAAGAACCAATTCTTTCATATTTCGCTTGATTGCTACGATGTATGGTCGGAGGATCAAGTCTCCATAACCGAGGAGCACGACGATTCGAACCGATTTACTCACCGAGGATCCCTAAACACACGATATAAGTGGGACTCTAACCCACAATTATATCAACAATACCGTCGGACATTCTAGAACTAGGCTCGGCTTCCGCGCCACCCGAGAGTACACTTACACCTCCAATCCGGGGACACGGCCCACGAGGGTATTGTACTCCCGCCATCTCGCCACTCCCAAAGCACGGGCTCACCGTACTAGTCCTTAGATTATCCTAGGGTAAAGCTTTTCCGTAGATATGTGAGTAGTTGCAAAGTCTTGTCCAAACTGGCCTACAACGGCGGTCCTTAATCGACAAGTCGGAAACACTACATCAAGACTCCATTCCCGATGCAAGTTACCCGACCGGTCTCAATTTAATATAACCATATTCTTATGCCCTCGTGACCCATCTTTAGGTCTAGAGAAGCAAAGATACAATGGTAAATCATGATCAAAGATTAATGACCTACAACTTCTACCGAAGTCTAAGCATGGCTAAGCATAAGAAATCGACCTACACATACTAGTGGGATATCATGATGCAAAAGTAGATCAAGGTAGTCATGCGGCAACGGTATCAACCAAATCCTATTAACTTAATGCACAATACACTAGACTTATAGTGTAAAATATTTGCGAAAAATGAAAATGGGTTGCATGCTCCTAGGGCTTGCCTCGAGTTGCGGTGAAGTTAGATTTCAATGGTCGACTTGACACCAACACCATGGATGGATAACACCAACATCAAGAGAGATGACATCATTGGTGGATGACCTTCTCGAATACCCTTGTCGGATGACACCTCTCCGAGACTTTGATCAACACGATCCACCCCACTCGTATCATCTACACGTAATTAATGATGCGTGATTTAGAACGATGAGCTCATGGCATGATGCATGATGATACATGGATGAAAGCATAACAACTTGATCACTTGAGTACAACTTTCCTTCGCGATAAAGTTGTACTCAAACAACATTAATTAAACAAAACCTAGGGTTACACAAAGCGAAGCTACTCTAGTTAAGATAACCAATGGATCAAGATAATTCATACAAGTCATCAAAGTGCCCAAGGTCACTAAAGTTAATGACCTAAGGTCTCCAATCAATCCCAAAGTCACTCAAGAAAATCCTAAGTCATAAAGAACTAAATAAGCAATTAAAGATTTATTAAATAACTAAATATAAAATAAAGACAAAATAAAAAGTTATCAAATAAATCTCAAAAATTAAACTCAAGCTTCTCATGGCCTCGAGAAGACTACCAAATAATTTTCAATATTTTTGAAACAATAAATAAATAACTAAAAATAGAGGAAGGAGAATTTTTCAATTAAAAGGGCTAATTTTATAACATAGTAAAATCACTCAAAATAGGCATAAAATATTTTTCCTAGATCAAGCACATGACAGAGAGCACACTCATAAATTTTCATAATTTTTGGAGCTACCAAAAATTCTATACAAAATAAACAAATTGTAACACTATTCACTAAAACAGGAAAAGAATAAAACTAAAATAAAAAGAAAAAGGACGACTTGGGCCGAAACCGCCCAACAGCCCAACCCGCCCGCTCGGCCACGCATACGAGCACGCTGGCCCGGCGGCGCGCGGCCCAACTCGGCACCGGAGGCTGGCGTGGCTACTTTGCGAAAAGCCCCCGAGGTTTTATAAAATTACAAAAAGGTCCTTTCAACTATTCCCCGAGTCGGGGCTTTTGCATCTAGGCCCCCGAGGTTTGTCAAATTCAAGGACGATAGTCCTTGCGAGAACATGAGGAAGCCCGGCGGATTACCGGCTCGGCCTCGCCGGCGGCGGATTCCGTCTGCGCGAGGCCTCCTACGCGACCCTTGGACCATGGCGGACACCCTAGGCACCTAGACCCGACGGCGGACATCACAAAAGAGACACCCGGCGGCGGCGGAACATGGCGGCGGCGGCTCGAGGGGAGCTCACCGGAGCGACTCCGCTCGACGCTAGCGCAAGCAAGCAACGGCCGCTGCACAACGCGCGAACGCACCTAGCCTACCAATTGACCCCTAGCAGCAGCCAACAACGGCAAGGCTCGGGTGCCTGCGGACGAACACGGAGCGACGGCGGCGACAACGACGTTCCGGCCACGACAAAGCAGCTCTGCCCTAATTGACTACACCGTCACAAGCAAGAGGTCAAGGCGACCCTGATGCGCATGCTAATGAGGAGAAAAAGGTGACGGAGCATGGTTCTCACCGCGAGCAGGGATGGCGGTGAGGTTGGCAGCGGCGCGAACCGACGGCGAGGTGGTGTCACGGCGTGGTCCCGTCCACCAAGATAAAGACCAAGGGAAGCATCATACTCCGGACATCAAAGCGATCTCGCGAAAGGAATTGAGAAAATGATCGAGACGACGACGAACGACGGTGATGAATTCACGGCGACTCGGTGCCGGACACGAGGAAGATGACGATTTTCCGGCGACTCGGTCGGGCGAAGGGGCTTGGCCGGGGTTTCGAGGTCGCGGGACGAGGCGGAGCTAGTTAGGCGGATGAATGGACGGAGATGGCTCGACGACGGCGCGGCGGCGGCGAAACTCGAGCGAGCAATGGCGGCGGCGCGAGCGAGAGGAGAAGAAGAAAACGAGGACGGCTCGGCTCTCTTATGCAACGGCGCGACGAATATGAGGGCGACACGCGGCCGAGGACGATTCTAGCGCGGGCGCAAGGCGCGGCCGGCGGCAACGCGGCATGGCGGCCATGAACACGGCGACGACGAGAATAGAGAGGGGAATTGATGAGGTTGACGTCATCAACACCGTAGCAAAGATGAGACCCTTTCGGAATTTTGCAAATTACTCCAAGAAGTTGAACTGCACTCGAAAAATTCCAAAAAGCAACCCTAGCTAATTTTTCATTCTCTACAACTTTCTCAACTGGGCCATTTTCAAATTTTGAAAGGAAAATTGAATTTGAATCAAATTTTGAAAAGGGGACAAAAACCCTAGAATGAAATATATGAAATTACTTTTGATTTTTCTAAAGAACTTGAAAAACTCCAAAACTATGGAATACTCAACTTTTCAAACTACACATTTTCTCCAAAAAGAGTTTTCCCAAAATATGCATAGTTTTTGAATTATGATTTGAAATTCAAAAGGGGACAACTGTCGGAAAACCGTATTTTCAAATTTATTTGAAATTATTTTTGGAAACTTGAAAAACTTTGAACACCAATATTGTAGCTCTCATCAAGACCCAAAATATTGCTTTTTGGACCAACCCCAAATTCTTTGTAGATTTTGAAATAGAGAAAAGGGGGTAATTCGGGGTTTTCGGGAAAACGGGGTTTTGAAACAATTGGAGCTCGATTTAATTTCTACACTAACTAATCGGGCATTAGCAATCACAAGCATCATTTCATATGTAAAACAAAGCATCACATTAAAAAATAATATTAAAACATGAATGCATTAATGCCATGATGCTCGATGATTAGGCCTTAATAAAATTCTAAATCAAGTTTTAGTTGCAATTAACATCTAGGATGTTACATCCTTTCCCCCTTAAAGAAATCTCGTCCCGAGATTTTGGAGCAACAAAATCCGTGGGGTAAGCAATGGAAAAGGAAATGTGTCAAGCAAATCAACTTGACAGAAGTTCATAGAACAACAAGGTTTGATCCGGGAGTTACAACCATGAGATGAAAGTGGTTACAACTGACAAGGTATTTAGAGTTTCAAGGGAGTTTCAGCAATAATTCCCAAGATAAGTTCAAAGAGTAGGGTACATTGTCATGAGACTATAATGGCTCATGCCCGCAAACATTGATACCTGCGCGCGCCTAGCAGAAACTTGTGTGCTCGGGTCACACAAGAAACTCTAGGTTCCGTCGCGGCACCAAGGTTTCGGGACATGGCAGCTTTATAGGGCACAACAATCTTAACCCACATCTCTTAGTAATATCGGGAATGTAACCGAGATCAAAAATCGGTCACGATCACAAGGTAATTAGGGAGTTCAAAGAACAACTTTGAATCCCAAGAATATTCAATAAGTAAAGTACATCCATTGTGATCTACTACGATACCTGTGCATAGCCTGGTGAAAACTCATGTGGTCGCGAATCACGGGAGATTTCAGGTTGACACGGCACCATAGTTACGGTCAAGACACCACGACGAGATTCAATCAATATGACTCTTGGCCAACAAAGTCGGATATCAAGGTCAAGAAATTAGAATGTGCAAACAAGGATCGCACCCAAGAGGAGCATGACCATTGACCCGGATAACGACGAACACTCGGGTTCGCGATGTTTCCAAGTCATAAGTCATGATACCCTAGAAGACATATTCATAGTGATATACAAGTGAGATATATGTCGTCAAACGACATCAAGGAGATAGCACAGGTCAGAGTTGTAAGAAATCAAAGTATGACACATGCTCAGCAAAAGAATTAAGGATTCACACTAGTTTCAGTTTTCAAGGTAATAGTGTACTTCAAAGCATATTCCACAAATTCCCAAGGATCAGGAACTTATGGAGTACAGGATTATTAACAGGTGACAAAAACCTGGTATAAGACGAGATTCAGCAATGGAACAATTATAAAGGATATAACTGTCCTTCAAACATAAGGAGTGAATTGTAAGCACCACCATAGAACACATCATAATGACTTTCGACAAACATTTGTCGGCTATGAAGGTCAAGAGATTAGCATGTTCAAAGAATGTGAACACACTAATTGTGAACTATAAGGTTTCATGATCATAGACCCCGACATTAGCGAACGCCGTAGCGGTAATTCCTTATGGTCATAAGCCACGGAGACCCCGGTTTCATCGCTATTTCCCGGTCATAGATCATGGTACCTTAGAGAACATAATCAAATTATGAACAAATGAGATATATGTCATCAAATGACACCAAGGAGATAGTATGTGTCGGAGTTGAAAAGAATCAAGGCATGGCACATACTCAACAAAAGACTCAAGAATTTGTACCAGGTTTAATCTTTAAGATAATGATGTATATCAAGGTATATTCCACAAATTCCCAAAGATCGAAGAAATTTATGAAATAAAAGATTCAATTGATAAACAATCCTGGTACATGGCGAGATTTAACAATAGAACAATCATAAAGGAATATAACCATTCCAACCTTAAGGGGATCTTTTAACTTCCAAAAGATTTTCATATGATACGCTCGTCCTATACGTCCTCACAATGTTAGAAAACTTCAACTTCACCAAGTTAGTGAATTAGAGGGCTTGTTAGACGAACTGTTAAAAGACACTTCAGCGAAACTTTCGTTGAGGAAGTTGACTTCCATGTTGACAATTTGAAGAAGTACCGAGAAACTTCTCAAAGTCTTTCAAAGCGGAAAGAAAATAGATAAGGATCCATTTTTAATTTGTTAACTTCAAAAACTTTTATATAGTAAAATCATTTTGAAGTTTTCAAATGTAATGTTGTAGCCGATCCAAAGTATGAGCTCGATACCAAGCGTGTGAACCTCCTAAGTAATGTGGCCCACATGCACTAATCCTCGTCTTAACGGACCTCGATTACTATGCATGTGTTCCACACGACTTATGAAGCCCCCGTCGATGTTCTTAACGAACACCGATTGAACCACTTTTTACATTCATACCCGGATCAACAATGGAGTAACCACAACATTACAACATTTGTTATAAAATATTTATCGAGTGCGGAAGAATAATAACATTAATTTTTCAAATAATGAATAGGATAATATTTTACAAACTTAACTTTATATTGCGGAAGTAGAGTGGAGCTACGAAGACAACTTAGGTAGGACACCTAAGTTGCGAGAGGCAACCAAATCATGTCGAGCCCAACGACACAATCCCGGCTAGTAGCAACGGTCGATGCACACCTGTGAGGGTAGAACAAACCCCGAGTACATGAAGGTACTCCGCAAGACTTACCCGACTAAAAGTAAAAGACTCTCAAGGATATGCTTGGCCTTTTGAGTAGTTGAGCTAGAAAAGGGAGTTTTGCGAAAAGCATTACTAATCTTGAAACCTTACTCTCAATATTTTAAACGGATAAAAGCATCGCTTTAATTCAACCTACTAAAGCTAGATTAGCACTGTTCTATTTCCAAAGAATCATATTAAGCATTACACTTGAGATTATCTTTCCAGCTGCCTTCTTCTCGATTCCACGAGCCACCAAGAACCAATTCTTTCATATTTCGCTTGATTGCTACGATGTATGGTCGGAGGATCAAGTCTCCATAACCGAGGAGCACGACGATTCGAACCGATTTACTCAGCTGAGGATCCCTAAACACACGATATAAGTGGGACTCTAACCCACAATTATATCAACAATACCGTCGGACATTCTAGAACTAGGCTCAGCTTCCGCGCCACCCGAGAGTACACTTACACCTCCAATCCGGGACACGGCCCACGAGGGTATTGTACTCCCGCCATCTCGCCACTCCCGGTGCACGGGCTCACCGTACTAGTCCTTAGATTATCCTAGGGTAAAGCTTTTCCGTAGATATGTGAGTAGTTGCAAAGTCTTGTCCAAACTGGCCTACAACGGCCGGTCCTTAATCGACAAGTCGGAAACACTACATCAAGACTCCATTCCCGATGCAAGTTACCCGACCGGTCTCAATTTAATATAACCATATTCTTATGCCCTCGTGACCCATCTTTAGGTCTAGAGAAGCAAAGATACAATGGTAAATCATGATCAAAGATTAATGACCTACAACTTCTACCGAAGTCTAAGCATGGCTAAGCATAAGAAATCGACCTACACATACTAGTGGGATATCATGATGCAAAAGTAGATCAAGGTAGTCATGCGGCAACGGTATCAACCAAATCCTATTAACTTAATGCACAATACACTAGACTTATAGTGTAAAATATTTGCGTAAAGCAGAAATGGGTTGCATGCTCCGGGCTTGCCGAGTTGCGGTGAAGTTAGATTTCAATGGTCGAGACTTGACACCAACACCATGGATGGATAACACCAACATCAAGAGAGATGACATCATTGGTGGATGACCTTCTCGAATACCCTTGTCGGATGACACCTCTCCCGACTTTGATCAACACGATCCACCCCACTCGTATCATCTACACGTAATTAATGATGCGTGATTTAGAACGATGAGCTCATGGCATGATGCATGATGATACATGGATGAAAGCATAACAACTTGATCACTTGAGTACAACTTTCCTTCGCGATAAAGTTGTACTCAAACAACATTAATTAAACAAAACCTAGGGTTACACAGCGAAGCTACTCTAGTTAAGATAACCAAAGAGATCAAGATAATTCATACAAGTCATCAAAGTGCCCAAGGTCACTAAAGTTAATGACCTAAGGTCTCCAATCAATCCCAAAGTCACTCAAGAAAATCCTAAGTCATAAAGAACTAAATAAGCAATTAAAGATTTATTAAATAACTAAATATAAAATAAAGACAAAATAAAAAGTTATCAAATAAATCTCAAAAATTAAACTCAAGCTTCTCATGGCCTGAGAAGACTACCAAATAATTTTCAATATTTTTGAAACAATAAATAAATAACTAAAAATAGAGGAAGGAGAATTTTTCAATTAAAAGGGCTAATTTTATAACATAGTAAAATCACTCAAAATAGGCATAAAATATTTTTCCTAGATCAAGCACATGACAGAGAGCACACTCATAAATTTTCATAATTTTTGGAGCTACCAAAAATTCTATACAAAATAAACAAATTGTAACACTATTCACTAAAACAGAAAAGAATAAAACTAAAATAAAAAGAAAAAGGACGACTTGGGCCGAAACCGCCCAACAGCCCAGCCCGGCCGCTCGGCCACGCATACGAGAGCACGCCGGCCGGCGGCGCGAAAGGCCGGCCCAACTCGGCCGCGGAGGCCCGGCGTGGCTACTTTGCGTAAAAGCCCCGAGGTTTTATAAAATTACAAAAAGGTCCTTTCAACTATTCCCCGAGTCGGGGCTTTTTGCATCTAGGCCCCGAGGTTTGTCAAATTCAAGGACGATAGTCCTTGCGAGACGCAAACAGGAAGCCCGGCGGATTGCCGGCTCGGCCTCGCCGGCGGCGGGATTTCCGTCTGCGCTGAGGCCTCCTACGCGACCCTTGGACCATGGCGGACACCCTAGGCACCTAGACCCGACGGCGGACATCACAAAAGAGACACCCCGACGGCGGCGGCGGAACATGGCGGCGGCGGCTCGGCGGGAGCTCACGGAGCGACTCCGGGGCCGACGCTAGCGCAAGCAACGGCTGCGGCACAACAGCGCGAACGCACCTAGCCTACCAATTGACCCCTAGCAGCAGCCAACAACGGCAAGGCTCGGGTGCCTGCGGACGAACACGGAGCGACGGCGGCGACAACGACGTTCCGGCCACGACAAAGCGGCTTCGCCTAATTGACTACACCGTCACAAGCAAGAGGTCAAGGCGACCCGATGCGCATGCTAATGAGGAGAAAAAGGTGACGGAGCATGGTTCTCACCGCGAGCGGGGATGGCGGTGAGGTTGGCGCGGCGCGAACCGACGGCGAGGTGGTGTCACGGCGTGGTCCTGTCCACCAAGATAAAGACCAAGGGAAGCATCATACTCCGGACATCAAAGCGATCTCGGCAGAAAAAGGAATTGAGAAAATGATCAGAGACGACGACGAACGACGGTGATGAATTCACGGCGACTCGGGTGCCGGACCTGAGGAAGATGACGATTTTCCGGCGACTCAGTCGGGGCGAAGGGGCTTGGCTGGGGTTTCTGAGGTCGCGAGGACGAGGCGGAGCTAGTTAGGCGGATGAATTGGACGGAGATGGCTCGACGACGGCAGCGGCGAGCGGCGAAACTCGAGCGAGCAATGGCGGCGGCGCGAGCGAGGAGAAGAAGAAGAAAACGAGGACGGCTCGGCTCTCTTATGCAACGGCGCGACGAATATGAGGGCGACACGCAGCCGAGGACGATTCTAGCGGGCGCAAGCTGGCGGCCGGCGGCAACGCGGCATGGCGGCCATGAACACGGCGACGACGAGGAATAGAGAGGAATTGATGAGGTTGACGTCATCAACACTGTAGCAAAGATGAGACCCTTTCGGAATTTTGCAAATTACTCCAAGAAGTTGAACTGCACTCGAAAAATTCCAAAAAGCAACCCTAGCTAATTTTTCATTCTCTACAACTTTCTCAACTGGGCCATTTTCAAATTTTGAAAGGAAAATTGAATTTGAATCAAATTTTGAAAAGGGGACAAAAACCCTAGAATGAAATATATGAAATTACTTTTGATTTTTCTAAAGAACTTGAAAAACTCCAAAACTATGGAATACTCAACTTTTCAAACTACACATTTTCTCCAAAAAGAGTTTTCCCAAAATATGCATAGTTTTTGAATTATGATTTGAAATTCAAAAGGGGACAACTGTCGGAAAACCGTATTTTCAAATTTATTTGAAATTATTTTTGAAACTTGAAAAACTTTGAACACCAATATTGTAGCTCTCATCAAGACCCAAAATATTGCTTTTTGGACCAACCCCAAATTCTTTGTAGATTTTGAAATAGAGAAAAGGGGGTAATTCGGGGTTTTCGGGAAAACGGGGTTTTGAAACACTGGAGCTCGATTTAATTTCTACACTAACTAATCGGGCATTAGCAATCACAAGCATCATTTCATATGTAAAACAAAGCATCACATTAAAAAATAATATTAAAACATGAATGCATTAATGCCATGATGCTCGATGATTAGGCCTTAATAAAATTCTAAATCAAGTTTTAGTTGCAATTAACATCTAGGATGTTACATCCTTTCCCCTTAAAGAAATCTCGTCCCGAGATTTTGGAGCAACAAAATCCCGTGGGGTAAGCAATGGAAAAGGAAATGTGTCAAGCAAATCAACTTGACAGAAGTTCATAGAACAACAAGGTTTGATCCGGAGTTACAACCATGAGATGAAAGTGGTTACAACGACAAGGTATTTAGAGTTTCAAGGGAGTTTCAAAGAATAATTCCCAAGATAAGTTCAAAGAGTAGGGTACATTGTCATGAGACTATAATGGCTCATGCCCGCAAACATTGATACTGCGCGCCTAGCAGAAACTTGTGTGCTCGGGTCACACAAGAAACTCTAGGTTCCGTCGCGGCACCAAGGTTTCGGGACATGGCAGCTTTATAGGGCACAACAATCTTAACCCACATCTCTTAGTAATATCGGGAATGTAACCGAGATCAAAAATCGGTCACGATCACAAGGTAATTAGGGAGTTCAAAGAACAACTTTGAATCCCAAGAATATTCAATAAGTAAAGTACATCCATTGTGATCTACTACGATACCTGTGCATAGCCTGGTGAAAACTCATGTGGTCGCGAATCACAGGAGATTTCAGGTTGACACGGCACCATAGTTACGGTCAAGACACCACGACAGAATTCAATCAATATGACTCTTGGCCAACAAAGTCGGATATCAAGGTCAAGAAATTAGAATGTGCAAACAAGGACTGCACCCAAGAGGAGCATGACCATTGACCCGGATAACGACGAACACTCGGGTTCGGCGATGTTTCCAAGTCATAAGTCATGATACCCTAGAAGACATATTCATAGTGATATACAAGTGAGATATATGTCGTCAAACGACATCAAGGAGATAGCACAGTCGAGTTGTAAGAAATCAAAGTATGACACATGCTCAAAGAAAAGAATTAAGGATTCACACTAGTTTCGAGTTTTCAAGGTAATAGTGTACTTCAAAGCATATTCCACAAATTCCCAAGGATCGAACTTATGGAGTACAGGATTATTAACAGTGACAAAAACCTGGTATAAGACGAGATTCAAAGAATGGAACAATTATAAAGGATATAACTGTCCTTCAAACATAAGGAGTGAATTGTAAGCACCACCATAGAACACATCATAATGACTTTCGACAAACATTTGTCGGCTATGAAGGTCAAGAGATTAGCATGTTCAAAGAATGTGAACACACTAATTGTGAACTATAAGGTTTCATGATCATAGACCCCGACATTAGCGAACGCCGGCGGTAATTCCTTATGGTCATAAGCCACGGGAGACCCCGGTTTCATCGCTATTTCCCGGTCATAGATCATGGTACCTTAGAGAACATAATCAAATTATGAACAAATGAGATATATGTCATCAAATGACACCAAGGAGATAGTATGTGTCGGAGTTGAAAAGAATCAAGGCATGGCACATACTCAACAAAAGACTCAAGAATTTGTACCAGGTTTAATCTTTAAGATAATGATGTATATCAAGGTATATTCCACAAATTCCCAAAGATCGAAATTTATGAAATAAAAGATTCAATTGATAAACAATCCTGGTACATGGCGAGATTTAACAATAGAACAATCATAAAGGAATATAACCATTCCAACCTTAAGGGGATCTTTTAACTTCCAAAAGATTTTCATATGATACGCTCGTCCCTATACGTCCTCACAATGTTAGAAAACTTCAACTTCACCAAGTTAGTGAATTAGAGGGCTTGTTAGACGAATCGTTAAAAGACACTTCAAATAAACTTTCGTTGAGGAAGTTGACTTCCATGTTGACAATTTGAAGAAGTACCGAGAAACTTCTCAAAGTCTTTCAAAGAAAGAAAATAGATAAGGATCCATTTTTAATTTGTTAACTTCAAAAACTTTTATATAGTAAAATCATTTTGAAGTTTTCAAATGTAATGTTGTAGCCGATCCAAAGTATGAGCTCGATACCAACGTGGCGAGAACCTCTAAGTAATGTGGCCCACATGCACTAATCCTCGTCTTAACAGACCTCGATTACTATGCATGTGTTCCACACGACTTATGAAGCCCCGTCGATGTTCTTAACGAACACCGATTGAACCACTTTTTACATTCATACCCGGGATCAACAATGGAGTAACCACAACATTACAACATTTGTTATAAAATATTTATCGAGTGCGGAAGAATAATAACATTAATTTTTCAAATAATGAATAGGATAATATTTTACAAACTTAACTTTATATTGCGGAAGTAGAGTGGAGCTACTGAGAAGACAACTTAGGTAGGACACCTAAGTTGCGAGAGGCAACCAAATCATGTCGAGCCCAGCGACACAATCCTGGCTAGTAGCAACAGTCAGTACCTGCAACAGGGGTAGAACAAACCCTGAGTACATGAAGGTACTCCGCAAGACTTACCCGACTAAAAGTAAAAGACTCTCAAGGATATGCTGGCCTTTTGAGTAGTTGAGCTAGAAAAGGGGAGTTTTGCAGAAAAGCATTACTAATCTTGAAACCTTACTCTCAATATTTTAAACAGGATAAAAGCATCAGTTTAATTCAACCTACTAAAGCTAGATTAGCACCCGTTCTATTTCCAAAGAATCATATTAAGCATTACACTTGAGATTATCTTTCCAAATGCCTTCTTCTCGATTCCACGAGCCACCAAGAACCAATTCTTTCATATTTCGCTTGATTGCTACGATGTATGGTCGGAGGATCAAGTCTCCATAACCGAGGAGCACGACGATTCGAACCGATTTACTCAGCTGAGGATCCCTAAACACACGATATAAGTGGGACTCTAACCCACAATTATATCAACAATACCGTCGGACATTCTAGAACTAGGCTCAGCTTCCGCGCCACCCGAGAGTACACTTACACCTCCAATCCGGGGACACGGCCCACGAGGGTATTGTACTCCCGCCATCTCGCCACTCCTGCACGGGCTCACCGTACTAGTCCTTAGATTATCCTAGGGTAAAGCTTTTCCGTAGATATGTGAGTAGTTGCAAAGTCTTGTCCAAAATGGGCCTACAACGGCCGGTCCTTAATCGACAAGTCGGAAACACTACATCAAGACTCCATTCCCGATGCAAGTTACCCGACCGGTCTCAATTTAATATAACCATATTCTTATGCCCTCGTGACCCATCTTTAGGTCTAGAGAAGCAAAGATACAATGGTAAATCATGATCAAAGATTAATGACCTACAACTTCTACCGAAGTCTAAGCATGGCTAAGCATAAGAAATCGACCTACACATACTAGTGGGATATCATGATGCAAAAGTAGATCAAGGTAGTCATGCGGCAACGGTATCAACCAAATCCTATTAACTTAATGCACAATACACTAGACTTATAGTGTAAAATATTTGCGAAACAAAATGGGTTGCATGCTCCGGGCTTGCCCGAGTTGCGTGAAGTTAGATTTCAATGGTCGACTTGACACCAACACCATGGATGGATAACACCAACATCAAGAGAGATGACATCATTGGTGGATGACCTTCTCGAATACCCTTGTCGGATGACACCTCTCCGGACTTTGATCAACACGATCCACCCCACTCGTATCATCTACACGTAATTAATGATGCGTGATTTAGAACGATGAGCTCATGGCATGATGCATGATGATACATGGATGAAAGCATAACAACTTGATCACTTGAGTACAACTTTCCTTCGCGATAAAGTTGTACTCAAACAACATTAATTAAACAAAACCTAGGGTTACACAGCGAAGCTACTCTAGTTAAGATAACCAAGAGATCAAGATAATTCATACAAGTCATCAAAGTGCCCAAGGTCACTAAAGTTAATGACCTAAGGTCTCCAATCAATCCCAAAGTCACTCAAGAAAATCCTAAGTCATAAAGAACTAAATAAGCAATTAAAGATTTATTAAATAACTAAATATAAAATAAAGACAAAATAAAAAGTTATCAAATAAATCTCAAAAATTAAACTCAAGCTTCTCATGGCCTGAGAAGACTACCAAATAATTTTCAATATTTTTGAAACAATAAATAAATAACTAAAAATAGAGGAAGGAGAATTTTTCAATTAAAAGGGCTAATTTTATAACATAGTAAAATCACTCAAAATAGGCATAAAATATTTTTCCTAGATCAAGCACATGACAGAGAGCACACTCATAAATTTTCATAATTTTTGGAGCTACCAAAAATTCTATACAAAATAAACAAATTGTAACACTATTCACTAAAACAGGAAAAGAATAAAACTAAAATAAAAAGAAAAAGGACGACTTGGGCCGAAACCGGCCCAACAGGCCCAGCCAGCCCGGCTCGGCCACGCATACAGGAGCACGCTGGCCCGGCAGCGCGAGCAGGCCGGCCCAACTCGGCCTGCCAGAGGCCTGGCGTGGCTACTTTGCAGAAAAGCCCCTGAGGTTTTATAAAATTACAAAAAGGTCCTTTCAACTATTCCCTGAGTCAGGGCTTTTTGCATCTAGGCCCCGAGGTTTGTCAAATTCAAGGACGATAGTCCTTGCGAGACGTAATCGGAAGCCCGCGGGATTGCGGCTCGGCCTCGCCGGCGGCGGATTTCCGTCTCGGCGCCGAGGCCTCCTACGCGACCCTTGGACCATGGCGGACACCCTAGGCACCTAGACCCGACGGCGGACATCACAAAAGAGACACCCGACGGCGGCGGCGGAACATGGCGGCGGCGGCTCGACCGGGGAGCTCACCGGAGCGACTCCGGCGACGCTAAGCGCAAGCAACGGGCCGCGGCAACAACAGCGCGAACGCACCTAGCCTACCAATTGACCCCTAGCGGCGCCAACAACGGCAAGGCTCGGGTGCTCGCGGACGAACACGGAGCGACGGCGGCGACAACGACGTTCCGCCACGACAAAGCAGCTCGCCTCTAATTGACTACACCGTCACAAGCAAGAGGTCAAGGCGACCACCGATGCGCATGCTAATGAGGAGAAAAAGGTGACGGAGCATGGTTCTCACCGCGAGCCGGGGATGGCGGTGAGGTTGGCGCGCGCGAACCGACGGCGAGGTGGTGTCACGGCGTGGTCCCGTCCACCAAGATAAAGACCAAGGGAAGCATCATACTCCGACATCAAAGCGATCTCGGCGAGAAAAGGAATTGAGAAAATGATCGAGACGACGACGAACGACGGTGATGAATTCACGGCGACTCGGGTGCCGGACTGAGGAAGATGACGATTTTCCGGCGACTCAGTCGGGGCGAAGGGGCTTGGCTGGGGTTTCTGAGGTCGCGAGGACGAGGCGGAGCTAGTTAGGCGGATGAATTGGACGGAGATGGCTCGACGACGGCAGCGGCGAGCGGCGAAACTCGAGCAGAGCAATGGCGGCGGCGGCCGAGCAGAGGGAGAAGAAGAAAACGAGGACGGCTCTGGCTCTCTTATGCAACGGCGCGACGAATATGAGGGCGACACGCAGCCGAGGACGATTCTAGCGCGGGCGCAAGCTGGCGGCCGGCGGCAACGCGGCATGGCGGCCATGAACACGGCGACGACGAGGAATAGAGAGGGGAATTGATGAGGTTGACGTCATCAACACTATAGCAGCATGAGACCCTTTCGGAATTTTGCAAATTACTCCAAGAAGTTGAACTGCACTCGAAAAATTCCAAAAAGCAACCCTAGCTAATTTTTCATTCTCTACAACTTTCTCAACTGGGCCATTTTCAAATTTTGAAAGGAAAATTGAATTTGAATCAAATTTTGAAAAGGGGACAAAAACCCTAGAATGAAATATATGAAATTACTTTTGATTTTTCTAAAGAACTTGAAAAACTCCAAAACTATGGAATACTCAACTTTTCAAACTACACATTTTCTCCAAAAAAGAGTTTTCCCAAAATATGCATAGTTTTTGAATTATGATTTGAAATTCAAAAGGGGACAACTCTGTCGAAAACCGTATTTTCAAATTTATTTGAAATTATTTTTGGAAACTTGAAAAACTTTGAACACCAATATTGTAGCTCTCATCAAGACCCAAAATATTGCTTTTTGGACCAACCCCAAATTCTTTGTAGATTTTGAAATAGAGAAAAGGGGGTAATTCAGGGTTTTCGGGAAAACAGGGTTTTTGAAATGCAAATTGGAGCTCGATTTAATTTCTACACTAACTAATCGGGCATTAGCAATCACAAGCATCATTTCATATGTAAAACAAAGCATCACATTAAAAAATAATATTAAAACATGAATGCATTAATGCCATGATGCTCGATGATTAGGCCTTAATAAAATTCTAAATCAAGTTTTAGTTGCAATTAACATCTAGGATGTTACACCGAGCCTTGATGAAGTGGTTCCTTATCGAGTGTAAGTTCTCAAAGCACTTGTTACATACGTTGTCAATATCCTCCACCTATCGGTCCGACCCTTCATATCTTGTTTTTCGGGAGTTCATTCGCAAATTCTCGAAAAGGAATACGCCTCCTACCTCGTTACAAGAGGAAGAAGCTTTCCTTAAAACCGCCAGCCCGATTTTATTGGGTGGATGCATACAAAGGTAACATCCAACTTACCTCGTTCCATCTTTGAGTTGCTCCTAGGAGCGATTAATGTAACTATCTAAGTGGCCTCACCTTGCACACGCACGGATGGGAAATGCCTCATGAATTGAAACAGTTGCTAGTGGCTTCGCACTAGGGTCACCGAATTCACGGTATTTGATGTTAATGGGTATCGCTTTCGCACAAGAAGCTACGAGGAGAAAAGGCCCGGCCTGAAGACCACGTGCACAGGAGTCCGAACGACCGGCAACGATAAGCTCGAGTACTATGGCATAGTCGAAGAAATATACCAGCTCAACTTCCCGGCCCCAAAGCTCTGAAGCTGTGCCTTGTTCAAATGCCACCGGTTCGATCCTCATGTGACGAGAAGAGCCGATGACATCGGAATAGTCGAAATTTGACAGATTCCGTCTATAAAGGAGATGACGTCTATATTGTGGCTCACCAAAAACACAAGTTTATTATCTCCCATGGGCGTGCCAAAAAGACAAGAGGCTTGCGGGTTGGTATATTGCGCAATTGGTATCGCCACGCGGCAAAACGCCTCGCCCCAAACGATGATGACTACGACTTCGACCCAAAGGCGAGACAAATGGAGAGTTCTATCAACCCGAGGGGCTAGATGGGCGTTTGGAGATAGACATTCTTTCGCCGATGGCCATGGACGAAGACAACGACATCGATGAGGACGACGACGAGGAGAAGTGGTGCAAGATGCTAAAGACCTAATGATGCTTGAGCGATGGAGGGCTCTTCGCGAATAAGGTGTTGAGGACGATGGAGGTGGTGAGGAGACAACAGGGAGAGACGAGGACGGTTTTGACAATATTGATAGTGATGACGACAGCAGTGATGCTGACAATGGTGAAGACAATGGTGAAGACAATGGTGATGACAATGCTGATAGTGACGATGAGTACTTCGGTTTCTAGTTCATGTAATACAATATTATTCTTATAATTATTACTTTGCATTTATGTTTCGTTAATTTTGCATCTCTTCACAATTACTTATCGATTATTTGAGCTAATTGGTTTAATGTTTGTCATTGCGGTGTAGGACAAAATGCCGGGCGGAGGCGGAACCGGTCGAAGAGACCGATGAGAAACGTCAAGTCGGCGTACGGGTCGAGGAGACCGGAGGCCGTGCAGCAAGAGGTCGACGAGCGGGAGGTCGACGAGCGGGGAGGTCGACGAGCACGTGACGGTGGGCCGACACACGCGGGGGGTAGACCTCCCGCTACCGTACGCCCGTTTGACGAGGAGGTTGGCGACCGGACCCGGGCGGGGAGGACGAGGCGGGGAGGACGGGGGGGGGAGGACGGGGGCGGGGAGGGCAGCGAGCCGAGGAAGCCCTACAAGCGCGGATCACGCGCCTCCCGCGCGACAAGCCCACGTTAGCCTTCCGTCCGGTGCTTCGACCCGAGGAGATAGGTAAGTAACCATTCATGTTTTCAGTTTCTTTTTCATATTCCATGTTGAAAATTGAACTTCGGACTAACATTTCTTCTTGTTGGCTTGTGCAAATGGCCGGAAGCGTGTGGATAAAGGCTTGCAAAGTCGTCATCCTAATAGCATGCGGGCCTCATCATTAAGAAGAACTTCCCCGGCCTTATCCGGGTAGACGGTGTGCAAAAGGTGCCCCGGCAAAGACCGGCCGGACTACTCCAAGGTGGTTCGGAGCTTGATGGAGGAGTTACCGTCACCCCGGCCGAGAAGATCAAGAGGGAGTTCTGGTGAGTCTTCATCCCTCCGCTTTGCCAATACTACGCATTCAACAAATGTCCTTCAAATAATGAACTGATACGTGATATCCGATTATTGCGTGAATGGTTCACGTGCGAGCCGGGGCACGAGGCGGAGGCGTCGGTCCACCAGACAAGGTCTCGCGCTCCGTGCCGAAGAACATGTTCTACGAGGCGCACATCCAAAGCATGATCGACTACTATGCCGAAGTCCGCCATGAGAAGCTTGACAAGAAGGACGCCAGACAGATGATGCGGCCGCCCCGAAACCGACATGCCCTATGAGCACTACCTGCTCGTAAGTAGGAAACAATAATTCGATTCCATTTTGATTCATCTTGTTACTTACCTAAATGCACGTTGTAATGCGCTTTCCCGATTGGTGCAAATCGCACGTGACCGGCGGGGCGGACAGGCCGGGTGGAGAACGCCGGCAGCGACGAGGAGCGCAGAAGAAATCCGGATATGCCAAGTCGAAGGCGGGGCCGTCACACCACCAGTGGGAGCCGCGGCCTCGGAGGGTTCATGGACGCATGGGTACCATTCGCATTAATTTGTTTGTTTATTCATTTACCGAGTCATTCATTCTCATTACGTGTAATCGTCCTTGTGTTTTCCTCGCAGAGCGATTCGCATGATGGCCAGGTCATCAACGAGTTCACGGGCTTCCGGCGGCTCACCGGGCGGGCGACGATCCGGAGAACGTCTACGACCCGGCGCGGGGACCGAGGCGATCACCAACTCGAACATCGCCGAAAACCCGGTCCAAGACACCCCGGGCGGTTCGCGCGCGCCATGGTGACACCTACGACCCTTCGACCGCGCCCCGGATACGGACACGCTCATGAGGACGGGAGGAGGCAAAGATGGCCGCTACCTCATTGCCCACAGCGTCATCGACCCGGCCAGTCCCCCTCCCTTCGTGAGGTTCGTAAGGCCACCCCTGCAGTTCCTCCTCCGCCGTCCCCATACAACCTCGACGGCAAGCTCCACACGATGATGGCGTCGGTTCGTGTAACTATTCGTCGTTCATTGATTTCACATATGTTGCCGAAGCCTTATATGCATTGTCTAAGCATCGCTTGTGGATTGTTGCGAGCCCACTGGAAGAGATACGAGGCAACGTGAGGCCGACAGGTGGCCGCAGAGGAGAGAGAGGCGGCCATGCGAGCGGCCCATCGCCAGCAGCCGGCGGAGCAATGGAGGCCCATCGCCAAGTGATTGCAACTTTGCAAAGCTAGCCCCAAGAAGAATGGTCCGAGTTCACCAAGTCGTTTTCCGGCTACTTGCGCAGCATGGAGATCCCGAACTACGTACCACCGCCGCCGCAAGTGAGCATCCCTCAACCGCCGCCGGTTGTTCTCCCCGCACTCCCTCCACCTGTACTCGTACGGACCCCGGTGAGTTTCTAGCGGCCTCTCCATTGATTTCTCTTGTGCGGCCATCCCTTAGGTACTAATGAGATCGCAGGCACTGCAGTCGGCGGGTTCGAACCCGACCCGGCATGGACATTCTCCACACCACCCAAGTACGAGTCCGGCGTTTCACCACGCTCGATGCGTGGGGGTATGGCGCGACACAGTGGCCGGACCGAGCGGGTGGGCTACGTGGCCGACAGGGAGCTCCTCACACCACCACGGCTCGGGTGGAGACGGGCCGGTACCGAGGCGAGTGAGTGAGTGGCTCCGTGACTTCATGTTAGGTTGGCGCTTGGTGCATGGATGCCACTTTGCTATTTTGTGTGGATTCGTTTGAGGACTAGATGGATGATGGACGTGATTATGGATTATGTGTGGATTTATGAGACATATATGTGGATTTCTGTGATATAAATGTGGATTTGTGCGATATCTATGTGCATTTCTGTTGTATATTCATATATGTGCTTTGGAGAGTGCGATACGTGAGGCAATGCGGCAAAAAAACTACAAAAAAAAAAGCAAAGTTACCCAGCTTTGCCGACCGCTGTAAGGCCGGCAAAGCCGGGTTTCATGCCGCAAATTTTCCCCTTTTGCCGATCGCAGAAAGGCGGTCCGGCAAAGCCCTTTGCCGATCG
Source organism: Themeda triandra (assembly GCA_018135685.1). Classification (NCBI taxonomy): domain Eukaryota; kingdom Viridiplantae; phylum Streptophyta; class Magnoliopsida; order Poales; family Poaceae; genus Themeda; species Themeda triandra. Next base: position 8,497 of record JAENPR010000393.1, on the reverse strand, counting down.
CTTTTTTATGCCGGATATGGCCCGTCAAAATGGCAAAAAAAAAAAATCTTTACCGGACGCCACTTGTCGGCGGCGGCAAAGGCCTTTGCCGCCGCCAACTCGGCAGCCGGCAAAGGAAACGCCCGACGTCGCTTGACGGTCGGCGCGTTTCCTTGCCGGGCCGCCAAGTAGGCGGTCGGCAAAGGCCTTTGCCGCCGCGACACGTGGCGGTGGCGGCAAAGAAGGGCCTTTGCCGCCCCCACCTTTGCCGCCGCGCTTGCCGATCAAGACGTGGAAAGCGGGGCGGCAAAGAGGTTTGCCGATCGCTTTAGGCGTTTAGCCGACGCCTTCTGCAATCGGCAAAGACACCGTTTCCAGAGGAGATGAATTTCTACCATTGCACAAACTACTTTTGCTCAGCGATGTGGTGGCCCTTTAATCTGCATTTTCTTTTGCAACGACTCTAGATCCATTAGATCTTCATCTGATGGTTCGTAGCCATTGGTTGAATAGATGTTATTTTCCCGTACGCCTAAAAATAGTAAATCCCTTTTTTTTGACAAGTAGTTCTTGCTTAAACCAATTGTTTCTAATCTAGAAAAACCTTATGAACAACCCAAGAGTAGTTCCAAAATAATAAATTTAATCCTTGTTTGCTGGGGCTTCTCTCCTGTTCAAGCTCTAGCTTATTCGAAGAAGGGGGAGCCATTAAAAGCTATTTTTCAGTGAAAAAAGAGGAGCCGAAGTTGTTTTAAACGACTTATTACGCTGCGTATTATGAATATGATTAAACAAAATAGACATCGAGGTGTCTAATTTTACGTGTGTACGAGATAATACAGCACTCCCTCCATTCCAATTTATAAGACATTTGAGTTTTTTTAACACTAACTTTGACCGCTCATCTTATCCAAAAATTTGTTCACACGGCTTCCTTTATTAATAAAAGTTATTTAATAATTAATTCAATTTGACTATTTTTGGACAATGTTTTTTGAATAAAACGAATGGTTAACCTTGAGTTTGAAAAAGTTAAACGCCTTATAAATTGAAATGGATTAAGTAGCAGATTTCAAAATAATAAAGTTGTGCTCAAATTTACTTTATTTGCGACTAGAGAGGCTCTCCTTAAATTAGACCCAACTCTTAATAGAATCACAATAAATGAGCACAGCTATCTGAACACTGGCAGGAAGCCGGTGGCAGATCAAAGTTACTAGTAGTACACTTTCTAGTACGAAATTATCGATAAATAGAAAAAATGAAGAATACCTAAAAAGTTGGCCGAACGTGCTGTACAAAATAGCCCAGCAAAGCCCGTATTCGTCTGAGCAGGCCCCTTGGCCCATCTCCTCTAGCCTATATAAACACACAAACCCCTGGCTCTAGCATAGCATGCAAGTAAGTAATCACACACTCTGCTTCCTCTGCTTGTTGTGCCAGACCAACGTGCCTAGTAGTAGTAGCTCAACTCGAGCACCAAGAGAACCACCGGCCGATCGAGCAAGATCCATAGCTGATCAATGGAGCTGCTTCCACTTGTGACGTGGCTTCTTCTTGCGCACGCCCTGGCGTGCCTGGCCTGGACGGCCGCGGCGCGGCGCCGGCGGTCGCGGTGCTACCTCCTGGACTACGTGTGCCACAAGCCCCGCGACGACCGCAAGATTTCGACGGAGACGGCCGGCGACGTGATCCAGCGCAACACGCGGCTGGGCCTCGCCGACTACCGCTTCCTCCTCCGCGTCATCGTCCGGTCGGGCATCGGCGAGGAGACCTACGCCCCGCGCAACATCCTGGAGGGCCGCGAGGACGCGCCCACGCTGCGGGACTCGCTGGAGGAGATGGACGCCTTCCTCGACGAGGCCGTCGCGGAGCTCTTCGCCCGGACGGGGGTGGCGCCCCGCGACGTGGACGTGCTGGTGTTCAACGTCTCCATGCTCTCCCCGTCCCCCTCGCTGTCGTCCCGGGTCGTCCGCCGCTACGGCCTGCGCGAGGACGTGGCGGCGTACAACCTGACCGGGATGGGGTGCAGCGCGGGGCTCATCGCGCTGGACCTCGCCCGGAACGCGCTGCGGGCGCGGCCCCGCGCGGCGCTGGCGCTCGTGGTGTCGTCCGAGTCCATCGCGCCCAACTGGTACGGCGGCACCGACAAGTCGATGATGCTGGCCAACTGCCTGTTCCGCTGCGGCGGCGCCGCGGCGCTGGTCACCAACGACCCGGCGCCCGCGGGCGCGCCAAGATGGAGCTCCGGTGCCTGGTGCGCGCCAACATCGGCGCCAGCGACGACGCGCACGCGTGCGCGCTGCAGCGCGAGGACGCCGAGGGCCGCGTCGGGATCAGCCTCAGCAAGGCGCTGCCCAAGGCCGCCGTGCGCGCCTTCGCCGTGAACCTGCGCCGCCTCGCGCCGCGCGTGCTCCCCGTCGCCGAGCTCGCGCGATTCACCGCGCGCCACCTCGCCCGGAGGCTCTGCTTCCAGATGTCCTCCGGCTCCGGCAAGCAGCAGCTGCACAAGGGCGGCGACGCGTCGGCGGCCCCCAAGATCAACTTCAAGGCCGGGGTGGACCACTTCTGCCTGCACCCGGGCGGCACGGCCGTGATCGAGGCGGTGAAGCAGAGCCTGGGGCTGGAGGACGAGGACGTGGAGCCGGCGCGGATGACGCTGCACCGGTGGGGGAACACGTCGGCGAGCAGCCTGTGGTACGTGCTGTCGTACATGGAGGCCAAGGGGCGGCTCAGGGTCGGCGACCGGGTGCTCATGGTCACCTTCGGGTCCGGGTTCAAGTGCAACAGCTGCGTGTGGGAGGTGACCGGCGACATGCGCGACAGGGGCGCCTGGGCCGACTGCGTCGACGCGTACCCGCCGGAGACGCTCGCCAGCCCGTACATGGACAAGTTCGGTTGGATCAACGACGTCGACGGCGACACCCTGGTGCTCTGACAACGGTACACGCTACGGTTCACGATCGGTCGAGCACCATTTATTTGGTACAGTCGTCGTACAGACTACAGAGGATGGATGGAACGTGCCAGCTGCATGCTACTGCATGAAACCGGAGATGACCACGGGAGCAGTTTCAGCTGCCTCTGAGAAGGACAGGTGATGCATGATGCGTGGTAGCTAATGCGTAGTAAGTGTATTTATGTTTATTTACCCCCAACAAAAACATATGTAAATGTAGCCTGAGCCAGTAGCACCATATATTCTTTTTTATTATTGTTAATTTCTTTCTCCTGCAAAGAAAAATATGGGAGACACTATAATCCAGTCGCCTGGATTATATGGACAATCCCAGGCGACAACCCCAACCCTTGGATCGAAATCCAACGGTCCGTCTGAGTGTGTCCCTGTCCATCTCTGTCCCCTGTCTGTTTCTGTCTCTGTGGGCTACCGGGTCCGCGAATTCCACCCGAAAACTAACCCCATCCAGATACCGGGCCCGCCGAATCTAAACGGGTACAAGATTCGAAATCCTATAAACTGATTTTGTGCTCTTTGGGCCACAATTCAACAATCGGCCCAATAAAATCAGACGTAAAAATAACGGCTCTGCCATTGGACCCTCCACAGCAAGAAACAAACACTCCGATCTATTCTGGATTTGGGAGAAAGAGAGGGTAAGGGCGAAAATTACTGAATAATTGCACCAAAAAGAAGACAAGGAGATGATCAAGAGAAGAGAACTTTCTTCTTTTGGTTGCCTACTTGTTTGCTAACGGAAAAGGTACAAACCACCAGAATTTTCTTTTGGTTGCCTACTTGTTTGCTAGTGGATCCATCGCCATATCTTTCCTGGCATTCGCGGTTTTCGCCATCTGCTCCCTCATCTCCGCATACAATCTGTTCCACCGAGACATGTAGCTGCTCTTTGTCAACTTCTTGTTGCCCTTCCATTACTGGACAAAGTTATCGATGCAGACTTCACTGAAAGACATGGCAATACATTCTTGAGCTGTTGTTCAGCAGCAACCATCTGGGCAGAAAATTATGGTGAACTGATGGAGCAACAGGCCCTAGACAGAGGATTACCATTCTCTGTAGTAATGATGATAGAAAAGCAGACGTATTAGCTGTAGCAAACAGGGGTGCAGATAGCTCTGATATGCTCATTACCAATGTATTAATTTAAATATCAATGCATCCAGGATTTAAAGCTCATTCACATTTCGTGTCTGAACCTTCTGGAGCCGAAGTATCAAGCCAATTAAGGACCACAAACAAATCAAAGCTACCATTAAAACCGTGAGATCAGCAGCAGCAGAGGCTACATTTGAAGGTAGCAAACGGTCACCTGTGCACTAGTATTCAATCTTGGGATATAGCAACGAGCAGAATTAAGCCTAACAAACAAATCAAAGAAAATAACATAGCATGTATTGGTTCACAATTAGAACAGCACACCTCAAGTGAAGACAAAATAACCTAGTGTTGCAGCTCCAAATACTTGCAATTTACACTACTCCTGATTGCAACTAATGAGCTTAGTGTTTTTATTAGTTTGTTTTTCATGAACATGAGAGTTTAACAGCAACAAAGAACTGCAGGTTTGCTTCATCATTAGTATTTGAATTGGAAGTCACGAAATGTTAACTGCAGAGCAGAGTTGCTTTGTTAGCACAAGATGTCGATGTTCTTGCTGACATAGAATCATTTGCAACATCACATATATAAAGGAGCTTCCACCCTGAAGTGTTCACTAATTACTATATCAAGGAATGCTTTCAGGAATTGTATGTAAGATAAGAGTTGTCAAATTCTAAAATGAGGAATATTGTGGTGCAGGCAGCAAGTGAGCAAGCTAAAGAGTATTCAAGATGTTTTACAATAGATCACAAAAGACAATTTGAGGTTTGAGTTTAGCACAAATCCCTAAGTGCTAACATAAGAAGTAGAGACCAAAAATCTAGTACATGAAGTTCGGAGAGGGAAAATAGGTACCGTCTTACATGATCTGCCTCCTTACTGTGCCAATATCTGGTCCAATAGTTCAGCAAACCTCACATAGTCTGCAAAAATAAAAGGTAAGACTTAAAGGTTGGTTCTATGTATAAAGAAGAATGGTGACTTAAGACTTAAGAGCAAACAAATGCACAAGGAACATGGTTCTAACAAATTACACAAAACAAATATGAAAATTGCACACCTTAGATAGTGCAACTAGTAGTTACTGTAGATGTAATTATATTGCATATGTATATAACTGTATATATTAGTATTGATTAGAAAATATGGCCCATACATGTGAAACCTACTGAGATGTGCTACTGACCAATTTCAACTTCTGCAGATAGCTAATGCAACTAGTTTCCTCCCACTTACCTACCCCACCAAATAGAGACTTATAGAGTAAAAAACATGCCAGTGGTCTAGGTCCAGGCCAGCCGTGGCCTAACCCACAAATAATTGAAATATATATGAAGAGAGGAGCTGAGATTGTGGGGTCTATGTTGCCACAAATAGCAATTAAAATGACAATGGACAAAATGAAACACAATAGACAAAAATTTTCACCTAGATCGAAACAAGCACAATTACAGGTGGACAATCTTTTTTCTATAGAAAGACAATAGACAAAAATTTCTCCCTAGATCAAAGCAAGCACAATGACAAAAGGACAAACATTTTTTTCACCTAAGACAAAACAATCACAATTACAGATGGACAATTGACAATCACAATGACAAAAGGGCAATCTTTTTTCTATGGAAGGACAATAGACAAAAATTTTGCGCCTAAATCGAAACAAGCACAAGTACGGAGGGACAATCTTTTTTCTATGGAAAGACAAGGACAAAGACAATAAAAAGTATAGAATGTGTTAACACAGATTACAAGTAAAAAGACAATGGACAAAATTTTCCCCCTAAATCAAAACAAGCACAATGACAAAGGGACAATCTTTTTCTATGGAAAGACAATAGACAAAAAAATTCCCCCTAGATTGAAACAAGCACAATGACAGAGGAACAATATTTTTTCTATGGAAAGACAATAGACAAAAATTTCCACCTATATTGAAACAACCACAACGACAGAGGACAATCTTTTTTCTATGGAAAGACAATAGACAAAAATTCCTCCCTAGATCACAACAAGCACAAATTACACAAAGAGATAGAAGATTGTACCTTCAAGTGACCTGCAGACTTCTCCTAGTCATTAAAACACCATCCTTTGGTTGTTTGATGGTTCTTCTAGGCAATAATCAACGGGAACTTGGAATTCTATTTCTTATCAAGAAATTTGCAAGCCTGAAGAGGTAATAGGACAATGTTAATATGGACAAGCATCCAGTATACAAGATACTTGGATAAAAGGAACAATAACACCACCACCAAGTAGAGCATGCCAATATAGTTGCTAACAAAAGCAGGAATACTGCTACAAGCTTCACTTGTTTTATTCATTCGAATATGAAAATGAGAATGGACAACAAGGAATGGTAAAAACAATTGAAAATTATAGGTGACAAGAACGAATATATTGCACATGTCAAATACCATAGTTGCAGTAACTCTGATGTGCAACTTAATGCTAATAAAAGTGTAATCTAGAAACAGGTACAAACCGGTACGATCCAAAGCAGGAGCTGCATTTTCAGCCAATTCACTTGTTTTCTCATATACAGTATCCATGGCACTTAGAAGTGTTGGTTTAACATCACTTAAAAAGCCTTTAACGTCTGCAGGATAGTTTAATTCAAGAACATGAATTGGCAACTACCAAATCATAACATATTAAAATAAGAGGAAAAGAAGATGACCTGGGGCCCAAATGTAGCATGGCAGTTAGTTTTGTAGTAGCATTTCCTCTTACGATAGCACTATACTGAAAAACGATGTCTTTGGAAAAATCAATCAGGCCCTAGAAAAACAAAGACAGATAAGAATGGTCAAACTTAGGATAGTCTAGGACAAGCACATAAATCTTTGTATTTTGAGACATATTGAGTAGAACATTATGCCTAATTTAAGTATGAAGCTCGATATCGATCATTGTTTAGCAACAAAATACTCGTATGTATTAGCACAAAGACAATTAACAAATAAAGACATAAGCATTTGTAAGTGAAATGAGATCTATACAATATAGAAATTTCAATTCATAGATGAGTAAATTGCACATTTTAATTAGTGCAACTATTATTAGTAAAAAATGCTATAATATTATATATGTATTTTGACACTATTTACACCGCGTCTGTTAAGTGTTTAGAGAAAGAAAATTCGTGATGTATGTATTTTACAGTAAAGCAACAAGCAGACAGATGGACAAGTAAAAATCATATTGACTTTTGATGAAACAAGAAGAGGTAACTAGTAGTTTGATTCAAAAAGCCATACTGGACTAGAACTAAATTATATCAACAAAATAGCGTGTTTTAGAGTAATTAGGCTCTAAGGCTTACTGTTTCCATGGAATTAAATACTGAATTAGGCACAATGGTAGTTCCTTTTATGCTGCTAATTTTCTAAAATGGCATATTAGATGCAAACTAGTGACAAATTGGTCTAATTTTAGTTTAAGTATTACACAATTAAAATTTATATCACTGTTCAACAATTTTTTAGCCTAAGATACAGACTGATGCACAGACTAGCAGTGATCAACTTACGTGCCATGTGGAAAAAACAAGACAAGCAACCAGCAAGATGGCCGGGCACAATCAGATTCAGACATGGTTGCACGTTGATGGACAACAACTAGTACTCCTGCATCATTATTGTTCATTCAGGAACCGATGCGAAACAGAAAGACAGGGTGAGGATGAGGCAGTGGACAAGTTTTAAGGGATCCCACTAACTCGTTGATGAAAGTAGTGGCATTGGACAGGAGAAACAGGATGGCAAAGGGTGAGGATGAGGCAGTGGCATACTAGGATGAGGAGGTGCAAATCCATGACCTCAAATAGCAGCCAGATGGTAGTTGCACCTGCGAGCACCCCACCAGAGATCCTCTTGTTCCTCCATAGAAACAGATCGCCCGCTGCAAGCATGATCACAAACACATCAGAACAAAACTCCCCAAAATACAATTGGGGACAAACAACATTCATATATATCTGGTATTAATCTGGTTACCTTGCCTTTCGATGCTTTGTTTATCTGAGAAAGGAGGATGGACCCATGCATCATCGCTGTCGAAATTCAGATGGCAAATCTCACTCAGCGCGATCTCTGCAAAACAAAATGGATCTCAGAGCTTTATTTCCAGGTGGAAAGTTGCTTAACATCTGCAACAACATTTGCCACATCAGAGAGAAAGGGAAAGTGAACCCAGATATGTACTACTACTTTCACGTACCATCAAAAGCATCCAGAGATGAAGATACATCAACTAAACCCAGCTACTACTTTGTTCCATGTAGTGGAATGGATTGCCTCTAGTTCTATTCTAGGTTCCAGTTACTGAACTGACTGAATGAGTTAGCTGACTCTGAAAAGGTATAGTCATAGGACAGGGAGAGACATCCATACAGAAAGCTCACAAGCCGGCAGTTGAATTAATCACAAGCTAGCT